>JAZAYU010000004.1:8184327-8504327 GCA_038501625.1 Corbicula japonica | reverse complement strand
TACTGTTGAGTCTGCTTGCAGCAAGCTAGACTTAACTGTCAAGTTTTATGTGTGTTACTGCATGCATCTATTAGTGAGTGCATCCGTCCTGATTTGTTTGGACCATTTCTTTAAAATGCATTGAGTGATCTTGTTTAAATTTAGAAGGAATGTTAACCTCAATGAGACAGAGTTTCACTCACCAACCCCAGGTTCCTACCCTGACCTCAACCAGCAGCCTGATGAGAAGACACAAGTAGTCTTTAAGCTATTTACAGTATAAAAGACAAACAAAATCAATGTGGTATTGTACGGCTCTTATAAGCATGTGCAGAAAATTCCTTATCAATAGGATCACGCTTGTATGAATCAAATCACAAACAAGAGCTGTCACTTGAAATTGACATATGCCCCCGAAATGCAGCTTTGAAATCGAATTGGTATACATATGTAGTAAAAATATGCCTGTGGAAGAGACGAAGCATACTGTATGCATATAATGTGAAAGATGGAAAGGATCATTTGGTAAAAGTCTCTAGTTTTGAAGTTTAAATGAAATCCTCCAAGTGGTTCTGGAGATTAGGCATGGACAAGATTTTAATATAGAAGTTAAATAGTAAAGAGTAAGGGCCCATAACCCTTGCAACAAAAGGGTCCATAGGACCCTGGGTCGCTCACCTGTAAACAACTGCTCAATGGTTGCAAGAGTTATATGCAAGATTGGTAAATCAAGTGAAAAAATAAAGCTGCTATTGTGGAGAAAAGGTCAAAATAGCTTACTTTGGCTCTTTCAAGGGCCATAACTCTGGAACCCATTATGGAATCTAGCTGGTTCAAAAAAAGGAACCTAGGTCTTATAGTAACTCAAATATTGTACAAGTCTAATTAAATTCAAATAAAAAATGAAGCTGATATTGTGCAGACAAGGTCTAAATAGTTAATTTCTGCACTTTCAGGGGCCATAACTCTGAAACCTGTAATGCAATATTGCAATGTCAAGAAAGGAACCAAGATCTTATGGTAATGAAAGTGAAGATTAGACCAAAATTAATAGTGTGCAGACAAGCTTTTATTATAACTTGAACTAGTCACCTAGTTTTCAAGGTCATATGACCCACTTTCGAACTTGACCTAGATATCATCGAGATAAAACATTCTGACCAAGCTTGAAAAAGAGGACTAAAATTAAGACCACTAGAGTGCTGACAAGCTTTTCTATAATTTGACATAGTGACCTAGTTTTCAAGGTCACATGACCCAGTTTCGAACTTGAACTAGATATCATTGAGATAAACATTCTGACCAAGATTGAAGAAGATCAGCTCATAACTAAAATTGCTAAAATTAATAGTGTGCAGACAAGCTTTTAATATAACTTGACCTAGTCATCTAGTTTTCAAGGCCATATGACCCAGTTTCAAACCTGACCTAGATATCATCAAGATAAAACATTCTGACCAAGCTTGAAAGAGGACTAAAATTAAGACCGCTGGAGTGCTGACAAGCTTTTTCTATAATTTGACCTAGTGACCTAGTTTTCAAGGTCACATGACCCAGTTTCGAACTAGATATCATTGAGATAAACATTCTGACCAAGATTGAAGAAGATCAGCCCATAACTAAAATCGCTAGAATGCGGACAAGCTTTTCCTTTAATACTACTTAATGACCTAGTTTTAAAGGTCATGTGCCCCAGTTACGAACATGACCTAGATATCATTGAGATAAACATTCTTACCAAGTTTGAAGAAGATCCCACCAATATTAAGAATGTTAAGAGTACGGACAAGCTTTTTCTATTATTTGACCTTGTAACCTAGTTTTCAAGGTCACATGACCCTGTTTCAAACCTGACCTAGATATTATTGAGATAAACATTCTGAATAAGTTTAAAAATGATCTGACCAAAATTAAAACTGCAAGGGTTCGGAAAAGATTTCTCTATAATTTCACCTTTTGGACCTAGTTTTCAGTGTAACATGACCTAGTTTATCATTTGACCAAGATATCATTGAGATTAATATTCTGACCAAGTTTTAAGAGGATGCCACCAAAATTAAGATCACAAGTGTGAATAAGCTTTTTCTTTAATTTGACCTAGTGACCTAGTTTTCAAGGTTACATGACCCAGTTACAAACATGACTTAGATGTCATTGAGATAAACATTCTGACCCAAGTTTGAAGAAGACCCCACCAAAATAAAGACTGTTAGAGTACAGAAAAGCATTTTCTATAATTTGACCTTGTGACCTAATTTTCAAGGTCACATGACCCACTTTCAAACTTGGCCTAGGTATCATTGAGATAAACATTTTACCAAGTTTGAAGAAGATCACACCAAAATTAAGACCGCTAGAGTGCAGACAAGCTTATTCTATAATTAAACCTAGTGACCTAGATTTCAAGGTCACATGACCCAGTTTCGAACTTGACCTAGATATCACTGAGATAAACATTCTGACCAAGTTTAAGAGGATGCCATCAAAATTAAGACAGCTAGAGTGCAGAGAAGCTTTTTCTATAATTTGACCTTGTGACCTAGTTTTCAAGGTCACATGACTCAGTTAAGAACATGACCTAGATAACATTGAGATAAACATTTTGACCAAGTTTGAAGAACATCGGATAAAAATTAAGACTGCTAGAGTGTGGACAACAAGTTAGGGTTAGGGTTAGTTAAAGACCTTAGGGTTAGGGTTAAGTGAAAAAGCCCGTAACTCTGCCAAAAATAAGCAGTTTTGAAGATAAAGCATGGGCAAGATTTTAATATAGAAGTTAGGGTTAGGGTAAGTTAAAGACCTTAGGGTTAGGGTTTAGGTTAGGTGAAAAAGCCCATAACTCGACAGAATAATGCGACCGGAAATTCCTGATGATATGCACAACTAGGCTTGGTGACAAACACTCCTGTGAAGTTTCAATGAAATTCCTCAAGCGGTTATGGAGAAGAAGCAAGGTCAAGATTTTGCTAAAAAGGGCCATAACACAGCCAAAAATAATCCGAGCAGAAAATCCTGACGAAATGCACAACTAGGCTTGTGACAAACACTCCTGTGAAGTTTCAAAGAAATCCCTCCAGCGTTTCAGAGAAGAAGCGAGGACAAGATTATTTCGGACGGACGGACGGTGCGATTACTATATGCCTTCCTTCGGGGGCATAAAAACCAAAATAAGTGGCCCATCACCAGATTACAACACCTGTAAAAACATGAAAAAATGATAAAGATTGCAGCTGTCAAATGTGTTAAAGTTCAACCAATGCAGACCAAGCAAACGAAGGACAATATATTACCGTGTCCATTTTTTATATTTCTGATTAAAATATCTTTTAAAAACAAGCCAATTCTTAGTTATTATTGACGAATGTCAACATGAAATTGTACTTCGCGGCCATTTTGCAAGTTCGGATATGTTTTCATTTATTTTTACTGAAATGGTACGTAACGGCCACGTTTAGGGCAAACCGGTAGACTCTTTCACCGTCGTTATTAGACTCTTTCTCCGTCGTTATCAGAAAATAAACGACTGTTGTAAACCAAAAACTAGAGGCCTCTGATTGGCTGCTGGATTACGTCAAGCCTTTCTCTGTATCTATTTTAAAAATTTTTCTCCAGCTTCTTATCAACTAAGCCTTTTGCTCATTACAATAATTCAACATAACACTTGATTAAAGAGTAAATATAAACCATTTGTAAAAAAAAGAAAAGAAGAGGTACAGCTTATACTGTATTAAACCAGCATCTAGAAGGTGTAAACGTCGCCCAGAACGACAGGATATGGCAAACAGTGTGCAGTATTTGTGCAACTCGAATGGTTAACATTTAAACCCCCGACGCACTACGCCAGCAGTGGTTACAAGCGTCGTAACAATACAGATACAGATCTCATCATAATATGCATTCCAAACATATGAATGGCAATAAATCAGTGACCGACATTTAAGTGGCATCAAATTGCTATCAGCAACTCTGCTGGGATAATGGTAAACATACATCTTGTAATATGACTCCGAGTTCGTTGTATTTTTAAATCTAACACCAACTGGCAGCAGCAGTATGTACTTTACTTGCAAGCTTGGGGAATACCGCCTATTTTAAACCTCGAGGAAAGATAACTGAAGCTCGCTAAGGATTCTCTGGCGACTATAATCGCCAGACAAAACTGGTTTTCTACTGTCGCTGTCTGCTGAAAGAACAGACATGCGCAGTGAAACAGTCAACGTCGTTATCAGAAAATAAACGACTGTTGTAAACCAAAAACAAGAGGCCTCTGATTGGCTGTTGGATTACGTCACGCCTGCTTTCTGTATCTATTTTAAAATTTTCTCTCCAGCTTCTTATCAACTAGGCCTATTGCTCATTACGATAATTCATCATAACACTTGACGTGAATAACAGAATAACGAGTAAATAAAAACCATTTGTGATAAAGAAATGAATAGGTACAGCTTATACTTTATTAAACCAGCATCTAGAAGGTTTAAATGTCGCCCTGAACGACAGGATATGGCAAACATTGTAAAGCATTTGTGCAACTCAAATGGTTAACATTTAAACCCCCGATGCACTACACCAGCAGTTATTACAAGCGTCGTAACAATACAGATAGCCTACATATTTCAGCATAATATCCATTCCAAACATATGAATGGCAATAAAACAGTGACCGACATTGAAGTGGCATCAAATTGCTATCAGCAACCCTGCTGGGATGATGGTAAACATACATCTTGTAATATGACTCCGAGTTCGTTGTAATTTTAAATCTAACTGGTGTTGTTAATCTCCAGCAGCAGAATGTACTTTACTTGCAAGCGTGGGGAATACCGCCTATATTTAAACCTCCAGGAAAGATAACTGAAGCTCGCTAAGGATTCTCTGGCGGCTATAGCATCCAGACAAAATTGGTTTACTACTGTCGTTGTCTGATGAAATACAGACATGCGCAGTGAAACAGTCAAGGCAAACCGGGTGTTACTAATCACCCCAGGACACCCCACACCACCCCAAGACACCCCACACCACCCCAAGACACCCCAAAAATAGTAAAAATAAATAATTATATTTATTATAAATATATTTAAATGTGTCACAAAAGTCAGAACTATTGGTTTCTTTAATTATAAATTGATAGATTTGAAAGAATGCTGGTTTTAACAATGAATAACTGAAAGCCCCCTTGAGATATCAGACAGACCCTTGTATGACTCGCATGTTAATTTTAGGATGCACCAGAGACCTTAAAAGTATCTCTCATTCAAAGAAACATTAGAGAAACATAACCTGAAAAAATACTGCTTTTATTTTGTTTCGTTTAACAAACAGACAGCTTATTTCTTTATGCATGTATTACACGTGAATATGTTATCTCCCTTTGGTGGCTAAAGACCCCAAGACACATTAGTAAGACACCAGGACACGTTAGAAGTGACACAGGACAAGTAAAAATGATCAAGTGCAAAAGAGACATGCATTATGTTATCTTTGCTGTTAAGGTAAGACCTGTGTAATGAATACCTATATCCAGAAGAGTATCCAAGGGAAGTAACTATAGTATTAAATTAGAATAGATTTCTATCAAGCAAGAGGACCAGGGTTCAAATCCCACTGGAAGCTAATTTTTTTTGTAAGCCTAGAGCTTAAATGATTGGCATATTTCTTTTTTTCCTGTGTAATTCTGTCATTGAATATAAAATTTTCATGATTTAAACTAAAATAAGCAAAATAATCAAGATTAAAGGGGTTTTCGCTATCAGAATAGTGTTTATTCAAGTCATCAATTTGAAAATTTCTAAAACTGGACGGTAAACTTCTCTGAAATTTTGTTTAAATGTTGTTTAAGGTATATAGTTTAAAAATGGTAAAGTTTGATATATTGCACCAATCAGGATTTTGCACAATTTTCATTAATATAGTCTCGTGAAATATAAAAAATGCATTTTTTAAATTTATTTGGTCAAAAATGTCATTTTAAGACAAATTCTGTATTTATATATTATTATCTTAAATTGGTTTAGTAAAATATAACATATTTTGGATAAACTGTAAAAAAATTAGGGTTGAATTTATCAATAACAAAAAATTTTGTCACCGATTAAAGAAATTGGATACTTTCACGTTTTTTCTCACTTTTTTAAATAAAAAAAGCTAAAAATCTCAAAAACTACACGGTGAAAATCATTAAAATTTTGCATACAAGTCAGTGGTATGAAGCAGTTGATGAAAATATAATCAGATGTTGGATTCTTAATAGTGCCTATTACACAGGTCTTACCTTAAGTTAAAAATAACAAACTGACAGATACCTGCTTTTTTATGGAGATATATTGTTTCTGCTACCTTCGCTGATGATGAAAAGAAAGACCCCAAGACTCGTCAGAAAACATCCGGACCTATCAGATGCACCTTAAAAGTATCTCTCATTCAAAGAAACATTAGAGAAACATAACCTGAAAAAATACTGCTTTTATTTTGTTTCGTTTAACGAACAGACAGCTTATTTCTTTATGCATGTATTACACGTGAATATGTTATCTCCCTTTGGTGGCTAAAGACCCCAAGACACATTAGTAAGACACCAGGACACGTTAGAAGTGACACAGGACAAGTAAAAATGATCAAGTGCAAAAGAGACATGCATTATGTTATCTTTGCTGTTAAGTTAAAAATAACAAACTGACAGAATGATACCTGCTTTTTTATGGAGATATATTGTTTCTGCTACCTTCGCTGATGATGAAAAGAAAGACCCCAAGACTCGTCAGAAAACATCCGGACCTATCAGATGCACCTTAAAAGTATCTCTCATTCAAAGAAACATTATAGAAACATAAGCTGAAAAAATACTGCTTATTTTTTGTTTCGTTTAACGAACAGACAGCTTATTTCTTTATGCATGTATTACACGTGAATATGTTATCTCCCTTTGGTGGCTAAAGACCCCATGACACATTAGTAAGACACCAGGACACGTTAGAAATGACACAGGACAAGTAAAAGAGACATGCAATTTGTTATCTCTGCTGTTAAGTTAAAAATAACTGACAGATACTTGCTGTTTTTATGGAGATATATTGTTTCTGCTACCTTCGCTGATGATGAAAAGAAAGACCCCAAGACTCGTCAGAAAACATCCGGACCAATCAGATGCACCTTAAAAGTATCTCTCATTCAAAGAAACAGTAAAGAAACATAACCTGAAAAAATACTGCTTATATTTTGTTTCATTTAACGTACAGACAGCTTATTTCTTTATGCATATATTACACGTGAATATGTTATCTCCCTTTGGTGGCTAAAGACCCCATGACACATTAGTAAGACACCAGGACACGTTAGAAATAACACTTATTTCGTATTTCAACTTCCAAGAGGTTTTCTCAGACTTGGATGTGACTTGATATCGGAAAAGAACCATATCCGCGGATATGCGTGACAACTACCGAAAGATAATGTAAAAGTACTCAAAATAATTAATTAATTGATAAATACAGATGCGTAAGTCTTACTCGGGAAACGCTTCATTGAGAGTATTTCGTTATAGCTGTACCATTACGTTATTACTGAATATTCTATTTAATGAATAACTTTAACCTTGCAATCAAAATCCAGGCCACACCACGTGGAGGCACTCTCTTTATGGCCCTTTTTTGAAATTTTGAAATTCGCCAAAGTTTCTAAATAGGCAGAAATATGAATTTTTTTATTTTTATTTTGAAAATGTAATTATCCTAAAATCAAATTTTCTATACTGATTTTATGTTTGGAAAAAATATATTCATATAAAATTTTACAGTTTAAAAGAAATACAGTTCAAACCCGTTGTGTCGAAGGCGTCGGGACCGTACATTTTAATTCGAGATATCCGAAGTTCTACACATCCGAATCAGCGCCAAATGCACAAATATCATACCTATATGTTTCTAATGCTGACTGATTGTGAATGCTAGTTAGTACTCGTTTATGAACATTTCAGGTACCGGTAATCAATAAGTTTATCAAAACAGAACAGAAACAATATATTAACTTGATAATAAATAATACATGTTAAAAAAAGCATCATCGTTAAGTTTCGGTGTTTGTGTAACATCGTCGTCGTCTCTCGTTATTTATTTATTTATTACGTAAACTAATTCAAATTAATATTGTTGAGTGAGAATTGATTATGTTTGGATCATGCTTTTGCATGTGTTGTCCTAAACGAATGAACTCGTATTTTATTTTATTGGCCTGGAGGTCACAAGGTCATGCACGATTACTTAAATTAATTGTTGCCGTACCGTAAAATTAATTCGAGATAACCGATGTTTCGACTTAAGCGAGTTTGACACAACGAGTGTGAACTGTAATACAATTGTTAATTTAGTCTTAGCATATTTTAACAAAATATGAAATGAAAAGGCTATTTGCTATGTACACGAGGTTCTTCTACACTTTGTTCTTAACTACATGACAGCACTACACTACAATACATTACACTCCAATATTCGTTTTAGGTGACTACCGACTTTGACGTGTTATTCGTTATCGGCCTCAACCACTGCAATGTCAAAACAAATTATTGGCACACATTATCACTCCGAAGATGGAGCACCCAACAACAGGTAAAGACGTATGTGTGCTAGAAAGAAAGTATAATCGTCATTTTTTTTTTTGCTTTTTTGTCACTTTTGTCTTCTGCACTAAATTTAAACACTAAATTACATATGTACACTACAAATCTAAAATACTTTACACGCCTACATTCACAGACTGTCATCTTCGATGCGCAGTGCACCGCAACCCGTCATGGGTGACAACCGACTTAATGCGTTTTATTAGTTATTGACCTCTACCACAGCACTTTATTTGTTCGTTATATGCCAAAACAAATTACTGGCACACATTATCACTCCGAAGATGGAGCACCCAACAACAGGTAAAGACGTATGTGTGCCAGAAAAAGTAATAATTATCGCCCATCCGTCTGTACAACGTTTTGCTTTCACCGTCAAGTAATCATTTTATTTCGCGCCGGTTTTATTTTCGCGAATTTTTATGATGAATTATCGCAAATTACTGGCACACATTATCACTCCGAAGATGGAGCACCCAACAACAGGTAAAGACATATGTGTGCCAGAAAAAGTAAGAATGAGCGCCCATCGGACATTTTATTTCGCGCGGGTTTTATTTTCGCTTCTGTGGTAATTTATGTCACCTTAACGAATCATCGATCTTTCATTTATAGGGCGCCTTCTTTGTCCAGGTTTTTTTGCCGTTCCCTTGACATGTCACAGGTGCGCGAATTTAATATGGCATTTTTTGTAGGTTACCACGGAATACTATTTGGCACCTGGGGTACAGCGCGGTTCCAGACAACTGGTTATACACCTGGGAAGTCCTTTACAAAAGATATTCGAATACACCATACCTTGTCAACTGTCATACCGGGGCAACGTACTGTGTATCGTATGGTGGATTTCCGTAGTTTACAGGTGTTCAGCGGTGTTGCTCAATGTCATTTTTGAGCAGTAATAATTTATTTTTAGTTCATTACTTTAATCCTTAAATAAAGAAATTTGAATACACCATATTTTGTCTGATTAGTATAATTATGGACTTGTTAACACTGTAATGAAATATGGATTTTACCAAAAAAATATTAAAAACTTCAACTGGTTTAATTTCGTATCATTAATCAGAAGTTTATTCTAAAATCAATAGCTTTAACGTAAACTCTAAATTGACAAACAAGACAAAGCTGTGAAGACTTGTAGCTCAAGTGCGAAATACGAAGATCTAGAAACAGTTCAATAATGTTCATCAGATTATTTCATTCAACGTGTATATCACATTTACACTGAGACAATTATTTTATTTGATGATCTAGTTTTAAATGGGTATGTTCATGATTTAAGGCTTAGAAACATTTAGGGGTGAATCGACGGTGCTTGTACAACAGAATTAAGTCTTCAGATCCATATAACGAGACTTAATGTCGCCCTATCGTATCGAATCACAGCTACAACTGATTATTCGTAATCAGTGCCCGTTGAAATTTCATTAAGGTGCTTTAAAAACTGCGATTACAAACGAAACTTTTACTATGACAAATATCAGTAAAAGCGTAAAGGCGCTCGAACTTGATCGTCGGGAAATCCAGGTCGTAGTCAGAAGAGAGAAGAAATCGTTGTTATTCTAAATTCTCTTTATTCGCCCCATCACGAGTCTAAAAGCACCCGCTGCAAATGCGTCAATGCGCCTTATAACGCCGCATAGCAGCATCGTCGCATAAACGTGTATTTTTCGTTTATGCGGTGATTTTCAACGCATATTCAGGACAACGTTTATGCGGCGACGCTTAACGCATAAAGAAGAAATTGCTTCTATGGGGTGCAACTGCGCTTTTTTTTGCCACAGCAGTAAAGTGGATTATCTAAACTATTTATTATAAAGGTCAAATAGTGTTCTTATATTAAAAAAAAACGGTAGTGGTGACGCTGTTCATGATGACGATGATGACGGTCGCGGACCGTCCATCACAAAATTTTGTGACGAGGGAGTCCCCAGAGTCACTTATACCTATTCATTGGTGTGTGAAGCTGTGTACATGATGTGTACATGCTTTTGTTATTTTTATGGTTTCAGTATCTGAGCAAAAAACATGTTGAGCTCTGAGGAAAGTTTGATTTCTGTTGTCCGACCGTCGTTAAAAATTGCCTTTTCGAGAAACGTTCAAAATGACGTCGGAAGTCAAGGGTAAATGCCAGGCCCAGTACGTCATACGACGATTCAATTTACTGATTGTCCCAAAGACAATTGCGTTGTCTGAACATAAATACCCGCCTTTAGTTTGGCCAAACTTAATTTTAAAAGTGTTTGCAGAAAGACCAATTGGTTTAGTTCACATTTAAACCGAAAATACTAAATCTATATCTAAAAGTATAGTTCAGTATAGTTCAAAGCTTGGTTAAGCGGAAACGAAAACTAAGTCTAATCTTCATGAAACTTTATCAACCACTACTGTACTAGTATGTGTTTTAATTGTTTTTGTGCGGCGAGAGAGTTCTTTTCTACCACATAAGAAAGTCATGTTTTATGAGTTGAAAATGGTCGATTTCGTTTATGCGGCAATGCTGTTATGCGGCGTTACAACGCCTTGATGTAACTCCGAGACAAATCAAAGGTTATTACTATGAACGTTGTAACTATTAACCATATTGATCATAGACTGTTGTTTGTTCGCCCATGGACCCAGACGACCGACGGTGATTTACTAAAAGCGATTATGTAACTATGGTGAAATTTAAACATGTCAGACTACGTGAGTTCAATGAAATGTATCACTGTGCGTGAATTCAGAAAGAGTATCATGACCTATAAACTACGTTGATTCGACCGGTCGGAAATGATAATCGAAACAATGTGACTGTTAACCAAATTCGTTACATTCTACTCAAGTATAATAACATGTCTAAATACAGCAGCCGTTTCTTATTACAAACGGGCAATAATCTAGTAAAAATCGCTAGACCTGCTAGATTATTTATTGTACAGATTATTTTATTAGGTAATGAAATGCGTACTGTTCTACGTACTGTAATTTTTAATTATTGAATTCAAAACGTAAAGTCGGCAATCCATGTTTTAAATGATCACAAATGTAACACATTTGGTTCAGCAAAACTTGTTTTTTTTTATTTTATGAGCTCGTTTGTAAACGTACTATAGTTCATATAATATACATGTACGCTATTGCGAAAGAAAGTGCACATTAGTTAACACCTTTTCTTAATGCCTAAATATTTGGTATCAACATTGAGAATAGACATAGATAGTTTTACTATAGAATTAACATGATCTAATCGCAAGTTTGATACCAAATATTTTGTCATAAAAAAGCAGTTAAAAAAAACTCACCGAAGACAAAGTGCATACTTGCTTTTGGAATAGAGGATAAAATGAAGAAAATCGGTCATTATCTTGGCTATAGCATGCACTTATTTGAATTGGCCGAAAAACGGCACCATTAATGAATTGCGATAAACGAAAAATTCCCTTTTTGATTTACGAATCTAAAATGTTTCTCTTAAAAGCGAACGTTACTTAATCGAAATAACGGAATCGCGAACTTTTATATTTGCGGCGTCAAAATACGACGTGTGGTGTACTTCGTGAAATCGCGATTGAAAAATAAATCGACGGTGAAAGTTTTTGAAAATTGAATATGGAATTGAAAATATATTGTTCCTGAACATATAAAAAAATGCAAAAAAAATTCGGGCCGATTTTTTATAATTGGACTTCAAATGTGAAAAATCGACGAAAACTCGAAATTTTCAATGATCCAATTTTTGGTATTAATTTAACAATTGTAAAGAAATTTATCATGTTTTTTCCTATCAGCACGAAAGAAATCACTAACATTATCATTCTGTTTAGTTAAATTGTCTCTATGCGTCACCGATTTCCGTAGTTTACAGGTGTTCAGCGGTGTTGCTCAATGTCATTTTTGAGCAGTAATAATTTATTTTTAGTTCATTACTTTAATCCTTAAATAAAGAAATTTGAATACACCATATTTTGTCTGATTAGTATAATTATGGAATTGTTAACACTGTAATGAAATATGGATTTTACCAAAAAAATATTAAAAACTTCAACAACTTATAACTAGCAATTGTGTGTACTAAGTATTCGCTGATACTGTAGAAAGTTAGTTTTTAAATCATTAATGCGCAGTGTCAGTCAGCAAGTGTGGTGGCATTGCCGCAACAATTTGACACATTAATCCCTTAAACGCTTTGTCGGTCAATGTAAATTTATTTCATACACTTGATCGCCTTCATGTCATGCAAATGTGACATTTTTTATATTTTTCAAAATATTAATTAAATTGGTTATTAAAAAGAAGTTCGCTTTTATAATTTCTAATGTTCATTAAGGTAAGACCTGTGTAATGAATACCTATATCCAGAAGAGTATCCAAGGGAGGTAACCATAGTAGTAAATTAGCATAGACTTCTGTCAAGCAAGAGGACCAGGGTTCAAATCCCACTGGAAGCTATCTTTTTTTGTAAGCCTAGAGCTTAAATAATAGGCATATTTCTTTTTTTCCTGTGTAATTCTGTCATTGAATACAAAATTCTCATGATTTAAACTAAAATAAGCAAAATAATCAAGATTAAAGGGGTTTTCGCTATCAGAATAGTGTTTATTCAAGTCATCAATTTGAAAATTTCTAAAACTGGACGGTAAACTTCTCTGAAATTTTGTTTAAATTTTGTTTAAGGTATATAGTTAAAAAATGGTAAAGTTTGGTATATTTCACCAATCAGGATTTTGCACAATTTTTATTAATTTAGTCTCGTGAAATATAGAAAATGCATTTTTTAAATTTATTTGGTCAAAAAATGTCATTTTAAGATAAATTTTGTATTTATATATTATATCTTGAATTGGTTTAGTGAAATATAACATATTTTGGATAAACTGTAAAAAACTTAAGGTTGAATTTATCAATAACAAAAAATTTTGTCACCGATTAAAGAATTTGGACACTTTCACGTTTTTTCTCACTTTTTTTAAATAAAAAAGCTAAAAATCTCAAAAACTACACGGTGAAAATCATTAAAATTTTGCATACAATTCAGTGGTATGAAGCAGTTGATGAAAATATAATCAGATGTTGGGTTCTTAATAGTGCCTATTACACAGGTCTTACCTTAAATAACGTTTCATGTCACGTCCCGGAATATAAAGAATTACCAAAAAATCATCAAGTGCGCTAGATTAAACCATATTAAGTAGTCGCTGATACTGTCAAAAGTTAGTTTTTAAATTATTAATGCGCAGTGTCAGTCAGCAAGTGTGGTGGCATTGCCGCAACAATCTGACACATTAATCCCTTAAAGGCTTTGTCGGTAAATGTAAATTAATTTCATACATTTAATCGCCTTCATGTCATGCAAATGTGACAGTTCTTTTATATTTTTCAAAATATTAATTCGAGTTAGTTTTCATGGTGATTAAAAAGAAGTTCGCTTTTATAATTTCTAATGTTCGATAAATAACGTTTCATGTCACGTACCGGAGTATAAAGAATTACCAAAACATCATCCAGTGCGCTAGATAAAACCATATTTACTCAATAGACCAAATAATCTAAAACTCTTTGAACTTCCTTGCATGCTAGGACCAAGTTTTCAATTATGTATGATTTTTTCCTGATTTGTGAAGGTATGATATTTGCTACAGCTATATTAATATAACCAACACTAACCATTTCATTTCATGTGTGATTTTTTTGGTATAATGTAAAAATGTATCATTGTATACTCATGTATAAGCCCTTTTAGAAGCCTTATACAACACGTACAAGATCGTATACATTCTTTAAACTTCTATTCTTTTACTTTGTTATAATTGGGTTTGTTATTATTTATTACAGTTTATTTACTCGGGAATATTGGATTTAGATTATGTTTCTACGTAAATTTTAAGCAGTGACATGTACAAAGAGGAAATGGACCCAAACGGACACTGCATAATAGTGTTATTTCATGCTGTGAATTACCCCTATACGCTCCGCCTTATTTTACTGCCCGTTGAACCACTCTGTTTGTAGCTCCGCCTTAACTTAATTAGCCGAGAAATCTTCATTTTATCATTGGTTTAAAAGTACGTTGATGTCACGTGGTAGGGCGTATGCGCGGACTTACACCAATTATTGTGGACAAAGTGGTGTAATACTGTTAAATGGTCTAATAAGGTCCACTTATTATCTATAAAGTAGTTCCACCCCTTTGTTCTTCATATCATTTACAATAGATCCTAGTCTATGTCTGGCACCCTGCACTCGGCGTTAAAGTCATTTCCTCCTAAATTGATAAACACATACCTGGAATAAAAACAAAAATGAAATTTATGTGTATTTTATCAAGTTAGTCAGATTTCATAAAAATAAATTAATACATATAGGTGCATACACATTATACAATGTGAAATTAATTTATAAACTAAAATTAAGGAAAATGATTTTTTGTAACATTTTTAATCATTAATGTTTCTAAATTTGATTGGAAATTGTTCATCGGGCTACGATGGTGAACAACTAGGAACTAATATTTTGCTGTGATATCTTTATGTTTCGCGAGACAGATATAATCACGCATTGTTTTCGTCACTTGATATTTCAAACTCAACATGTGAATAAATAGTGCAATTTTAAACGGTCTATCTCTCTTTAAGGTGGTATCATTTGTCACAATATAGTTAAATTGGGGGAGTGTGGTTTCCTATTTTCATAAATTTCATGTTATTTAATAATTATAAATCTTCTTATTACTTCAGATATCAATTATAGGGGATTTAAATGTTACAGGTCAATCAGGAATTTTAACAATAGAAATATGAAACAATTTCTCGCACTGAGTGTAGCCTTATTGCCGGGAGTCCAGACTTCCAAATTATCCACCGTAGTATTAAACTACAATAAAAGGAATGTTGTCTATATCAAGGTTAACAATGTCTTAGAACTATATTGTGACAAATGATACCAACTTCATTTTGTAGCTCTTCACTGCATTTGTTTGTTAGAGTTCGGTAAAATATAACAAGCATGAAATCATCATGTAAAATATATATTATAGAAAAGCAATATAAAAAATTATTATTGCCTGGAACACGTCGTTGCTTAACACGTGACCTGCCACGAGTCGGTACTATCAGCAGACGGCAATATGAATAAAATTAATGCATTTTAGCACTACGACATGTATTAATCATCGTTATACGTTTTGAAATATTGTTTCAGCAAATGCATTGTGTTTCCATGAATTAGGTATACTTTTAATGTGACTGTTAGGTCCTGAGGTTATCTTACCAGTCTTGGGGTATTTCTGATGTATCCTTGTAGGCATTCAGTCAATCAATGGTAACAATCAGCATGTAAACAAATAAAATCCTATCTCTAATAATAAAATCAACATTAATTTAGGCTAATATGTCCCCTAAATTTATTCTTTTAATGATATATAGCGATTTTTTAGAGTCTTGGGGTCTTTAGTCACCAAAGGGAGATAACAAAATATATATATATTGTCATATATATGCAAACAGAAATAAGCTATCAATTCGAGAAATCAAACAAAATATTTGTAATAAATATTGTTTCAGCAAATGCATAGTGTTTCCATGAATTAGGTATACTTTTAATGTGACTGTTAGGTCCTGAGGTTATCTTACCAGTCTTGGGGTATTTCTGATGTATCCTTGTAGACATTCAGTCAATCAATGGTAAAAATAAGCATTTAAACAAATAAAACACTATCTCAACAAATAAAATCCTATATCTAATAATAAAATCAACATTAATTTAGGCTAATATGTCCCCTAAATTTATTTTTTAATGATATATAGCGATTTTTTAGAGTCTTGGGGTCTTTAGTCACCAAAGGGAGACAACATAATATATTTATTGTCATATATATGCAAACAGAGTAACAATCAGCATGTAAACAAATAAAATCCTATATCTAATAATAAAATCAACATTAATTTAGGCTAATATGTCCCCTAAATTTATTTTTTAAATGATATATAGCGATTTTTTAGAGTCTTGGGGTGTCTTGTGGTGGTGTGGGGTGTCCTGGGGTGATTAGTAGCACCGGGGCAAACCCATTCTTTTATCTGGGGACCATACGCCGCTGAACATGGAATGGTATTAATCTGAAAATACCGCATTGAAGGTTCTATGTTTACCGCCATATGCATACCATCGTTTGAGATGGATCAAAACTGTACTGTTTATTGATGCAAATATTGAGTTGCGCTCAACCCGGGGCTAGGCGGCGTGGGCAGTAAAAAGCATTTCCATTACTGCTCATGAACAGGCTCAATCAAACAGAGCCTGCAATATTTTCATATTTGTCGTGATCGAGGGTCTTCAAAGTTCCCTTTCCATCTATTTCACAAAACACAGTCTCCCCACGCAACGAAAAAGAAGAGAGGAAAAGAGAGCATGTTTTTTTTATAAGTATGTCAAATTCTAATAAGACGCCACAAACAATTAACGAAAAAGAGAGCCCTTGGGGTTACTGCCTTGGAGCGGTCAGTGGCAAAACAATTTGTCACTGGGGGTTTAAACCAGGTTCCAGGGTGCATCAACCTCACATTTGCCCCCAACAGGTTTTCACAAAACAAGTATAATTTGTCTTGGTGAAATAAATCCAACCCACCCATCAGCTCAACAATGTAGCACAACTGTTTGTACGCGACAAGGGCTTTTCTATATATGCGATATTTGCCCTTCGCGTACAACCCAGTTACTATTCAAATCAATGCGGAATATTTTTCTTCTATTTCTATATGCCGCCGATCGGAATTTGAGTCGCAACTTTTACGCAACTTTTGGCGGCTCCATAAAGCATCTTAAACCATATGTATCTTTAAAAAAATTACATACCTGAAAAGCCACGTTCAAGTAGAATCATTATATGTAATCCTTTATAAATAACGATTTCGTTTTTTATTCAAAACTCTTTTAAACCTCCACCCATGTCAGCAGCTTTTATGTTACTCCGCTATAAGTTTATATCTGACTGTGTAGTGTATCGATTTATAAAAGGGACGTTTTCCTTGGTTAGCACATTAAAATCTACATGTAAACGGCATAAACAATAGTAAGTTTAAAAGTGTTATTTGTGGAATATTTCTTTTATTTGATTGATACTTTAGAGAATATTTATGTTTTATAATGAACTTAGCAGTGCTGAAATTTTCAAGTTGCAGTGAAAAAATGGGAGTTTAAAGCAGTGCGATTTCCACCACAGTTTTGATCGTAACTGCTTGAGACGTAAAGGACAGACAACGAAAAAAGTCAGTATGATAATGGGTCTGTGCTTGCCGTCGAATTATTGAGAGTACTCACCAATGTTGCATGCAAAAGCACACAAACATATAATACATAAGAAGCTAATTCCATTGAAAAGGCAAAGGGGTGGGTACTCAATGATCTTACCGAGACCAGAGTACCCGGAGTCAAATCAGCAAAAACACGATGACAGGAATAAAAGAAACAAATCGAGCTACAAAATTTATAAATCCAATGAATATAAAATTGCGATGAATCGTGCCGCAAAATTTTACAAACAAACAATGAACACATATATGCGTATTCATAGAACAAGAAATGAACTTAAACTCCGTGAAATGCATTTGAAAAAAACCTAAAGATTATTGGAAATTACTTAACTCCTTAGTAACTAATAAATCGCAAAATTACAACATGCCTGACACACAACAATTTTATAGTTATTTCAAAAACGTCAATAACGAACCAAATACCGACGAATTTGACTTGGGTAATCCTAATATTTATAATAACGACCGAATTAACACAGAAAATTTAAACAAAAAGATTACTGTCGAGGAAATTTCAAAAATGATAAACAAACTTAAAAACTCGAAAGCTGCTTCGCCGCAGGACTATATTTATAACGAATACATTAAAGCGTCTAAGGAACAAATGTTACCGATTTATTATCTATACTTTAATGCAATTTTTGACAGTGGCATTATGCCCGACTGCTGGCTGATTGGAACTATTAAACCTATTTTTAAAGGGAAAGGATCTACTGCAAACCCTGAAAACTATCGACCAATTACTATATTAAGCTGTCTAGGCAAACTTTTCACTGCGATATTAAATGAAAGAATTAATCTATTTTTAAATGATAACAACTTGCTAAATGAAAATCAGGCCGGATTTCGAGCCAATTATTCAACTGTAGACCATGTTTTTACACTTAAATTTCTAATTGACAAATTACGAACGCAAAAAAAGAAGCTCTTCTGCTCATATATTGATTTTTCGGTAGCTTTTGATAAAATTTGGAGGTCAGGGTTATGGAACAAACTTCTTAATAGGCATTAATGGAAAACTCTTTAAAGTAATATACAACATGTACAATGACATAAAATCTTGCATTTCAGTAAACGACAAAACTTCACCTTTCTTCAAAAGCGTCTGTGGCGTAAGACAGGGAGAAAATTTGTCCCCGATCCTATTTTCCATCTACATGAATGATCTAGAGCAATTCTTACAACGAAATAATAATGGCATATTATTACAAAAGCAGTCAAACGAACTAATGATGTATATCAAAATATTTGTCCTTCTTTATGCTGACGACACTGTAATCTTAAGCGAAGATCCGGTATCTTTTCAGAATTTGCTTAACGCGTTTTCGAACTACTGCACTACATGGAAATTAAATATTAATATGAATAAAACCAAGGTCATAGTCTTCGGGTCTAACAAACCAACTAATTACAAATTTACCATTAATGGCGAGAATATCGAAATTGTAAAAGAATACAAATATTTGGGTACGATGTTTTCATCTACAGGTTCGTTTCTTAAAGCAAGACAATATATTGTTAGTCAAGCAAATAAAGCAATGCATTTGCTTTATACACGCATTCGTAATCTTGATTTACCGGTAGATCTCCAGCTCAAACTCTTTGATCAAACAATAGTTCCAATTCTTACTTATAACTGTGAAATCTGGGGAATAGAAAATCTAGATATTATCGAAAAAGTGCAAAACGAATTCTTAAGAAAAATATCCAAAAGCAAAAAATCGACTCCTTTGTATATGCTCTACGCCGAGTTCGGTCGATACCCTCTCGCTATAACTTTTAAAACAAGAATCATTAAATTCTGGAGTAAATTAATATCTGGAAAAGAATCAAAAATTTCAAAATTTTGTTACGACTACATGTAACAATCAAACACAACTTACAAATGGGTAAATTTTGTCAAGAAATTGTTAGATGATACGGGCAAAAGTTTTATTTGGATTAATCAATCTAATGTAAACCTGCGAAATATTCACACGCAAATAAAGCGTACACTTATCGATCAGTTTTTCCAGACATGGAACGCCCAGTTAAATCAATCGTCTAAAGGTAAAAATTATCAAATTTTCAAAAAAGAAATCAAACTTGAACATTATTTATGTAATCTCCCTGCCAATCTTAGAATTGCATTGTTTCAATTTAGAACGGGAAATAGCAAATTACCTGTAGAAATTGGGAGATACCAACAATCACACATACCGTATTCGGAACGCAAGTGCCACCTTTGCAGTATGAATGATATTGGAGATGAGTTACACTACCTCCTTAAGTGCCCATTATTCCAAAGCATGAGGCGTAAATATATACCTGTCAAATATTACAATCGTCCAAATGTGATAAAATTTCAAGAGCTTCTTACTAACGAAACAGCTGAAATCCAAAAAAATCTTAGTATTTTTGCGCGTCACATACTTCTCTTCTTTAAATGATTCCATTGATACAGTATCTCGTTGTGTTTATTATTTCTCGTACAATGAAAATGTGACTATCGTTGTTAATTATGAGTCCTTTTGTTAAATTGAATTTAATTATGCAAAGCTAGTACATATAGGAACGTTAAAGTTCGTGTCTCATAACATGGTTTTCTATTTATGAAATGAATCTAATCGAGTGAATTACTATATTATTAAAGCCCCTTTGGTATCTTGTGTTTCGTTTCGGCAAGAACCAGTCCAGGGGCAATAAGCCCATATACTACATAGAAATATTTCATAATGTTTAAACATACCCTTTACGACAAGTCGTAATTATTATTATTTTGCCGATAACAATAAACGCACGCACTTTACCATTCATAAATTTTTATCTCCACGTGACTGTGACAAACGTACAACTCTGCCCAACTATTCCATTGACTGTTATTTCTTTCATTCATAACCTTATATTACCTTGTGATTACAAACATTTATGACGTGTATCATAAATATTTAAGCAGCACATTCCTAATCTTGAATCCAGTGACTGATAATAATCAACGTTGTAAGAAAACCAAACGCATGTACTAGAAGTATAGTCTGATTTATCATTGTTTGTTTTCTTTTCGTTTATATATTTGTATTGTATTGTATTGTTTGTTTGTATTTTTGTTCCAAAATATTGTTAATTGTAATTGTAAATATATAAAATATCCCGTACCTTCGATAATCTGTAACTATATGTGCCTCCTTGATTACATCGTAAATCCATTCACAAAATATTGGGCGACTTAATTTACAACTGTTAGTATTCATTGATACCTGTCGCAACTATCACGTAAAAATCTTGCAACCAAAACCAAAAACTACTGCTAGACCAGATTGTCGCGAGGCCCGGGAATTGCACGTTCGATATATTAAGAACAGTAGTCATTTTCAGTTCCCAAAAAGTGTTTACTAACAACCCATCCATATACTAAACCTTAATGTAACCCTGTTGTTACCGTATGTAACCGGGTATGAAATAAAAGTATTTTTGTTGTTGTTGTTGTTGTTGAGCTCCTAGGTTCTTTTAAATAGATGGAAATGGAACTTAAAGTTACCGAACACGACAAATATGAAAATATTTCAGGCTCGGTTTTAGCCTGTTCATGGAAATAGATGAAAATAATAAGTAATAGAATTGCATATTAAAAAAGTTTTATCATCCACCAAAATGCAATGCATCTAGTAAAATACTTTTGTCAGTGGATGGCACTGATACGGTAATACTTCAGCAATTTTTAAATAATCTGGCCAAATTTTTTTATGCCCCCACAAAGTGGGAGGCATATAGAGTTGCACTCGTCCGTCCGTACGTACGTCCGTCCGTTCCCAAGTATTGTGGCATCAACTCATCCTAAACTATAAGGCGGATTTCTTTCAAACTTGCACAGATGATCAAGAAGGATGTCTAGATGATCGTTAAGAAAGGATTTTTCCTGCGACCATTTTTACCAGAGTTGTGGCCCTTTGTTTTTAAAAATTTTGTTGCAGCAGTGGGGGCATCAGTGTCTGAGGAGACATTCTAGTTTTGAACTGAGTTCGAAACTTGTTTCAAATATCTGGTAGACTAACTGCTTTGAAGATACTAGTGTGTTCATTATATTAATAGCATACAATTTTATTGTTATGCATCATCCATGTGTTAACACTGAAATCTTAGTCAAATGTTGTTGACAAACACCCCTGGTGTTTAAGAGGATTAAGGTGATGATTATAACAATAGCCCTTTGTTTTGTCAAATACGTGTTATCAGAAGCTTTAGACTGAACAACATTGCTCTCTTATGTGAACAAAAGATATATTGATGGTAAATATGTAACAAATAGTGTAGATTTTTTATAGAAATAAACATTTTCAAAAACAAAGATACTTGATGCATCCTTAAATGATTTAGATATAAGTGTTACCATTGAAAGTGAATGTAAAATGAACACCAAAAGCCGATTTTGAAGAGGAATTTTTATTTAAAATGAACAACTATGATCAGTTACGAAACACAGTAGCCCGGCGCTCCTCTTCACTGTTTGTCTCGGTTTTTATCTACCTGTGGGGTAGCACAACTATTTGTGCGCGACAAGGACTTTTCTATATATGTGATGATCGTCCTTCGCGCACAACCCAGTTACTATTCAAATCAATGCGGAAAATTTTTCTTCAATTTCTATATGCCGCCGATCGGAACTTGAATCGCAACTTTGGCGGCTCCATAAAGCATCTTAAACCACATGTATCTTTAAAAAATTTACATACCTGAAAAGCCACATTCAAGTAGAATCAATATATGTAATCCTTTATAAATAACGGTTTCGCTTTTTTATGCAAAACTCTTTTAAACCTCCACCCATGTCAACAAATTTCGATTTCGGCGCTTAAAGTTTACCTGACTCACGTTTATCGATAAATAACAGAATTTAAATCGGGTCGATTTCCACCACAGTTTTGATCGTAACTGCTTGAGACGTAAAGGACAGACATCTGTAAAAAGTCAGTATGATAATGGGCCTGTGCTTGCAGTCGAATTATTGAGACTACCTGTGCTTTTAAGCACTTTTAAACTTAGTATTGTTTATGCCGTTTACATGTTGATTTTAATGTGTTAACCAATGAAAGCGTCCCTTTTATAAATCGATAATCTACAGTCAGGTAGACTTTTAGCGGTGTAACATAAAACTGTTGACATGACAAATAGTTGGGCTACCAGTGGGGTAAATTATTTTTAATTTATAACGTTTACAGTCAGTAGCATAATTTATTTATAAATAAAAGCATGAATTAACAATTAAATATAAAATCATCTTTGTCACTGAACTGCTTGGATACAACATTGGTTGTGACCAAGATCGAAGAGAAGAAGAGTTATAGTTAAATAACTCTTCATATATGTTTGTGTGCTTTTGCATGCAACATTGTTGAGCCGATGGGTGGGTTTGAGTTATTTCACCAAGACAACTTGTACTTGTTTTGTGATACGAGAACCTTTTGGGGCAAGTGTGAGGTTGGTGCACCCTAGAACCTAGAACCAGTGGCAATTTGTTTTGCCTCTGACCGTTCCAAGGCGGTATCCCCAAAGGTTCTCTTCTTCGTTTATTGTTTGTGGCGTCCTATTTGAATTGACATACTTATATAAAACATGCTCTCTCTCTTCCTCTCTTCTTTTTCGCTGCGTGGGGAGGCTGTGTTTTTTGAGTGTGGCGATTCCTGATATGCATATATTACTTTTTCGTGTGATAATAAATTGTGATTTTATTAAACATATCTAATATTAAATCATCGTAGCCTTATAAACCATCAAAATGTAATTGAACGTAGTTAGTTAAATGCAAAGTGTTTTTTTAATTACGCAAATGAAAATTAAAGAACAGCTACGTTCAACGTTAAAAAATGGTTAATGTCGTGAAACATATATAAGCACACATGACAAGCACCAAACATACAGCACATTAACAACACCATTCTTAATTTAAATGTTAAATCTTTTGCGCTTACATTTAGCCAAATCGTCATTTTTAACAAATTTATTTTCTTCCTTCCTGAAGAATTGCCTTTTTGCAATTTCATCATATTCCTTAAGAACGATTGACTGAGTAAAATGAATGTAGAGCATTTGGATGAATTGGTTCCGTGAATTTCTTTCCCGTTCGTGAATTAAATGTTGTAGTAAGTAACCTAGCAACAAAGGAAGTAGCAAATGTTTACAAACTGCATAGCAAAGACCATACGAAAATGACTGGAGGAAATACTGAGGAAATTGGCATGGACCCACCACATATTTACGTGGAAAGAACACTAGCCATTATAAAACCAGATGCAGTTCACAAAGCCGAAGAAATAGAAGATATTATTCTTAGATCAGGATTTTCCATTCTACAGGTGAATTTTTCATGATGATGTGTGGGTGGGGTTCTGCTTTAAATTATGGGGTAGAATCTAGTTTAGCGGACGCCGGATGTTCAAAACACAAAAAGCCCAGCGGCGTTTGAGCGAGAGAGGCGGGGATGTGGGGGCATTAACCCCCATTTAAACTCACTATTAAGGCCATCCTTAAAAAATTGTTTTTGTATCGTCAACTCCCTTGAAATCACGACTCCCCGCCATTCGCGGACATTTTATTTTTCACGTGACTGTACTAAAATTATCCTAACGCATGCGCGACCGTGGGAATGTTTACACTAGAGGTTACTCTACTGTGATGTCTTAATTTTTTACGAAAATCATGAGATTAAAACAGTTTAGAGCCTTTAAAACTATTGAATCTGTAAAATTACCTTATTTCCTTATTCCCAAAATCGCCAAACTTTTAAAATCCATTTTTTTACCAAAAAAATCAACATCCTGAAATTTCATTCTTCGTTTGCAATTGTAGTAACTTCCATATATGGAAAAAGCGCGCGATCTACTAATAATTAGGCCAAGCATATTTTTGCTGTTGGATTTTCAGTCCCCCTAAATATTATTTGAATTTTGTAATTTTTTAAAACTTATTCATTCCAAAGGAGGTTTCTGGTGCTACATCTCTTAAATTGTTCATCAAATGGGCCCAGTGTGATGGTATTAATAATGGTAGGCCATGTCTGCATTAGACTCATCTATGCTTCTGCACTAAAGTTAAGTGGTCAAAAGAGGTTTTAAGTTCTTCTGTCCACACTGCAAGGAAAAGTAACAAAAATAACATTAAAAGCAAATGTACATAAGTTACACATTTAAAACTGTTCATTTGCATTAATTAATTGTTGATTCTTCAGATATTTAACTGACCTAAACTCTTTATGCACCGGAACCAATTAATTGCAATTGGTAATGGCCTAAATGTAACTTTTACAAAGAATTTTGGGATGACGTAATTTCCGCGAACCTCATGGTAGTGACAAAAAATTGCGGCCACCTGTCAGCTATGTAAACATTGCAGACATTTAATAATCCAGAATGTGTTCGCTGAGTGATTTTTGATACAGATCGGCGGTAAATAGATAAAATTTAATAGATATTTACAATTTATGCTGGTAGTTTGTCCCTTTATTGATTGTCATGAACTAAAACAAATATGTCCGCGAATCGCCGGCAGTCGAGGATAGTTGCGCGACCGACCTATAATGCTTAAAAGATTTCCCGTTTCGCTGAATCATTGAATTCAAAATGGCGCAACCATGTTAGATACTTTCTCGGTGACTTTAAATGTGATAAAGGACATTACATCAACAACACTTATAAAAAATGCCAAATTACTTAATTACATACATTTCAGTCATGGTTTGATGTGTTCTAAGGCTTTGATCTGGGTATAAAAATAATATATAAAAAAATTCCGACCTACCGACCCACGTCCAAAAAGTTGGGTCGCGCAACCGCAAACAAACAATTTTTTAAGGATGGCCTAATGAAATTTGTTTGGCCCATTACACCAGAATTTTCTTACAAGCATTATCATGGGATACTCTTTACTAAAATGTCTGGAAGTTGGGGTCTGCTAAACTAGATGTTTCCGGCTTTAATGGGTGACTGTTTGAGGTTCTGCTTTTATGGGTGACTTTCCCCTCTCAAGATGGAAACAAGAATGATATTATTTATGGGACAACTGCAGTTTACCTGTACGTAAAATTTGTTGTTGTCGGCCCATAACCCTGCTGGCATTATTAATCATATATTCATTGAATAGTTAGTTCAAAATATAGTGCTTAGTGGGGGCTACCGCCCCCATGCCCACGCCTACATTAAATAATTAATATATAACAATTATGCGAGCTCTATGTAAACATCCGTACCGGTAAACTGCATTCTAGCCTTTTTTATAAATAGTTGGTTTAGAAAACTCTTTGCCCTATTTTGACAGTACTGTAGCTTTCCTGGACTATAAGGTTTTTATGCCCTTATGAATGAGAGCTTAGTTTATCATTAGATATTAACTATTCAACTAAAATGTTAAATCTTTTCTTACTGTATTTGGGACACATCTAGTTTAATGGACCCTTACATTGAAGAGCATTGCTTGTGAGAACATTTTGGTAAGTCTTGTGCCAAACAAATATCAAGAAGTGCAAGTTAAAATGGGGGCCACTGCCAGCACCTTCTGCTTCTCTTGCTCAATCGCCACTGGGCTTTCTGCATTTTAAACATCTGGGATCTGCTTAACTTGATTCTATGTCTGCATTTAATTTGAAAAACAGTGAAATATGCATATCAGGGATGGCCACATCCAGCAGACACAGCCTCCCCATACAGCCAAAGAGTAGAGGAAAAGAGAGCATGGTATTACAATAATCAATTTCAAAATGGATGGCACAAACAATTAACGAAAGTGAGAACCCGAGGGGGTATTTGCCACTGGGGTGGGGGTTTAAACCAGGTTCTAGGGTGCACCAACCTCACACTTGCCCTGACAGGTTCTCGTATCACAAAACAAGTACAAGTTGTCTTGGTGAAATAACTCCAAGCCACCCATCGGATCAACAATGTTGCATGGAAAAGCACACAAACATACAAAACATAAGATGCTAATAGCATTGCAAAGCCAAAGGGCGGGTACTCAATGATCTTACCGAGACCAGAACTCCTGGAGAAAAAATCAGCAAGAACATGATGACAGGGATAAAAGAAACGAATCAAGCTTCTAGGTTCTTTTAAGAAAAGATTTCCCCATTTAAACCTTCATAACTCTTAAACCCCTGCCACCATCGTGCAACCAAGGAGGTAAGCATAATGATCAACTATAGACGGGTTAATCACCAGGCCTGCAGAGTGCTGTAAAATATCATGTTGGTAACCTTTCTTTTTAAATTTACAGATGGTTTTTATGAATAACCAGGAGAAATTAACATTGCTTTTATCTTCTTAAGTTTGTAAATTAAATCTCCATAAAAAACCGGCTGTGAAATACCTTGTTGCAATAGTGATTTTAAACTGCACCTGTATTTATGAATTAGATCTGGGTATCGGCGATAAAACTTGCAAAAGGTTTTCCTTAATTTGTGATACCGATAACCATGTTTAAAAAGTTTTTCTGTAATGCATAGATTACGTTCATTGAAATCATTCACAACGTTGCAAGCTCTTGAAAAGCGAACAAGCCGTGAGATATAAACCCCTTAAGACAGGGATTCTAAAATAATCGGCAGGCCGGTTATTGACCGATTTTTGGGAAGAATGTCCGATTGAAATTTCAAAATTGGTTAAAAAAATCGGTCTTGAATATTGGCCGACAAACTGTTACAAAATTACCTACATGTACATTTTTTCACAGCTTAATCAGTCAATTAGCGACTTCACAAGTCTGCTACCATGACTACCACGACTACACGTTCCGTGAATAGCCTGCGGCATAGATGAAACGGGATGTAGTCAGTCTCATTTAAACAACAGGCGGGTTATTTAATTTCTAAAAATGGTCTGCGCTAGTCAAAGGCTGTTTGACGTCAGAATTTAAGATAGCAATACAAATGGTTGTGTTAATTAACGTAAACGATAAAACAGTTTGCATTTTATTGACAGATGTGTTAGTCCGATATGTGCGTAATTCTAAAAGACCGACGACCGAAAATTGCTGTTTATCACATTTAAAGAAAACTTATATCATGCGATTTTTACTTGAACTGTTAGCATTTCACAACAAATTTGAAATGGCTCAAATGAATATTTACTTAAATGTGAAAAAATTCGAGTGACTGGCTTGCTTACTTACGCATATAACGATTCAAATAAATTTCAAATTTACAAAAATCTAAGTAATCAACATTTATTTCCGACTCTGAGTAAAGTTGCATACGCAGACTCTTGTAAGTTCGTAGATTCAAAAATTACTACATCCAGTAAGGAAAACAATAATATTTCAAACAACTATAATATAGTGTTACAAAGCATGGTGTGATCGACGTATATTAACGTAAAACAAATACTTGCCCCCCAAAATTCCCAGAGAAACATTTTTAATAACTAAATAATCCACTTCACAATCGCTATGAACACTGCTGAAGATAACTGTTTTTAACCATTACGTCATGTTTTAAATGCATGGAATGCTTGTGTATTACAACAAAGACGCTGATCGCCGTAAACTTCAAACGTCGCGTGCCCCTCTTATAAATCGATCAAAGAATTCTTCGGTCTACAGCTCGAAAGCCATTAATCTGTTGAGAGGTTGTAGGATATCGCCGACGAGAAAATATGCCGGAAAAGGGAAATGGACTGGGGGTCGGGAGAGTGAAATACGCTGAACGCGGGGACCGGAAGTCGCTGTTCGTACGGACCGGAAGTCGCTTTTAGTGCGAACCGGAAGTCGGCGAAATGTCAATTTTGGCGCCAATGTCCGATTGGGATTTCGAAATTTTAGAATCCCTGCCGTAAGATGTTGCATGAGGAACATCGACGTCTAAAAACGGAAAATTTACTATATTAAAATTAAAATCATCTCTTTTATCATATATTTTAGTAGTGACGTAAGCATTTTCAATGGACAGATTTAGATCAAGAAAGTTTGCTTGCTTATCTGAAGTGTTTTAAAAAGTATTATTAAAATATAAAATGAAATATGTCAATCACTTCCTATGGAAATTAAAGAGACAATTGTAAACAGAACATACATGTACACAGTCACAGGGCTTTTTCAGCTAGTCTCACGGGGCCGATAATGGGCCCCATTCCCAATGCCAAATAGGGACCATTTTTCCCAATTTCAAGAAAAAAATTCCCATTTCAACAGAAATAACTTATTTTGCCTATATAATAGAAACAAACAAGAGAATCTATGTAATCAAGGGACTTTTCAAATTACAAAATTAGTTTGTTTACTTTTGATCAGTGATCTGTTAAACCTACATCCTTGAATCTATGTATGCAACCTGTTTAAAACCACTATATACCGTGTAAAAAAATTCCCAATTTGAGCAGGGGCCTTTTTCCCAAATACCCCTGAAAAAGCCCTGAGTCAACTTATAAATACAAATTTTACTTTTTCAGCCAGTTACTATTAAGAAAAGCTATAAATGCTTACAAAAGCTATAAATGCTTTTGACTGAGCTATAAATGCTTACAAAAGCTATAAATGCTTTTGACTGAGCTATAAATGCTTTTGACTGACTAACTTAGGATGTCTACCTTTTTGCATTAAAATGTTAGTCTGATGAATATCATGCATGAGGTAATATTTTCCTTTCAGAAAAGAAGAGTTCATCTCACACCTGAACAAGCCAGTGATTTTTATGCAGAGCACTATGGAAAACTGTTCTTTGCCAGTCTGGTAGCCTACATGTCCAGTGGTCCAGTGATTGCTCTAGTGATAGCACGTGACCAGGCCATCTCATACTGGAGAGAACTCATTGGTCCAACTAACACTATTAAAGCTAGACAAACACACCCTGATTGGTAAGTCTGTTTTATATCCTTTCCACGACCATAACATTATTATTTAAACGTGACAAAATTTTGACTTCCCAAAACCCGACCCTGTTTTACAGGAGGACGCCTGAAACGTATTTTAACGTATAAAAAAATCGCTTTTCAAAACCCGACCCTGTTTTTTCGTCGAAAACCCGTCGATTTATTTTTCATTTTTAAAAAAGTCCATACTTTGGTGGCTATTTAGAAGAACACGGAATTATCGATCAGTATTTTAACACTATTAGTCCTTTAAACGCATCGCATATTTTCTCTCACATATTATTTAGTAAGAAATTAAATACATGTGACTTAGATAATCTGATAAGAAAATTAGTAATTTTAAAAAAGTTCAATTTTAAGAAAAAAAAATCTAATTACATGTGTTGCTGTTTCTTCATCTTTCATGGTCAAAATAAAAAAGTGGCTCCAAAACAGTTATTCATTATTTAAAAAAATACCTATATCTACCTAGTGATAACTTAAAAATGACATTTTTTGCAATGGCATAAAAATTAATGACTGTTAATTAGATTAACTAATTTATGGAATTTTACGTTACAGTCTTCCTGCGATAAACCGAATTTTTCACCCCTTACGTAAAAGAGCGTTGAAATTCGGGATTTTAACGCACTATTCTTGATATGCAGTTTCCACCTTTTTTTACAGAAGAAAGACCATAACGTTAGATAACGTGTTTTAAAGTTATTTATCGGGTTTCTTACCATGTTTAAAATTTCGAATTTCATTAAAAGGTAGAATACCGGTAACGGACAAAAGCGTATATGCTTTATTCAAACATACACTTATCAACGGGCATTAAAAATTTTTTACGCAGATTTACGTTATGGGTTTTAAAATCGTGAAAAAAGCACACGTTTAAATACGTTTCGGGCGTCCTCCAGTAAAACAAGGTCAGGTTTTGGGAAGTCAAAATTTTGTCACGTTTAAATACGTTACGGACGTCCGTCCGGAAAACAGGGTCGGGCGCGGAAAGGATATGCAGTATTTTAATATTACATGTTATACTAACATAATTTGCAAACGTGCCACTAATGATGGATGAAGAAAAACAATCTAGCCAGTAATATGCATACACATGCACATGTGATATCCAGACTGGGTTGTTAAATTTCTAGATACTGATACATTGTATTTGAAGCTCATTCAGGTTGGAATGTCATAGGTTGCTTATTTTCAATGGCACAATGTTGTAAAATTGATTAGTACATTGTTCTGTGAAACTGATGAAAGTAATACAAATGTTGTAAACTACTCTACTGTATGATATTATTGCTTTCTTTTATAGTGTAAGTAAACTGAAAATGGACGTCACTTTACTTAGTACATGTATCTGTAAAATATTCAGTTTTAAGTGTAAAATTCCAGCTTTGTAAGAAGCAGAATTTCAGTTTTGGTATTTCAGATTATTGCCTACAGGTATGAATTTGTTACTTCTTGTTTAGATCATAAACAATTAATAATTGGCAGTGACAGGATGTGCAGATTGCAAAAACTACAATACTTGTTTAATGCTGGCTTTTGTCTTTAAAAACAATCCAATACAACAAAGAATAATGTTTGATATTTTAAATTACTTGCAGCCTCCGAGCAATATATGGGACAGATGATCAGCGAAATGCTCTCCATGGAAGTGACAGCTTCACATCTTCGGAGAGAGAAATCAGATTCTTTTTCCCAGACAGTAAGTGTTTGTTAGTATTTAGGTATTTAACCAACAAAAGTGCAAATGTTAAGGATTTTTGTGTCGTCCTTCCATCGGTTGGTCCACTGTCCATCTGTCCATCAGGAAAACTTAACAAATGCAATAACTTTGCCATTTCTTAATATTTCTTCATCACATTTGATGGAGTTATGCCCCTTTTTGTAATTGGATTTTGACACTGATGAATTCTGTGACATATCACCGGAAGCTATTTATTATTTCATATATAATGTACACTGTGATGACATAAATTTATTTTTTGTGATGCGATGTAAGCGATCATATTACTAGACAATGACATCCTTCCCCATTCACGACAAAATATTTTGATACTTTTTCCCCATTGTGCAAAAATCTAATGTCTGCATGATCTTGGAGCAATTATACAATGTTAATAATATTGTGTTAGACTTGTTCAAGACTTTGTCTTGCAGTTTGGATATTTGACATACTGGAGCCTTATAGACAGATCTGTGATGTAGTTTTTCTTAAATTTTAGCAGGCTGAACATTGTCTTATTTGCTATAATTTCAGCACCATTGTCTTATAAGGAATTGTAAATTTATAATCCCTGCTGTGATCTAAACATACTGTTAATGTTTTTTTCTGGTTTTCAGGCATTGTAGAACCAGTTCCAATTGGTCAGGCATCAAAAGATTATTTATCTAGAAAAGTGAACCCTACTTTGTTGAAAGGCCTCACAGAGTTATGTAAGCAGAAACCATTGGACCCAGTGGTAAGACTTTATAATATTAGATGCATAGAGATTTCACTGTAAATACATAAAATCTATAAAACTGTTGCATATCAGGCATTGTTTGTTAAAATCGCTAATCTCAATGCTCTGTTATGTTATGGGTGAAACCAAATCGTAAAATTCGGGCTATTGCTGAAAGACTGTAACAGAAAATTCTGTAAATCAGTTAATTTAATTAACAGTTAATATTTTTATACCAATGAAAAAAAGAGAGATTTTTTATGAAGTTTCAAGGTAGATATAGGTATTTTTTAAAATATTGGATAATTGTTTTGGAGCCACTTTATAATGTTGACAATAAATTATAAAGAAATGGCAATGCTGTTATTAGAATTTTTTTTTAAAAAAAGACTTTGATTAAATTACTTATTTTCTTATCAGATTATCTAAGACACATGTTATCAATTTTGAACCATATGGTGTTTGCATTCAGAGGACTAATAGTGTAAAAATACTGATCGATGATTCCGTGTTGTTCTAAATAGCCACGAAAGCAAGGACTTTTAATAAAAAGAAATAAAAATCAACAGATTTTCTATGTCAAATCAGTGAGCTGGCTTTTGAAACACTAATTCTTTTGATAAGTTAAAATACTTCTGGTGTCCTCCAATAAATCAGGGTCGGCTTTTGAAAAGTCAAAAAATCATCACATTTGAATATGTTACTTGTAAAACATTAGATGTGCATTATTTATTTTGTTCTCATAGGTTGATAAACATTATTTAGATTTTACTGGATGTAGTTAGAATATCAATTAATGATATCTGTAATCAGTCTTAGGGGTTATTAGACTTGAATAGATTGGTGCAAATGATATTGAATTTTTACCGACAGTACTATTTGTCATTTCCCATTTTATAGGAATTTTTTCCTGTTTTGATGGAATGTTTTTTTTCTAATTTAGTGATAAGTGCTTTAATAATGAAACCTAACAGTGTTGAAGTACTGTTATTGGAAAAATTCTCTATGATGTGATGTTGCAGGTGTGGTTGGCAGACTGGTTGCTGGAAAACAACCCAAACAAACCCCGTGTGGGCCAGATGAAAGTACAGGAACCCGACAACTAGACAACTAGAACCATCAGCTTTCATAATTCATATCATCATCATACTGTGGAAGCAGCAGCAGCAGGACCAGTAAAAGATGAAAACAAACTCACAAATTTGGGGAATCACTTGGGAACAAAACTCTGAATTATTGTTTTTGTCCTCAGTGAACTCACTGAACTGCAAGACAGTGTGCATGTGACTCCAGAAGACATCATTGTTGTTACTCTGTTTTATCTGTGATAACTTTTTTGTTCCATTTTAATTGAAAGACTGGAATTGGATCCATCAAAATGTATTTTAGATTTTAAAAATAGTATTAAAAATGGAATTGACATTCACATAGACTATTTAATTTCATTATATTTTTGAAGTTAAAATAAATAATTATTTCATTTGTTAGTTTATTGTGAATAAATGAGAATTAAGGTCAGCTCTACTTTGGTTCTTTAACATTTCTGCATTTGCCATTATGTTTAATATGCAAAAAGTGTATATATTGTAATGTTCAGTTATAAGCACAAGGAAGTGTAGCTATGCTTTCTTCACTGAAGTTGAAATCATCCTAACTTCTGTGAAAAATCAATACAGAGTATAAAACATTTAGTGGTACCAAGAAATCATTCATGTTTTAAAAATTATTAATAAAAAAAGACTTAAGTTTTATGATATATACTGGTATGTACAGAACAGGGGATGCACAGTGCAAGAATCACAACATCCAGTAGTTATTCCATTATTACACTCCGTCATATGTCTGAACCATAAGTCAACAGTGAAATAATCAATATTAAAGGAGATCAAGAGTTGTTAAATAAGAATTATCTCCCTTCCAATTTTTCAAAAGACATTTGTATTTTGTTTTAAATACATCAAAGAAAAAAAATGAAATAATGAACATAGCAAGAGGACAATTGAAATGCAGACTTTAAGAACCATACCTCTTGTGTTATTACTGTTTTTACAAAAGCATTAGTTTCTGAACATCTAGTGAGGCAAAATTGTTGTCAGAGGTGGTGAAGGGTGGTTGTGGACATCTAGTGAGGCAAAATTGTTGTCAGAGGTGGTGAAGGGTGGTTGTGGGCTCGGATACCACCCCTACCCACACACCTCCAAAAACAAAACAAAACAACATAACTAATAAAATAATAAACAAATTCCAACCAACAATCTATTTTTATGATATTGCATACCTGTAATCCCTAACGCTGTTGAGATCAGTAGCTCAAAGGTCAATGTCAAGTAATCACATAGTTCAAAAAACATTGTCTGCACAACAGCGGTCACATCGGTCACCCGTACTGTCAACAAAACTTGGGAAGCCCTTGATGCGATGATGATGCCAATTGATTATGGGGTCTGGCACAATCAAATAGTGCAAAAAAGCTTGTCCAGTCAATAACAGTGTTTGTACCTACAGTCATCAAAACATTGTGGAAAGCCCTTGAAGTGAGAATGATTCCTATTTTCTTTTCTAATACAGTGCTGGGTATTCAAAAGTGATGAAGTTTTGCTCCAGATGAGCAAAATGAACAAAGGGAAATAATTACGACATTACTCAGGCTAGAGTTACAATATTTGAAGTTTGAAGTTAAATCCCTGTAATAAAAACAGAGATGCTCTGGATAAAAGTCTCAATGGAGAGGGACACATACATAGTCAAACGTTGCTGTTTTGATAGGCATATAGAGAATATTTGTTTTTACCAGTGTAAGATAGAAATTTTTTTAATATATTTCACCGAGTGAGCTCTGGAATTTGTTGTTTCACGAGTGGCGAAGCCACGAGTGAAAATGCATAATTCTGGTGTTCACAAGTGAAATATATTTCTATCTTTCACTGTTAAAAACTAATTTTCTTTTTATTTTATGCTTTTAGTCCAAAATTTGCGTGAATTAGACAGAAAAGTTGCAAGAAATGGCACCAAAACCGCTTGTGTATACGTGATGTCATGACATCAAATATAAACATTTGAGCTTGTTTTCTAAACGTTCTCACTTGGTATGTTATGTGCATTTGGGTACCGACTAGAAAAAAATCAGTGAAAATAAAAATGATATTCCACTGTTTGAAAACAGTGAAATACCAGTTCTTTTTTCACTAGGAAAATTCTATACTTCACTGAAAAGCATAAAATAAATAATACATTCGCTCCACAGTGCTGTTGTTCAAGCTCCATGAATTCCAGCATATCTAGAATCCAGGGCAAATATATTTGATGCCCTTTATTTCGGTGGCATTTTTATATTTACAAGAAATTTAACTTTAAATTTGGTTGACATTTAAAACTCATGATCATCCAACATACAGGTTTGTATGCCCCAAAGAAGTGGGGGGCATATAGAGTTGCACTCATCTGTATGTCTGTACGTCCGTAGGTCCCCCAAAGCTTATGGCATCAACTCCTCATTAACAATCAGGCAGATTTGTTTCAAACTTGCATAGATGATCAAGTAGGATGTGTAGATTATCGTAAAAAAATAAAATTTTCCTGTTGCTTTTTTTAACAAGAGTTATGGCCCTTGTTTAATTTCAGAAATAAAATCTTGTGGCATCAAATCCTCATTAACTATCAGGCGGATCTCTTTCAAACTTGCAAAGATTATCAAGCAAGATGTGTAGATGATCGTAAAGAAAAGATTTTTTCCTGTCGCCTTTTTACCAGAGTTATAATTTCTGTAAAAATCTTGTGGCATCAACTCCTCATTAACTATCAGGCGGATCTCTTTCAAACTTGCAAAGGTTATCAAGCAAGATGTGTAGGTGATCGTAAAGAAAAGATTTTTTCCTTTCGCCTTTTTACCAGAGTTATGACCCTTTGTTAATTTCTGTAAAAATCTTGTGGCATCAACTCCTCATTGACTATCAGGTGAATTTCTTTCAAACTTGCATAGATGATCAAGCAGGATGTGTTGATGATCGCAAAGAAAAGATTTTTTCCTGTCGCCTTTTACCACAGTTATGGCCCTTTGTTAATTTCAGTAATAAAATTTTGTGGCATCAACTTCTCATTAACTATCTGGCGGATTTCTTTCAAACTTGTACAGATGATCAAGCAGGATGTTTAGGTCATAGTAAAAAAAAGATTTTTTCCAGCAGCTATTTATACCAGACTTATGGCCCTTTTTTAATTTTACTCATAAAATTTTGTGGCATCAACTCCACATCTTCTATTTGGCTGAATTCTTTCAAACTTTTACAGATGATTAGACATTAGGTGTAGATTGTTGTAAAGGATTTTGTCTTGCAATCATTTTCACCACAGTTATGGCCCTTTGTTTATGTTAGTCATAAAATTTTGTGGCACTTACTCCTCATTTAACAGTCATGATCACCACATGTTGTCTGTATCTCATAAACGATTTTGTTACAAATGTTGTAGCAGCAGTGGGTGCATCAGTGTCCTGAGAACACAGTCTAGTTTATATTTAAAATGAAAAGGGTACGATCTGTAAACTGATAGTGTTAATTCTTGATTTCCTAAAGCTGGGCTCAATTTTTAATTGACACTATTACAAATTCTTTTCCAATGTGTTGGTTGATAAATTTAGATTTTTTGCTATGTTCAGATACTTTCCAAAAGGATAACATAATCAGGCGCATAGCTACCAGTACGCAGAATACGCAGCTGCATACACATTGGTCCAGAAAATCGTAAAAAATACAAACCCCAAAAATGCAATAAAAACTAAGGCATGATGGCGATGTGTGTGTGTGTGTGTGGAGTGGGGGGGTGTTGAGGTATGGGTGTATGAAACAAAACTGAGTTATTTTTCGTAAAATATCATTGTGAAACTTACTCTACACAAATTAGCTGAACAATTAAAACAACTGCTACTACTGATTATACCAAGGAACGATGTTTAGGAAACTACACAGCTGTATATAAATTATACAAAATCTTTTTGAATATTTGTTTGTAGATAATCCAAGAGAATAAGTTAAACAAAATCGAGTGACATTGGTGAAAAAAATATGACTTATTTCATGCCAAAAACCCACCAGAACGCTCCTGAGACAATCTATAGAAAAAAAATTCCGGGAGAGCATGCCCCCGGACCCCCTAAGATTCTGCGTACACCTTCAAAAGCCCTTGTTATGCCCCTGATAATTATCTTTTTATTATTTTCATACATAAATAAACAAGAGCTGTCACTGAAAAATGCCCCCAAAATGTAGCTGTAAGATCAAACTGGTATACACATGTAATTGAGTATACCTATGGAAAAGAGATGAACGTTTCCACTTATACTAGAAGATGATAAGGATGATTTGTTCGAAGTCTGTAGTAAATCCCTCAAACAATAAACAAGTTATAGTAAAATATTATTTATTTTAATGAAAATTCTAAGTTTAAATGGGAAATTATCCCGGAAATATGATTGATCGAGTTATGGACCTTACCAAATATGATGTGGGTGATAATAAGGAACATGAAATTTGAAGTTTGAAGTAAATCACTCAAGACATATAGAAATTTATAGTAAAAAAGTTATAGTAAAAAACGATTATGGGCCAATCACTGTTCCTGACCATTTTGCACAACTAAGCTTGATGACAAACACTCTTGTGAAGTTTCATTGTAATTCCCCAGGCAGATTTGAAAATGAAACATGAACAAAATTTTAATTTGGAAGTGTTAGCAGAAAATGACTAAGGGCCTATAACTCTTACAAAAATAATCTGAGCAGAAACACCTGACAATTACCCTGCACAGCAAGGCTTGGTGACGAGCATTCTTGTGAAGTTTCAATGAAATCCTCCAAGCAGTTTTGAATAAGTGAAACAAGAAATACATATATTATAGAAGTTACAGTAAAAATTGACCAAAGGTCAAAAATAAATTTAGGGGAACCCCTGGCAATATGGGCAACTAAGCTAGATGACAAACATTCCTGTGAATGAAATCCTCCTAGCGGATTTGGAGATGAAGTGTGGACAAGATTTTAATGTAGAAAGTTATGGTAAAAAATGACAAATGACCATAATTTATGGCCAAATAATCCAAGCAAAAACTCCTATTGATATTCACAACTAGTCTTGGTGTCAAACATTCCTGGGAAGTTTCAATAAAATCCTCCAAGAGGTTTTAGAGATGAAGCCTAGACAAGATTTTAAGATAGAAGTTCTAGAGGAAAATGACTAATGGCCCATAACTCTGCCAAAAATAACCTGAGGAGAAACCCCTGGGGATTATGCACAACAAGGGGTGGAGACAAACACTTCTGTGAACTTTCAATAAAATCATCCAAGCAGTTTTGAAGATGAAGCAAGGCCAAGATTTTATCAGACAAATGGACGGATGGACAGAAGGACAGTGCAATAACTATCATTATGCTTCCTTTCAGGGGCATATAAATCGAGATATTTTTATGTAAATCCCAATTTAGAAATCTGGCAAGACGTCAATGTATTCTTTCTTGAAATCTTGAAATCATGCAAATTTTTTAATTAAGAAAAGACAAGAAAAAAAATCTAATTTCTGTGTTATTTCAGGATATACTTAGTAACTGGTGCACACAGGATCAAGAGAAATTAAATTTGATGTGACAATTGAAAAAAAGGCATCATTAAAAAAATTTTGTCTACATGTTCATCCTTAAGTGTGACGACAACGATTCACCGAAATTGCTTGTCAATACTTTAGTTTGGGAAATCCCATGCTGACATCCCCTGTCTCACAACATAGAATCGTCTTGTTGATCGCCGCCATTAGAGGATATCGATTAGAGTACCGCATCTTTCCCGGTGGATTTAATAGAAGTGGCGCAAGTAAAACTTTACAAAGTTTTGCAACAAGCGCAATTATTGAACAACTTTAAGGATTTTTTGTTTCGATGATTCCGATCTTGGATTTTAAGTGATTTACGTGAATTCAGAGATGGAAGCAGTTCATGACACAGATCAGGTAAAATTGAAAGTTGCCTAATTGTGTACAGGTATTTGTTGACACTGTCGAAAGTTTTAAGGTAACCGCCAGAAAACCAGAATTTGAGAGTTTTTTCTTTGAGATGAATCGAAAACTTGCTTTGTTAAGGATATGTTTATTGACATCAAAGAGTTGCAATAAATTTCACCTTATCAGCCTTAATTTATGGATTTGGTACATCTATAGTAAATTTGAAAACCTTATTGTATTAATTCAGACAGTGGAGTTAGAAATTACTAAGTTAAAAATAACTTTAAATGTTTTACTTGCCTTTCGTTCCTATCCATAATTTTTGGAGTGGGTAAAGATTACCTGTGTATTTAGAGTAATTAAAGTAAAAGGTAAAAAAAAATCAAATTTGAATAAGGTCAGTTTTGATCGGTTTGTAGAGCAGTTGTAAACATAATATTTGACCAGAAGGGACATAGTCAAAATTCTTGAAAATGTAATTGATCAAAATACAAGTACTTCAAGGAAATAAATTAGTATATGTGACTACAATTACCTTTTATATGATTACAATTACTGTTTATGTGATTACAATTACATTTTCATAATTGTCATTGAAATACAATTACTTTTAAAGTAATAAATTAAAGTGATTGGAACTTGGTAGCTATTTTTAGTTATACTAGTAAACATTACTTTTCACTATTAAAAAAACAAGACAAAAACACATATATATTTCACGCACAATCATAATAAATAAGTTACAGGAGAGTGCCAAATCATAAAACCACATGGTTTGAATACCTTTATTTTGTCAAATTGTTACATCAGTATTTACTGGAGAGCATTAATTTTGTCATATATATGGACCAAAAGAGCTTAGACCATGGTCTTGTAGTAAGGAGGTTATCACTGTAGAAAAATCACCATCTTGGCATTTTTATTTATTTTTTTTTTGGCATTTAACAGTGATACCTTTTCCTCTAAGCTCTTTGTAGGAAGCTTGTACACTTTATGCTACACTGAGAAAAGTAACCCTAACTATGACAAGCTGTAATATTAAAGATTATTGCTTCCTGTACTTGTTGTCTGTATTGAATGTTGTCAAGAGGTGTCAATGTTATTGTTATGTACTCCACTTTCACAGTTTTAGTGTATAACTGTTCAAGTGCTTATCCGGACTTAAGTCACATTTGAATCAGCACAATCTGAATTGGATCTGCTCAGATTCTGTCAATTAATTTCGGCAAAAAATATAAGAATATTGAATGGATTGGTCCATATTCATAGAAAACTAAGAAAAGTGAATCATTGACACAAAACTTCATATAATTATTTCCCTTTCCCTATTACAAGAACATCTGGTCATGTTTTAGGGAAATATGAAATGCCCATATCAACACCTGATTGAGATATTTGAGCTGCTACTAAGTAATACTGCTGCAAAAGAAGAGGAGTTATAAGACTAATTTAGAAATATGGACTACCTTTTATCTAAAAAAATATTGCTTTAATAAAATAAAATAATACACATTGAAATTGAAAGGGCTTAGTTTTGCAGTTCTTACAAAACAAACCAACAAGAACAAAACAACAGAATATGTTTTGCCTGGAAAACAATTATGATAAGATTTTCAGAGCTCATTAATGTAATAAAAACTTTTCCAAGTAACTTCATGCAATCAGGAATCCAGATTTATCATGTTACTGTACTTCTACAGTCTTTCATAAATTTAAGCTGAAACATTCAGGGAACATTGTTATCAGATCTGTTTTTACTTATGTCTACACAGGACAAAAAACAATGAAACTAATGTCATTTAGACCAGAGTTAATTTTTTCACATAATGTCAGAAATTCCTGCAGTAAATTGCTAGCGTTTGTTGCTATCAGCAATTCCAGGCATACTTAACAATCTAAATAATTCATTGCACAATATGAAGCGATTACTTAGATAATTGCGATCATTACATCATGATTGAATGCAGCTCACATTTTGTAATCGTATGTCAGACTCAGCTTTGTTAGAATTATTAAGCTGGAAAGTGTAATGAGCACTTTATGTGGCTGTGTAGATAGTTGGTTTGTACAAAAACTGAGACCATGCACCAAGGTTATGAAACTGTGTACAGAATCTAATCACAGATCACGGGCTTTCCATACTGAGATTTGCTTCGACTGTGAGACTGCGAACAGAGAGAAGTTTTGGAAGTTTTCCGCTTTCTATTAGAAACAATTGAGAAAAACTTCTCCTTTGGCTCAGTGGAGAAGTTGATGAAATTGGTGGTGCTATTTCTTCCAAGTCTCCCTCTAAGCCATTTTTTCCCAAGTCTCCCTCTAAGCCATTCCCTGTCCATTGGTCTTTTATAAGACTGCATAATTTCTTACAGTTAAATCACTGAGATCCGAGACTGGTCTCTTCTCTTAGTTTTATAACTTTGGGACCAGTAATGAGCTGCTGATCTGTTAAATTTGAGTTCACTCTCAAAATGGACGAAAGAAAAAGTAGAATTTTAAGAGTTTATTTTGTGTTCACTAGATAGAAATGGCCTGAATAGCAAGGGCAAAGAGTGTAGATTCAGATCAGCTGGCACATTGATGCTTCCTGATTAAGATCTACACTGTTTGCTTTTAGATTTCTCAGTATATTTCTGACCAAGAAGTGAACAGTGGTAGATCTAGATCAGATGGCATGGATATGCTAGCTGATCTGGATCTATACTGGTCAATCTATACTGGTCACACATGTGATAAAGCCTGTATATGTAAATGGACAGAAGGGTTAACTGTTTACAGCATATAAAAGTACAATGTGAGTCAGCTTTTGTACATCAGTCACTCATGCTTTGTCCTAGCATTGCAGTGATTAAAGTATTAAAACCATAGGTCAACGAGAAATAGTAGCTCAAATTTAAAAGTAAACAGCTTGCCAAAATGGGGAAATCTGGCATGCTGCCTATAGTGCATGACTTATTAAGAGTATGTTCTTTTAATTTTCATCTTATTGTGTGAGACACACCATAACCATTAGCTATAATATCTTTCTTGGCTGAGAAGAGAAATAACTCAATAAGAGTTTTCTTTGCTGTCTTGCTTGTTACTCCGTATGGCTGCCATCCATGTGCAAACTTTGTAGAACAGTGTAGAACCAAATCAGCAAGCACATCCATGCTGTCTGATCAGGAGCTACCCCGTTCTCTTTTATATTTATTATTACATTATTGCTAATCAGTCAGCCACTAGTATAGATCCAGATCAGATAGCACTGATGTCGGGGCTGATCTGGATCTTCACTGGTAGCACATGCAATAAAACCTGTATATCAGGAGTAAAGAGTTAATATTAAAGGACAGGTAATACATCCTGTATAAACAGAATCATTTCCTGAACTAGAATGCTTTGGATAATCATGATTACTGGTTTCATAATAAATGTGTGTTGAGGTAATTACAATGGTTCCCATGTGGCATATAAGCATCTCTTGAAAATTCATTAAGCAGGGTAGTATTTTGGCAGGTATAGTTCAGGTGAGGTTTGAGGTCAGAAATAGAGGCATGGAGTATGCAAACAATTACTTGCTATGTCAGATCAGCTTCTGTGTTCTGATAAATAAACATAACAGGCATGCTTCTGTTGCTCGCACACATAAAACTTGCACAGCTGTCTTCTTTTCTCATTAAGATACTTCCGCACATTTTGGTTCTTTGTGTGTTCAACTTTTTACATTATTTTGAGGCTCTTTCATTTGGTCTACTTGCAGACATTTTTTATTCATTTGTAATACAATTCACCTGAAATTTTAATCTTTTGTGTAATTATTTTAAACTCTTTACTCCATATACAATGTATACAGGTTTTAATACAAGTGCAACCAGTGTAGATCCAGATCGGCAAAAACATATGTGCCATCTGATCTGGATCTACACTAGTCTCCCCTTGGTCAGAAATAACCTAATGATCTAAATGCAAACAGTAAAGATCATAAAGAGATGGCATAGATGTGCCAATTGATCAGTATCAGTAACACTATTTGCCCATGGAATAACAGCTATATCCTTGAGTAAAGGATTGAGTATGGCTTTATGTGGGACAAAATTAAGATAGATCTAAGCCCTTTACTTTGGACAATTAAAAGCTTTTATTTCTCACTATGAAAAACTTGTAAATAAATGTACCTATACCAATATTCTGAGGGGTAAGAGTTATAAACACTAAAAGGAGCTGCCCATCAGAGTTCAATATTTGCTCATATTTTTGGTGGCTGGAAAACACAAAAGAACATTGATACAGTGGCATTTATTCATCAGTGACATCAGTTAGTGAAATTGATATGCCAGTGGTACCAATGTTTACTGATGGCAACAACCATGCCATTTACCTCAAAGGCACAGATTTAACATTAAGTCCTCTGGACAATATTCTGTTTGGGCATTACTCGGTGGAGTTTACACCTGCATAGACCCTAGAAAAAAGACTGACTCTGACACTGGACTGTTTCTGTATGTGTATGTAATTGTCACTGGTTAATCTAGATCCTGGAAACCAGATGGGTAAATTTTTCCAGGTCTTGGAAACCGGAATGGTTCTCTGCTGGCATCTCATGGTTATTGCTTTAAATTCCTGGAAACTAGACTGGTTCTTTGTTTGCATCTCATGTTTACTGGTTCCATGTTCAGGAAACCAGATTGGTTCGTGTTTGCATCTCATGTTTACTGGTTCCATGTTCAGGAAACCAGATTGGTTCTCCACTGGCATCTCATGGTCATTGCTCACATTCCTGGAAACTAGCCTGGTTCCTTTCTTGCATAATTTGCTGGCATGTTATGTCACAGGTTACAGGTTCTCGAAGCCAGACTGGTTCTCTGCTGGCACCTTAAGTCAAGGTTCCATGTTCTAGAAACCAGACAGGTTCTATGCATCTGGCATCTCATTGTTACTCAAGATCCTTGAAACTAGACTGATTTGCTGACCATTGTGAACCTGAAATGAGAAAAGTCTAAATAAAATAACTACTTGGATGATTTAGTGTTTGAATTTCAGCAATATATCTCAGTAGATTCTGTGAGTAAATGTCTAAATGTCAAATTCAATGCTTCCTATAATAGCTGTATCAGTGGCAGTAGATATCACCAGCTGTCAGTTTGCTAGATCAATTCAATTTAGAAAGTGTTGGTAATTCATCAAATGCCACAAATATCCAATTATGAGTAAATGTTTACACCCCCACGGAATTGCTGAAGTTATTACTTTATATTTTGTATTCATTGCCTGTTATTTATAGACGTAGAGTAGTAATGTATAAAAACATTTTATGTATAAACAAGATTAGAAGGTATGTTTACGATCTATGATGTCCTCATACAAGAGAATTTTCACAATTTATAAGACATGATGGAAAACAAATAGTTTTATGTAAGGGTTAAAGCCTTAAGAATTCGCCTATTTTACACGGAGAATCAATCAAAAGTAATAGATACTTGTGTCAAATGTAATTCAGTATGGTCACCAGCGGGAAGGAGACCTGAATATATTAACCTTACTTCAAAATTTTCTTATCTTCGTGTTCCTGATCTGGCCTGAAGGTTATAAAGCTGAGTTTGGAAACCAGTCTCAAAACTCAAACATCTGATTGGCTGAAATGGCGACTGGTCACATCGGATGCCAATCAGATGCTTGAGATTTGAGACTGGTTTCCATGATGCTCAGTTTTATAACCTTGGGCACTGCATTTTGTCGATCTTATTCTTTGCTCAACTTTATCCATACATGTGTTTATTTCTTATGCATGTGCATTCATATGGATTAAATACATCAAGGGGAGCAGAAGTTTTGAAAAGAAATTGTAACATAGTTGTTGCATAACTTGATATTTGAGAAAATTAAAAATGCTTTAAGTTTGTTAGATGGCTTAGGAATTGTTAAAATAACAATGTGGCCCATACCAAAGATGTTACATATAATATGTTGACATCTTAGTGCAACAACAGATAAACCCATTCATATTTCAGTTGGAGTTATGCTGTTATTGCCCTAAGAAAATGACAAATAGGCTTAGTAACATTTTTGGACCCCTTCTTGGATACTATTAGTTTGATCAAATTCCTTTATTTTATGCTTTCAAGAGAATTATAGTATTTTCTGGGAGAAATAAAATGATTTCCACTGTTTTCAGACTGTGGAATATCATTTTTATTTTCATTTTTTCACATTTGTACCCTTACGAATATAATATTCAAAATAAGAATGTTTAGAAAATGGGATCAAGTTTGGGTAAATGTAATCATGAGTTAACATCATAAACAAACATTTTTGGTGCCATTTCATGCAATTTTTTGTCATAATCACGCAAATGGCATTAAAAGCATAAAATAAAAAGAAAAATTGTTTTTAACTGAAAGCTAGAATAATGTTTCACTGATGAATCCTGGAATCATGCATTTTCTCTCGTAGCTTTTCAACTTGTGAAAATATAAATTCTGGAGATCACACAGTGAAATTATATATTTTTTTATCTTGCACGTGTATAAAAATGTAACTTCTCAGTCATAGTGCTTACATTATGAAAATGACAAAACATCTACTGATATCTAGGATCATTTCATGGATATTTGCTTCAGTATATATGAAGTTTGAAGGGTATAAAACATATAGAAAGAAAAATACACATTATCATCATAAAGCATAACATCAGCCTTGCATGACTGTCCTAAGGGAGATAACAGCTATATGTACAAAGATATGTGTACAATGGACTTCCTCCCTTATCACTGAGTTCCCTGATTTGTTAATGGACTTGTCCTAAATCAAGCTTTTTTTGCTTTTCCTTAGGGTTCTGTTTCATGTTTGACAGCCACTTGATTTTGATGGCTAGCGTTTGGTTGCAGGCACTTAACCTGCCATTATAAATAGTCAATATTTAAATTTTAAATTAAGTTGTGTAAAGAAATTGAAGAAATGATTAGTTTTTTTCTATTTTAGGGCAGATTGCTGTCACTTTGATTTTGAACTTGTATGTTTCTGATCTGGTCTGAAGGTTATAAAACTGAGCATGGAAACCAGTCTCAATTCTCACACATCTGATTGGCTGAAATGGCAACAGGTTACCATTTCAGCCAATCAGGTGCTTGAGATTTGAGACTGGTTTCCATGCTCTGTTTTATAACCTTGGGCACTGAAGATGAGCTTATGTTAGAGCTACATGTAAGCCTTTCTCAGCATCCATTGTTGTTATTGTCATCATCTACTTTTTCTCAGTTACTATTCAGACTAAAGCTTTGAAACTGTTTTTTTTTCTCCTTTCAGATTGGGAAAAAATATTTATTTTATATTAAAAACAAAAGAAAACAATGTTTTCAATCAGCATAAGCTTAACTAGTCTACAGTTCAAACACAAAAAAGAATTTAGACATTATTGTAAACATAAGCTTTATATAAAAATAACTGATTAAAAACCCCATTGGGAATGGTGAACTCTGGTTCCAAATCAGAGAAAAATGACAGTATTGTTGTTTGACACATTTATTATGTTTTAAAATGACAACAACATAACAATGTGTTGAGCATTAAAGGCTGCAATGTTAGTACAGGTTTTACACAGTAAATGTGGATCCGCATCATGATTAAATCCAATCTTCATTTACAGGAAGAAAACCGAATAAACCAATTGAAAAATATATTTTTCAACCTGAATGTCAAAGATTTCTTGCAAATTTTGATATTGGTGTTAAAAAAGCATATAGATTTATATGTTACGATTTCCACATTTGAAGAAATGGTTGATTCTTTTTCTAAATAGTAATTAGTCTTGAAAAGATCTCCTACTGCCAAATTTGTGCTAGCTGCTGTAAAGGGAAAATACTCTGTCCCACACACCCAGTGTCATAGAGAAGATTATTTACCACCATAGATAGTGCAGTTCTAGTCAGTTAGTAAAAAGATGAAAGGTTACAAAACTGTAACACCATGCTTACTGAAAAAATAACAAATGGCGTAAATGGAAGAAGGGAGGTCACTCAGATTGTTAATTACAACCATTAATGGAGTAGTGTCCCTTAGATTATTAACTTTCAGGCTGTACATGTACATGTGATATGCAGTATTAATTTGTTTTTCAAGTAAATTGCCCTAGTTCCTTTTTAAGAATCTGAAGAGTGACCCTTGTTTTAAAGATTTGATGGGTTTGAACTGTGCACATACTTGCATTTTGCATAACAGAGTGCATAACATATATGCAGTGTACCCTATCTGAGTAGTGAATACAAGAAATCAGACACATAAAAAGACCAGTCCATTACACCAACACAGGGAAGATAAGTAATCAACATAACAACATTCAGGAGTTATATAGTCTGAAAGAATGACAGCATGGATATTGTTGTCAGTTTTGTAGGAGACAGAATGTCCAATGGTTTCCGGTCTCGAGGGATAAGATCAGAGAAAATTTGAAATAAAGAAGCTTTAAGTCTTTAAGGATGATAAGAGAGGAAATACTTCATTTCTTAGATTAATAGTGTTCCAGTGAAATTCTGAAGAAATTAATATGACTTAATAAGTCTGCCTTTCTGAAAAACGCTGCATGCTCCGATGCCAACATTGTTTTGACTTTATTTAAATCATAATTTATCGACAGTGTTATCTCCAACCAAGGGCACAACCATTTTTTGTTGAATTCCAGAACAAAATTCATTGGGCTCTAGAGCTGTAGATCGTTGGGCAAATGGCGATCCGATCTGATCCACGATTCAGGCCTGACGATTCACAGATTGATTCGCGGATACAGTGGAGATCTAATATAACGCGGTCCGTGGGGTCCAGACCCTCAAACCATGTTATTATCAGATCCGTGCTTTTGGAGGGACAAAGGAACTTACGCTAATCATGAGTCCTTATATAGCCGATGTAATGTTACCTAGATATGCATTATAATACATGTACACAGTTAGTTATCTTAACGTTTTATCAGTATTTTGTCTAAGTCTTCGGACCCTCTAAGTGTTCGGACACCAAAATTATTTTGCCAAAATAATTGTTTTCAGCCTCTTAAAAAATGGGACACCGAAAACAACATATATTACTTTTGTCTCTAATTCATATAACTAATATGAACGACATAAATTTCTGACCATGCATTTTAATTTATGATGATTAAGTCTGATGTTCATAATTTTTATTACGAGTAAGAAATAACGTGAACGACGTATATTTTTAATCATGCTAATACTTGCCCATAAAATATCCGAGATATAATACATGTACATTGACTAAAATCATCACATTTCGAACTGCTGTGAACACCTGTTTATTGATCGTTTGGATTTAAAATGTCAGCGATGCTTGTGTATTAAACATCAACTTGAAACCGTGCGCACCGCTTGAAAATTGATTGACGCTATTGTACAAAAGAATTTCAACCCGTCAACAAACTAGGATGATTACATTTCTAAATCAGCTGATTGTTTGATTGACAGCATATCTGGTATAATTATTGCTAATTTCTGATCAGGTCGTGTTTGTGTCTGCTAGTAACGGCCTTGCGCCGAATTGGCAGTTTACAACTAATCTATTGCACCCCTATTTGCGAAGCCATCGCATTTTTTGTTGATTATGCAACAACAGGATGTTTATTTAACAACTACGGAGTTAATTGCTTGACATAGGTAAGCAGAATTTTCAAGGAAGAAACGTCTGACAGATGTTGACTTATTCTAGTCTTATGTTTACTGACGTGTTAATAAATGTGCATGTATCTAAAAAAAGGTTGTCCACGGATCGACCGCGTTATATTGGATTTCGCAATATAGCGGATCGCGATATATAGCTGAGCTCCACTGTACCTATTTAAAATGATTATGCATATGGTAAATTTTCACTGGGCATGGGGTTGATTTCATTGCATCTTTTCATATGATTTGATAAGTTTGGCCACCAGTATATGCCACATCAAAGCCATTTTCTTCTTTTTTTATTTAAATACCAAAGAATTTCCATTAAGGCTTTGGGTAGCAGATTGTTAAAGCATACACGCTCTGCCTATTTTACGCAGATGAATCAGTGACGACGGTAACTAGAGCTATGACTGAATATTTTAAATGGCATGGGTTACCAACAATAATGCTTGGACAACTTTGTTAAAATATTTGAAACCTTTCTTATTTTCATAATCAATTTCAAACATTTATACAGAAATTGTTTTGATGGCTATCGTCCGAATCTAAACTAAAGCTTACTCAGCACGTGAACATTGTCACTCTATCAGCTTGATGACATGACCGCTTTTTATAGAATGAACAAAAATGACATCAAATGACAGCAATTTTAAATCTAAAACGTTTATCTTCTGGTTCAAGCCTTTAAAAAACATTGTTTAAAAACACTTTTTGGTTTTTATTTAAAAAAAAGTCGTTGAACAAATGATTTTAGCTCAGCTGTCATGTAGTGACAGGGTGAGCTTTTGTGAGGGGGGTTCGTCCGTCGTCCGTCTGTCCGTCCACAATTGTTGTCCGCACTCTAGCGGACGGAATTTTGGTCCAATCTTCTTCAAACTTGGTCAGAATGTTTATCTCAATGATATCTAGGTCAAGTTCGAAACTGGGTCATGTGACCGTGAAATCTAGGTCACTGGGTCAAATTGTAGAAAAAGCTTGTCCGCACTCTAGCAGCCTAAATTATGTTGCGATCTTCTTCAAACTTGGTCAGAATGTTTATCCCAATGATATCTAGGTCAAGTTCGAAACTGGGTCATGTGACCTTGAAATCTAGGTCACTAGGTCAAATTATAGAAAAAGCTTGTCCGCACTCTAGTGGTCGTAATTTTGGTCAGATCTTCTTCAAACTTGGTCAGGATGTTTATCCCAATAATATCTAGGTCATGTTCGAAACTGGGTCATGTAACCTTGAAATTTAGGTCACTAGGTCAAAATATAGAAAAAGCTTGTCTGCACTCTTGCAGTCTTAATTTTGATGTGATCTTCTTCAAACTTGGTCAGAATGTTTATCTCAATGATATCTAGGTCAACTTCGAAACTGGGTCATATGACCTTGAAATCTAGGTCACTGGGTCAAATTGTAGAAAAAGCTTGTCCACACTCTAGCAGTCTTTATTATAGTGCAATCTTCTTTAAACTTGAACAGAATGTTTATCGTAATGATTTCTAGGTCAAGTTCGTAACTGGGTCATGTGACCTTGAAATCTAGGTCACTAGGTCAAATTAAAGAAAAAGCTTGTCTGCACTCTAGCGGTTGTAATTTTGGTATGTTCTTCTTTAAACTTGGTCAGAATGTTTATCCCAATGATATCTAGGTCTAATTCGAAACTGGGTAATGTGACCTTGAAATCTAGGTCACTAGGTCAGATTATAGAAAAAGCTTGTCCGCACTCTAGTGGTCGTAATTTTGGTCCGATATTCTTCAAACTTGGTCAGAATGTTTATCCCAATGATATCTAGGTCAAGTTCGAAACTGGGTCATTGACCTTGAAATCTAGGTCACTAGGTCAAATTTTAGAAAAAGCTTGTCCGCACTCTAGTGATCGTTATTTTGGTCAGATCTTCTTCAAACTTGGTCAGAATGTTTATCCCAATAATATCTAGGTCATGTTCGAAACTGGGTCTTGTAGCCTTGAAATTTAGGTCACTAGGTCAAATTATAAAAAAAGCTTGTCCGCACTCTAGCGGTCTTAATTTTGATGTGATCTTCTTCAAACTTGGTCAGAATGTTTATCTCAATGATATCTAAGTCAAGTTCGAAACTGGGTCATGTGACCTTGAAATCTAGGTCACTAGGTCAAATTTTAGAAAAAGCTTGTCCGCACTCTAGTGGTCTTAATTTTTGTCCGAACCATTGAACAGATGTTAGCAGGTGAGCGACCCAGGGTCCCATGGACCCTCTTGTAATAAAAGATCGCGATTCAACGAACTTTGCAATGGCAAATATTTGTATCCGATTTTCTGATAAAATTTATGGATATCCAAGTAATCGTGAGTACTCGGATACTCGCCACAGCACTACTGGGCTCTCTCAGGAGTTCAAATTGGTTGGTTATAAATGCTATTCATGCAATCCACATTATATCAGTCAAACACAAGCTTAGATGTAAATCGCAGGTTTTGCTGAATATTGATTGGGGTGTATGTCCAGTCCTGCCAATGTTTTAGTTTAGTTTGAAGTAACTAAAGTCTTGAAACTAAATATAAAAGCATGCATATTTAATGAGACATCTATGCAACCTTCAACATTGTTGTTTAAGCTGATATAGGCAGGGGAGATAGTATTCTGGACTTATTAACCCTTTCCTCCTTAAATGCATTTTTACGCATGTGCAACCAGTGTAGATCCAGATCAGCCGGCACATCCGTGCACTGGTCGCATTTTGGTCAGAAATCACCTAATGAATCAAAAAGTGAACAGTTTAGATCCTGATCAGACGGCACAACATTATTGAAATTAGAATGCATTAAACTCACACTTTCCCCCAAAAGGTTTTTAAATGAACAGACTAATACAAGTTGTCTTGATGATTAAGCTCCAACCTGTCAAAAGCACACAAACATATAAACATTAGAAGTTAATGGCATTGACAAAGTGGGCATTCAATGACTTTACTGATTACACCTGCAGACATTCTTTTACAAGATTTCCCTAGAAACGCTGGTTAAGAAATACCTGCAGTTGTATTTTAGAATTAAATCAGGGTATCGACGATCAAACTTTTCAAAAAGTTTTTATTAACTTACCCTGTTTTAAAAGATTTTTGTTGTGCAAAGATTACATTCATTGAAATAGTTAACATTCTTACAAGCTCAAAATAAGTGAACAAGCTTTGAAATTTAAACCCTACAACTTGGGACATCACCGTCAAAAAATAGAAATTTACACTATAAAATCTGAAAATAAAATGCATACAGGACTCTTACTAAACTTGCAAATCAGGGAGAAGTTTTGTCATAATTTCACTGAATTATTTAGAAGTTAGCAGTCAACAGCATTCTTTCCCTATATAGTCTATACAAAATGACTTCTCCCATAGCTCAAAGAAGGGAGAAGTCTGGTCACTTTTTAGAGACAAATTCTCCGAAGTCTCCCCCTAGTGAGAGCCCTGGATGAAAATGTTCATTTCATTTATTTCTGGAGATAAACCATTTACATTGGATAGTAATGAGGAATATACTCCCTCTGGTAATACAAATACAAACTATCCACCTTGATTTTAAAAGGTGATTACATAATGAAATCTGTACGACAATGCTACAGATTTTTTTTATATAATAGCATGTCACCATCAGAGGATGCTGTAGCATATATGAGAGATGTGTTGTTAACTAATTGAGAACATTTTTGTCAGCTGTTACTCAGATTATTTTCCTCTGTGGAGCCGTTTATTGTCATTGATTAATTTCCTTGATAGGATTTGGGAAAATCTGAAAATTTTGTATTGGTAAAATATAAGTTATTACTCACTTTGTTATGACCCATCAGCAGAGAGGTTGTTGAAATGTTACTGAGGATTTATTTCAAATGAAAATTGCAAAATTTGATTTTATTTTAGAGTGAAATTACTCATTGATATACAGAAATTGTGGTGACAAATACTTGCTGGAAACATGATTGGAAATAAAACTGCATCTTCAAAGATGAAACCTAATGGTGACATAAAGACACATGTAAAATGCTGGAACTACAGAAGTGTTAATTGCTGCAAGTATAGCAGTCAGTGGAATGCTTTTCTTGTAAGAAATTACAGCCGAACGGTCTGTATAGCAGTGATAAGAGTGTAAGAGGAGCAACTGTAGAATATAAAGCACTAATTAAGCATTGTAGACATTGAGATGATGACATTGATTCTGTGTATTTAGATGTCATAAATGTTGTCTGCTTTATTTTTTGGAATTAAATTTGATAGGAAATATGTAAACAACTTTCTGCTAAGCTATTATATTTAATTTAAAAAAATTGAAGTGTAGATAAATTTTTAGTCATAATGGCTGCAATAATTACATCAACTTCCACTCAGTTTACCCTTGATCATCAGAACTGGTGGCCAGTAGACCATAGCGCCCCTGATGGTAGTCATGGTCACCATGGCAATGGTGGTCATGGTGACAGGAACCGACTTAGGCCTGCTGGCAGACATGACAAGGAGAAGTGGCACCAGGTTGGTGATTATTTTAAAAGACTTAAACATTTTCTGTTAAATGTTATGAAGAGTTGAAAGGAACTGCTTTTACAGGTTTACAGGCAGTATGAAAGAATAATATTTTCTTAAAGATGAATTTGGTTTAGATAGAAAAATCTGTTACTTTAGGTGAAAAGTTTTCATTTAAACTAGGTAGAGCTGTGTTTTTGTCAAACCTTTTCATCTTCACCTCATAATTCTGAAACCTGTAAGTCGCATGAAGTGATAATTCATCTTAAATGACAGTGAAATTTACTCTGCTACTACAAAAAAAAAAGAGTTTGAAAATTGAAAAATTAGTTTAAAGAAAAAATTGAGAGCATGAAATGTACAAGGGTTTAAAGTAAAATTAAGCAACAATTGTTGGCTGGTAATTTGCAGAGCCTGAATATCTCCCATTAAAAAAGATATTATTTAAAATATTGCACCTTAAAGTGCTTAGCACAGCTTATTTGACTTAAAAGAAGTGTGTATAACACAGGGTCTATACTGTTCACTTTTCATTTAATAAACTCGGCCAAAAATTCCTTTGGTCAATGAATGGGTCTCTCTCAATTCCAAAGAAAGGTGAGTCTATTACATGAACGAAGTGGGGTGAAGATCTAAAGCTGGCCATGCCATAAAATCTGTCACAAAGGAAATAACTCATAAAAATGGAAACATTTGTTATTATTGAGAAAAAAACTCATTCCCATAGAAGTGCACCCAATAGGAATCTATAAGAGCGTGCTATTAGTCAGCGTATGAATGATGTGTTTCTTATCCAATTACTGATATTGGCAGATTGTATACAAGGATCAACTAGTTCTGAATAGATGTAGAAATCAATATGTCCTGATTTGAATCATATGGCTTCTTCACATATTGCTGAGTGACAGTTGTTAGGGACCAAGAACATAAATCTGAGATTGGAGACCAGTCTCATATCTCAAGCATCTGATATGGCTGAAATGGTGACAAGGCCTAGGAGGTTACACTTTAAAAATGTTTTTACACCTTAATAACTATATATATGCTGTTTTGATTTCTTTAAAAAGGAAAAACCTGTGCAGACAAGCTTGTGGCATCCACATCTCTGCAACATTATTATTTCTTTTACAATCTTCATTGGACACGGTCAGAATGTTATGCCCAATTATATCTCAGAATATTTTGGCCAAAATATATCTCAGAATGTTATGGCCAAAAAAAGTATCTCAGAATGTTATGCCCAAATACATCTCAGAACATTATGGCCAAAATATATCACAGAATGTTATGGCCAAAATATATCTAAGAATGTTATGGCCAAAACATATCTCAGAATGTTATGGCATAAATGTATCTCAGCCTAGTTTAATAATCAGTCAGATTGTTCTAGTATCTCCAGGTTATTGCCCTTTAATCTTCACCAAACTTGATCAGAATGCTTATCGACTTAATATTGAAACCAGTTTTGATCAGCCTGATTGATTAAGGCCTTTTAATTGTTGATACATGTACTGACTAAATAAGAACTCTTCCTTTTATAACGTGGAAAGCATCTACCAATCTTCAGAATTCTTAATGGCAAGATATCTCAAATTCAGTAACTAGGCTTATTATTTTAGTCACTGTAGAGTTATGGCTCTTTAATTGCTTTTTATGCCCCCGCCATGAAATGGCGACGGGCATTAAGAGTTGCTCCTGTTTGTCCGTCCGTCCGTCCGTCATCCGATATTCTCGTGAACCCAACTCCTCCTACACTACTGGTGGGAATTTAATGAAACTTTACCACAATGCTTGGCCTGATATGTTGTTGTGCATAAAGGTGGGGTTTCGCTCTTACATGTTCCGTTCAGAAGTTATGGCCCTTTGATACTTCCATTTACATTAGTTTTAATAGGAGTATATCTCGTGAACGCAACTCCTCCTACACTACTGGTGGCAATTAAATGAAACTTTACCACAATGCTTGGCCTGACATGTTGTTGGGCAATGGACTGGAGTCTAAGTTAACAGTTAATTAATTTTATGACATGCTATAAGATATTATGACAAGCACAAATATTGACAACCCCTTATGTTTTATGATCTTGTTTGAATTATGTAAATTTGTTTTGTTTTATCACAAAAAAAAATATTGATTAAGCGTCTTAGAAGAAGATTATTTTTCATGATGCTTTGAAAAGCTTTTAAGGTATTTTACAGCTCAGTGTTTGCTGTGTTTAAGTGGCAGATAATTGTCAAATGGATAAAGCTGAAAAATCAGAGATTCCTTTAAATTTCACCATGACAACATGTTTGAGCTGTCATTGTTGGAACTTTTCTTATATGAGAAACTAAAAGTTTGGACTGATAAAAATGTAATTGCTGTTGAAATCTACTCTACTAAATGAAACCTTTCAGATTTTGTCTTTCACTCAGTAAAAAGTGTTTAAAAATCCACTCACAATGACTTCCAGCTAATAAGTATATTTATATACCTTTTTAAGACATCAATAAATTAAAAAAGTATTAAGGGTTTAATGGGAACCAAATTGCATCCTGCAAAATCGGTCACTGAAGCATCTTTCTACTGTACAACGTAGGTGATAAAAAATTGTGGCTTGTAAATATTATATAGCCTTATAATGTGTAAAAGACAACATTTTTGCAATATTTTATATCTCTCATAATCAATGGTTACTACACTTGGTCAAATATAGGGTTCATCATTTGGCATTTTGTTTAAACCCCTGTCACACCAGGGTCGCATTCTCTCGGCGTTCCCACGGCATTCAAGAATGCCGAGGTGCGTGCAGTACGATCAGAAGCATCGCCGCAGCAACGCAATGGCATCGCCAGTAAACGCAGTGGGATCGCATAGAACGCCTTGCCACGGTGCTCACTTTAAGCATGCACAAAACAAACACCGTTGCTCGGCGTTCTGAAAAGAGCGCAGTGGGATCGCCGTATGGTCACCGTAGCAGCGCAGTAAGGTCTCCTACAACGCCGCAAGAGCTCCGCGGCACGCACAGAGGTCGCAGTGCGAACGCTGTGGTAATCGGTGGTGCTTGCACGGAGATCGCACGGCGTTGTCGGAGATGTCACTGCGTCTTTACAGCGCTTTATGGCACGTCTACGGCGCTTAAACGGAGTGTTAATTGTTTCACTGTGCTCTTTCAACGACTGTACGGAGCTGTCATTGCGCTCCCAATGCGCTTCTACCGCGTTGTCACAGCGATCATTGCGCTCCCAGTGCGCTTCTACCGCGTTGTCACAGCGATCATTGCGCTCCCAGTGCGCTTCTACCGCGTTGTCACAGCGATCATTGCGCTCCCAATGCGCTTATACTGCGTTCATTGACGTTTGTATGACAAACACAAAATTGTGTAAATGTATAAGATTGGCAAATAAACATTCATTTCACCATGACTGAAGTACTGCAGCAAGTCGGGCTATTGCTGACCTACATGCAACTAACTCCGAGTGCCGCCCGCCTTGTTTGGTGAGCTTCTAGAGAGACTGCGTCATCGAATCACTAAACAAGATACCCGGTATAGGAAAACACTCGAACCAGTATTAAAACTAGCTATTGTGTGATCTTGCATCTTGGGTCAGATATGCAAGCATGAAATTCGATTTTATAGTGCCTCACAATACAATGTCATTGTGCGTATGTGAAGTATGCCAGGCTATTATTGATGAGTACAAAAACGAGTGCATTCAGTGTCCTACCACTGAAGCAGAATGGAGAGCAATTTCAGTTGAATTTGAACGCAGATGGAACGTGCCCCATGCATGCGGTGCGTTAGATGGAAAACATATAGCCTCCAGATGTCCTCGAAAAAAGGGCAGTATGTACTTAAACTATAAAGGGGTTTTCTCTATCGTTTGCAAGGGCCTAGTAGACGCTGGTTACATGTTTTTGTGGATTGATGTAGGCGGCTATGGGCACATGTCCAATGCTCTGATTTTCATTGCTTCCGAGTTAAAGGAGTGTCTTGAAGACAACTGTGTTGGCTTTTCAGCCCCCAACCCACTTCGTTTTATAGGTAGAACGTCATCAACACACAGTCAGCGCAGCGTGAGCGCCGTGAAAGCGCAGTGTGGCGCACGAAAAGGCTCAAATGTAAAATGGAGGTGCACCTATATATAAAATTACCGGTGCACCTGTAAATTTATGTGTTGGACATGTAAATTTACGCGACAGACGTATAAAATAACAGGTGCACCTATAAAAAACTGGTGCATCTCCATTTCAAATAGCGGTGGACCTACAAAAATATATGTCCATCGTATAAATTTTATCCACCCAATGTATAAATTACCGATGCACCGCTAATTTACAAGTGCACCGGCATTATGAAAATGATCAACCAATTACAACCCTTGTTTCAAACAGTTGTTTTGCTGAAAATCGTAATTTAAAAATTAAAATTAGTTACTTTTTCTTTTATTTTTATTTTTGTGCTCTTAAAATTATAAACATATTTTTAATATTTCCAGAATTAAATAAACAATTTAAGCATTTTTAAACGAGTAAACATTCACTGCATTTTTTAACATATCGTTAACACTGCAAAAATTAAAAATGGCGAATGTAAGGCACATTTTGATTGGTTATCATTAATATGAGTATAAATAGCGAAAGGGTCAAAATCAAAATGTAGGTGCACCGGTAAATTACGCGATGGACGTATAAATATATACGATGGACGTATAAAAATGAAGGTGCACCGCTATTTGAAATGGCGCTGCACCGGTATTTATAGGTGCACCTGTAAATTTATACGTACATCGCGTAAATTTATACGTCCATCGCGTAAATTTATACGTCCAACGCATAATTTTACAGATGCACCGGAAATTTTTGTATGTAGGTGCACCTTCAATTTACTTTTGAGCTTTTTTGTGCACCATACAGTGCACGCAGTGAAAGCGCCGTAAGAACACCCTGAAAGCGCACTGCACGCAGTGAAGGTGCCGTAAGAGCGCAGGCAATCGCCAACAAGAACTCCGTAGGAATGCAATAGAATGCCATGTAAACTCCGAAGCAACGCCATGGTCGCAGTGAGGATGCCGTGCAGTCTCCATCTTCACGATAAAAGTCAGATTTTTCTTGCGATCTCACAGCGTTCTGGAAAATTAAACAACGCCGTGGCAACGCAGTGGAAACGCGCTGTAGTGTGACAGGGCCTTTACCATATAAGACTTGCACAGAATCACATTTCTGAAGTTTATCTGCAAATAAAGAATGAGGTGGCCAGTTAGCACTCCAAATTTCTCGTCTTAAAGATCATTGCCTATCATCCCCCTTTGAGGATATATTACAGACTTTTATGCAGTATTATTGTTGCCATTACAAAATAAACACTTTTACCCTTTTCTCCAAAGACACACCTTTATTGCCTGGGAGAACAGTGTAGATCCAGATCAGCCGGCACATTTGTGCCGTCTGATCAGGATTTGCACTGTTTGTTCTTTGAATTGTTAGGTTATTTCTGAACAAAATGCGACCAGTGCAGATCCTGGTCAGGCTGATCTGGATCTACACTGGTGTCACATGGGTAGAAATGTGTATTTATGGAGGGAAAGGTTAAGTAAGTCATGGCTAGATAGCATCAAAAATAATACATAAACACCCATAAACAAGAATCCTCTCTGGTGGGTGGATTTGATTCTGCCTACAATAAAGCTGGAACATGGGAGATAACTGTGAACTGTGAAAACCACAAAGATAATTGAGTTATTTCCCATACTAGTCACATGCTGGCTGAAATTTTGAATGACCCCACAGATGGCTTGTTACTTTGCCAAAGAAGCCATCATGTTTAAAGCTGCCATGTTAACCCTTTGTATGAGTTTGAAATAATTGTGATGCAAATGTATTATATATGGAGAATATGTGCATAAAACAAAGTACCGGCCACACATTAACATGTTAGAAGTCTATTATCTCAGATTTTAAAGCAGCTTTGTTCAAAATCTTAATGGTTGTCAGATAGTATAAAGAAGTAGGTGACAAAAAGGAAAAATTAAGTTTTTGCCCTCAAGTTTTGAAAATAAATAACTTGAAAAGCAGTGTGACGTAAGGTGACAAATGTGAAATCTGCTTTAGAAAATCTATATTTGGGGCATGACTTATTGTGAGGGGTGTGCCAAGACGATATGGGTCCAGCAGAAAATTTTTGAGACCTGACAAACAAGTTGTTGTTAGTGGAAAAGTCCAGCCCCAGAACACTTGGACAGGGTTTGCCATTTACCAAAGGGGGGCAACTAGTAACGTGGGCCACCCCCAGCCAAAGATTCAGGTCGTTTGAAGTTTACAACTTGCATCCATGTTCATTGGATATGTCTTTATCCTATAAGTGAACTGTAGATCCTGATCAGCAAGTCACATCTTTGCTGTCTGATCAGGATCTTTACTGTTTGTTTTTTTATTCTTAAGCATTTTTCTGACAAAAAAGTATACAATGCAGATCGGAAACAGACAGCACCGATGTGCAATATGCGATAAAACATGTTTAGATGGAGTAAAGGGTCAATGAATTTCTGTATGATCTGTTAATGTTCCATTACAAAAGGTCTAGGAAATAATGAGTGTTTGTAGAAAAATAATAATTATGTTTGCCTATCATCTGATGCATAGACTATGAGGTCATCATGCTTTGGCACTTATCTCCAGACAAATATATTATTGATTTATTTCTAGAAAAGTAAAATGATCTTGTATTACCAATGGCTTTCAAACAGAAAACCAGGATTGACCAATCAAACTATTGCCTTATGTACATATTAAGTAAATGGTCTATAATTTCTGTCTGCCAAAATTGATTCGGCTTTGCTCAGGTTCTGGTGATTCTAAATGCGTAACATTTGCAGTTCTCTGCAAGTTTCGGGTGCATGTCAAACAGTGTTTGAAGGCTTAAGTGATCGTTTCCAGTAGTCATGGTAAGTCATTTGACATTTCTGTATTTGCTTGACACTATGATAATGGTTTTATAAAATTGCTAATCAAAAATTGGAAAAGGCTGAATCTAGTATCATGAAAGCAGATTTCTTTGAAAATGATATTGCTTTTAAACCTTCCTCCATGGGTATAGCTGAGATCTGTTGGGTAACTAATGTTGATCCAGATCATCCTGCACATTCTGTGCAGTCTGATCAGGATCTACTCTGTTTTCTGTTAGATTCATTGGGTTATTTCTGTCCAAGATGTCAACAGTGTGGATCTATATTTGACTGCACAGATGTGCCAGCTGATCTAGGTCTACACGGGATGAACATGGAATATAAATTGTATCCATGGAGTATGGTGGTATGTTAATTCTTTCCTCCATATATACACATTTTTACGCATGTGCGACCAGTGTAGATCCAGATCAGCCGGCGCATTCACTGGTAGCATTTTGGTCAGAAATAACCTAACAAATAAAAAAGGGAACAGTTTGATCCTGATCAGATGGCATGTTGGTGCAGGCTGATCTGGATCTACAATGTTCGCCGACGCAATAAAGGTGTGTCTATGGAGGTAAGGGTTGACACGGCATCTTAGATAAAGTCACTTCATGTTATGATACTGCAAAGAAATTTCCTTGATATTGATTGGAAAATTTGGCCTTGATGGAAGTCAGTATATATGGAATTGGTTGAAAAAAAAAGAATGCACATGCCTAAATTGTGCCATCTGATCAGGATTTATGCTGTTCGCTCTTTGATTCATGCGGTTATTTTTGACCAAGAACAAACAGAGTAGATCCTGATCAGCTGATCAAATGGCACAATTATGACCAAACAAGTATGCTGACTGTTTGGGATCTGTACTGTTCACTTTTTGATTCATCAGTTTATTTCTGACGAAGCTATGTGTAGATCCTGATCAGCTGATCCAGTGGTTATAATGGAGTTAAGGTTAAAGCTGAAAATAACAAGGTTATAAAGTTGTCAAGAGAAACTTCAGAATTTAATCCCTTTATCTTGGATAGGAGTGGTGTCATGCAGATGACAATCCTAACACTGCACAGGTGATTTAATGGCTTTCCATCCAAAAAGGTGACCTTCAAAATGAAATAATAGAAATAAATTAGAATAAAATGTTTCCTAAACTTGCCTAGAAAAGGCTTTTCTTAACCCTTTACTCTACCTTTATTGCAAACAGTGTAGATCCTGATCATCCCACACATCCATGCCATCAGGATCTTCAGTGTTTGCCTTCTGATTCATTAGGTTACTTTGTATTTCTGACCAGGATGCAAAGGTAGATTCAGATCAGATGGAACTGATGTGTTGGCTGATTTGGATTTACACTGGTCGCACATGCATGTGACTTACAAAGTCCTTGTCTTTCTTCACATACCCTGTCAAGAAACATAAGAATATTTGAGTTCTTGACTCTTTGTAAATACATGCATTGTAGTGTTTCACCCTTTACTCCATATCTAATGCTTTTTTTTTCCTGTATGAACAGTGTAGATCCGCAGAGCCAAAAACATCCATGCCATCTGATCAGGATCTTAACTCTTCGGTTTTTGATTCATTGTTATTTCTTATCAAGAAGCGAGCACTTTAGATTCTGTGCTGACTGATCTGAATTTTCACTGTAAGGAGTAAAGGGTTAAAAAAATCTGCTTACTGAGAAAACATTCTTAGAATAGGTGTAGGGTCTGTTGACATCATGCAGTTTCTGGAAAACGAAGGTTGTGTTTTGTCCTGATGCATTCATTGTTTTGGCAGGGTCTTAGTTTCTGTTGCATGATAGATAGTCACGACAAAAACATACACAGAACTCTGGAAGCAAGCTGTGTGTGTAATTACCTCTTGACAGTTACTGCTGTCAGTCCTGAAAAATAATTGCACAAATACAAGTAACTATATTGCTAACTGGAAATGTCCTCATATCTCATTGTATGCTATTTGGAATAATTATTCTAGTTAATTTTATTTCATGCATTACTTGAATTCAGTTTTTTTAGCTTGTTTAAGAGGTAACTTATTTTACCTTATCAGTGGATCATTGGAATTACCATAGTAACAAAGCAGACTTGCTATTGATTTTTGGCTCTGCAATGGTATTGATCCAGGACATAGCTTGAGATTCAGTCTAAATTAACCAACTGTGGCACAGTCTAAATTGCTACTGAGAGGATTCTTGGTAACCTTATATGGATTTTTGCCCATTTCTGAAGAAGATTCTTTTTGTCAGTGATTCTAAGTGCAGCATTACAATCTGAATGGTGGAATTTAACCTTGTTGGCAACGGGTAGGAACCAGTGAAAGAGAGATGGCTAGAAGGGTAGGATGTTCTTTACTTTATGTTGTATTTTCATTTAAGAAAATTTATGGAACAACTAATTAACATTGATGTATTGTAACTGTGAAGGTCACATTCAACATAAACAATATTTAATCTACATGAATCAACTGACAAAAACTGAGAACAGTAATGGCTTGTGCATTGCTTAACCCTTTACTCCACTGATACAACTTTTATTGCATGGGTGAACAGTGTAGATCCAAACCAGGATCTACACTGTTTGCTTTTAGATTTATTATGTTATTTTTAATCAAGAATTGAACAGTATTAATCCAGATCAGATGGCATTGATATGCCAGATGATCTGGATCAACACAGTTCACCTTTGTGATAAATGTGTATAGATGGAGTAAAGGGTCAACATTGAGCCTAGTCTCTAAAATGACATGCCACAAGCAAGTGCTTCGAGTATCAAAGTACAATCCTAATACCCCATGTCAGTTTTTTGATCTTGGACTCTATGGAAAGATGAATACAATTGCATCATGGCTTTGCTTTTTTTCTGTCGAAGGTGTTTGCATGAACTGTTGAAGAGCTGGGTGATTATACAGTACCATAAAACCTTGATGTTTGTGTGTAAAACATGTAGAAATCATTGTTATAATACTAGTTATAATACTACTTTATTTATACAATGAAGGTGACACATGTTTGATAGTGCCCTACTGAATTCAGGTGATGCTATAATCAATAAGCCAGTATTGCATTATTAATGAAATTAGTGAATTGATTTTGCACCTGCAAATAATACTGAATAGATCGATAGAGAGGTACCAGATCAGATACTTCATAGTCAATACCGCAGCATTATGAGTAAAAGAACATTCATTTTGTTCTTGTTTACCTTTTACTCCATATGTAAGCAATTTAATGCATGTGCACCCAGTGTAGATCCAGATCAGCCAGTACATCTGTGCCATTTGATCTGGTTCTACAGTTTTCACAGATATAACCTAATGAATCTGAAAGGGAACAGTTTAGATCCTAATCAGATGGCATGGATGTGCCAGCTGATCTGGATCTTATCTGTTTGCCCATGCAATCAAGGTGTATCTATGGTGTAAAGGGTTAAATGAGATAAACCACTAAATATTACTTCAGTTTATATGGAATAAAAAGCTAAGTGCTGCTAAACTGCTCATACAGGAAAAGAAAACTGATAGTTTTGAAGATATCTGCAAAAGACATCAACAGCTTAGATGATCAACTAGTCAATTAGTGTAGTTAGGTGGATGTTGGAGTAACTAAATGTTCTAACATGATTTCCATTTTCTGTTTATATAAGCTGGAAAAAGTTGTTATTTGAGTCACAATTCAATAACAACAAATAACAAGTTTATATTTTAAGAAACAAGTAGGCAAAGGTATTCTTTGACTAAAAGATAGTTAAGTTCATAAACATATTGTTTGCAGGGCTGGCAAAAAGTAGATTCCCAAAGTCCCTGGACATGTTGGGCTACTAAATGCTGTCTGAAATGTAAAGAAATTGCTAACTTAAGAGGTGACAAAAGCACAGAGATCCAGTATCAAAAATTTGGTACTCATTGACAGCTAATTGGCAGGATGGTGCAGTAGATCAAACTTCACCATCAAGCCCAAATCCAGTCAGTAAAGTGTCTGTGGCATCTGTGCACTTATTCTCCAATTAACAGTAGTTATTTTTTGAAAACCGGGATTTATGGGTGCCTCAATAAATTATTGTAAAATTATTTAACTTTCAGCTCGAATGTTTGTTATAAATCAAAAATGACAATTTTTTTATTTAGTTATACCACATCACTGACCTCAATATTAATAATATATAGTATTTTTATCTTGTTTAACTCTTTATTACATATATACGCCTTGTGACTCAGGTGACCAGTTAAGATCCAGATATCAGCTGGCATATCCATGCGGTCTCATAAGGATCTGCACTGTTCATCTGTTGGTCAGAAATAAACTAATGAATCAAAAATGTGAATAGTGTAGTTCCTGATCAGATAACAGATGTTGCAGCTGATCTAGATCTACACTGTTTGCCATTGGATAAAAATAAATTAATTTACTATGCAGTAAAAGGTTAAACAAGATAAAACAATTTAAACTTTTAAATGAGGTCATCAAACAAGTATTTCAAGGAATTTAATTACTGGTAACTTAATTTTATATTAAGCTTTTTTTAAATGTGAAGCTGACACACTTGGCAAATGATAAAATCAGAATTAAACTTAGAATGAGAACATCCTAGTGGTAGTATCTTGGTTGTAACCTTTTTGTTTATATTTCTCAGGTAGCAGGCGTCTGAATCAAGTTATTTATAAATTAGGCAGCTGTTGGAGCCTCCAGCCTCACAGATAATTTTTTCAGTTTTTTTTTTCTTCTTGGAGCCTGTGCTACCAGTTGGATTACTTGATTAGTATGTAGGGTTGTAATAACAAATTAGTGCACATGTTCTGGTTTTGACCAAGTACCTTGCTTCGGAGTCAGATCATTGCCAGCTCTCAACTTTAGTTTATTATTTTCAAGTAGTTCTTCAGCTAGAGAAGACCTGCTATTCCAAGGAATTTTAATATTCATTGTGGAATATTGAATATTGTCTAATATTGAATATTGTGGTATTTTAATTTAAAAAAGCACTTGTTTGGATTGAATTATATTATAACATCAGTATTCTGTTCTTAACTGAAAATGAAAGCTTTTAAAAAGAAGTGGCGAATTTCATGGGTAAGTGATGATTGACAAAAATTTTTAAAATTTTGTTCCGAGATTGTTTATGAATGAGAATAAAATACTATTTTAATTCTTTATAATAGTTTTCGATATACTTTACCTGCTATTTAATTGAGCAAAGTTTTCTTTATTTGGATGAAGTCTCCTTTAAATAGTAGAGCATTATGGGACTATTTCTGGGCTGAAGGTTATAAAGCTGAGATTGGAAACCAGTATCAAATCTCAGGCATCTGATTGGCTGAAATGGCGACTGGTCGCCATTTCAGCCAATCAGATGCTTGAGATTTGAGACTGGTTTCCATGCTCAGCTTTATAACCTTGGGCACAGTCTAATCTAGCAGATTATTATGACCACACTTATTTCTCACATTATGATGAAAACTGGCAGGTCTGTTTAAGTGCAGTTTGCAGTGCATTTTTTACTGCTGTCATGTCTGCAACCAGTCTAAGTTTCATGTCTGCAAACAGTCTTAAGTTTAATAACTTTTAGGAAAGAAACATTTCCTATGTCACTGCACTGGATCTGCACTAGTCGCATCTTGGTCAGAAATATTCTTAGGGATCTTTATGCGAACAGTGCAGATCCTGATCAGATGGCGTGGATGATCTAGCTGATCTGGATCTACACTGTTCGCCCACGCAATAAAGGTGTGTCAATGGAGGAAAGGGTTAAGTGACCAAGATACTAAATATAGATACAGGTTTTTTATTGTAATTTACAAACAGTGTAGATCTAAATAAACCGAAACATCTGTGCCAGAAATAACCTAATGAATCAAAAGGCAAACAATGTAGATCCTGATTAGTTGGCACTGATCTGGATCAACACTGTTCACCCATGGATAAGTGCCATATTCTATAGATTAAGGGTTAACATGATGCTGCATTAACTCTCGGCTTTGATGCTCAAGATGGATTCATAAACATGCTCTAAATAAATGGTAGTTTGTTGAATTGATAGCTGTTTCATCATATGCCACTTCGTTTCTAGAAAAAAATAAACCCACAGATAAGATAAACATATCCCTGAACTAGAATAAATCATGCTGTTATTTTTCAATGAAATAATAATAAAGTGTTATCTGGCACTGTTTAATGAATTTAAGATACTGATATTATGTTGCTTTCTGGTGTTAATGTACAGACACTGAAGAATGCAAGGCCATGAAAATATTTTTTGATCACTAAGAACTTCCAATTGTTTCACAAAATATTAATATTAGCAATTACTCCACATTATAAAAGTTATTTCGGAATCAAAAAGATTATTATAAATAGTAAATGGAAAATGAGATAAATGGCATGCAAGAGAAAGTATTTATCATGTGCTCCATTTGTTTGGAGAATCTGGCCATCTATGAACTGTTTATGGGTGGTAGCTTGTTAGACTCTGCCTCGTAACTGCCCCAGACCAGTACCTTCCGGCTGGATTTTCCCATTTGATCCTTGCACTGTAAAAGATACTCATGTGTATGTATTAATTTAATATTCGTATGGTGAAGCCGAAATGATGTTTACCCAATACTTGCTATGCATTCATATCATAATTATTACTTTAAACTTTATTACTCTAAAAACTTTATGACATTCAGTGTTTTTTTATGCCAAATATTTGGAGAAATTAGGCCCCATTCCCCCCTCAAAATAGTATATATTTTTCCCCCAATAAAAAATTCCCCCTTTGCTGGAGTCTGTTACAGACGCTTCAATTTGTTCTGCTTATGTGTAAAATTGTGATAGTGAAAATGGTAGTGAAGATGATAAATCTTAATTTTTTCTGATGTAAGAAAATTCAACTCTGGGAAGTATGATGCAAGATTTACTTGGTTGTACTACAGCAAAAGATCAGTGAAACTTTGTTTTGTTGTGTTTGACAGCTGCAAGTATCTTCCAAATATTCCCCCCTATCCTTTGTTCGTGTCGCAATTTTCCCCCTCCAAAGGGCTGCGACCCCCTTCCCCCCAAAAGTGAAAAAAACACTGACATTACAAAACACACTTGTAAATAGTATGTTGAGACACACATTAAATTATGTAAAATATCCACACCCCTATTCCTAATGATTAAAAATCTGCTAAATTTTGAAAGATGGAGGTTGCAATAATATAAGTCTATAACAATTATACAACAAACTGCAGGATGGCAACAACACATGCCAGTCTGTAGGAGAATTCCAAACCAGGGTTTTTGTATAGTTTCCCATCAATCAAGTGTTGCTGAAGTATTGATCAGCTGTATGCGTTCACATGCACCTCTCTTTAAATAATTAAACAGTGCTATTCTTCTGCTGTCTGTTGTGTTTTACGTTAGGAATATCTAAAGTTCTGAAAATCTGCATTCCATTATGAACTGAGAACAACAAATCTGCTCATTGCATGCCCATTGCATGTTGAATTTAAAATTGTCTTTTCAGACCTCCCGCAAGCTATCCTTTTTTAGCTCACCTGAGCCATAGGCTCATGGTGAGCTATTGTGACCCGTCTTTGTCCGGCGTCCGGCGTCCGTCAACAATTTCCTTTAAACAACATCTCCTCTGAAACCACTTGATGGATTTTAACCAAATTTGTCCTGAAGCATCCTGGCACTGATGTCTACAAAAGTTGTTCAAATCATGACCACAGGGTCAAGGTCAAGGTCACTGCTGCTAAAAATAGAAATTCAGTCTTTGCTCAATTACTTGAGTTTGCTTAGGGTTATTGACTCCAAACTTGGTGTATGGGTAGCTTATATCAAATGGCAGCTTGGGGTTGCTACCCAGGTGTCTGTGATCAAGGTCAAGGTCACTGTTGCTAAAAATAGAAATTCAGTCTTTGCTCAATTACTTGAGTTTGCTTAGGCCTATTGACTCCAAACTTGGTGTATGGGTAGCTTATATCAAAAGGCAGCTTGGGGTTGCTACCCAGGTGTCTGTGATCAAGGTCAAGGTCACTATTGCTAAAAATAGAAATTCAGTCTTTGCTCAATTACTTGAGTTTGCTTAGGCCTATTGACTCCAAACTTGGTGTATGGGTAGCTTATATCAAAAGGCAGCTTGGGGTTGCTACCCAGGTGTCTGTGATCAAGGTCAAGGTCACTGTTGCTAAAAATAGAAATTTGGTCTTTGCTCAATTACTTGAGTTTGCTTAGGCCTATTGACTCCAAACTTGGTGTATGGGTAGCTTATATCAAAAGGCAGCTTGGGGTTGCTACCCAGATGTCTGTGATCAAGGTCAAGGTCACTGTTGCTAAAAATAGAAGTTCAGTTTCTGCTTAATAACTTGAGTTTGCTTTGGCATATTGACTCCAAACTTGGTGTATGGGTAGCTTATATCAAAAGGCAGCTTGGGGTTGCTACCCAGGTGTCTGTGATTAAGGTCAAGGTCACTGTTACTAAAAATAGATATGCAGTTTCTACTTAATTACTTAAGATTGCTTTGGCCTATTGCTCCAAACTTGGTATATGGATAGCTTAAATTAAGAGGCAACTTGGGAAAGCTATCTACATGTCTGTGATCAAGGTCAAGGTCACTGTTGCTGAAAATAGAAATTCAGTTTCTGCTTAATAACTTGAGTTTGCTTTGGTTTTTTGACTCCACACTTGGTGTATGAGTAGCTTATATCAAACGGCAGCTTGGGATTGCTACCCAGGTGTCTCTGATCAAGGTTAAGGTCACAGTTGCTAATAATAGAATTCATTTTCCACTTAATAACCTGAGTTTGCTTTGGCATATTGACTCCAAACTTGGTATATGGGTAGCTTATAACAAGAGACAAATTGGGATTGCTACCCACGTGTCTGTGATCAAGGTCAAGGTCTCTGTTGCTAAAAATAAAAATTCAGTTTCTGGTTAATAACTTGAGTTTCATACTCCGGTGAGCGATTCAGGGCCACCATGGCCCTCTTGTTCTAAAGATTGTGTCATCTGCAAAATATCCTTCAGCTAGCAGATTTGTCAATCATTATTGTTTAGAGTGAAAAAATTAAATATACAGGCAAGAGTGAAAAACTTAGATGTACTGACAATAAAACAGGGAGATTGTTATTGTTGCATTTCAAGACAAGTATAATGATATACTTCCAAGGATCACATAATTTTACCCAAAGCAACCCCAAAACTGGAAACTGCAAAAGAAAATTATCAGTAATTAAAAAAATGTATTTTAAATAACCAGAAAACTTTATTTAAAGGCAATACATAGGTAAAACAACAGATTGGGCAGCTTTATTGGTGTAACTGACTTGTATTTTATCTCATTGTGAATGTATAAAGAAATTTAGCAACCTACATAGAAATTCCTTGTTATTTATATGTTCATTGCATCATTGTCCATCCATGTTCCAAGGCATGCACTGGTCTTCGAACCATGTAGCAGTTTTGTAATAAATGCAGAATTTTGTCACAAACAGACTGATATGAAACTTAAGCATTGATCCTGCATGAAATAGCATCATTTACTGGCTACCATTAGTTTATCTCTCAGATCAGTGAACAAAACTTCTTTGAAACCTTTCTTTTTATACTTAATTCTTGGCAAAAAATATCATGATGCTACTCAATTAGAAACAAGTGAATCATTGAAGCCAGATGATAACCTTAGGGGCTGGTTGTGGGGGTGATACCGCTAAGATAAGGCGAGATTTATCTTACTTCTCCTGGTAATTACTTAGAAATTTTAAGACCTAGTTCTCACATCAAATCAAATAAAGCGAGGTAAATAATGCATAGCCAAGAGTGCAACATTTAGTCCATTCAAAATCATTATACAAGGAAACTTTTACATTGGCTTACTTTAAATCCACACAAACCTGCAGTTTTTAATATTCATTTTCCTGTGAAGATTCTAATTTAAATGAAACCACAACAACAGAAAGTTATGTAAGTGACTTGACAATGTTTTTAACTAGGTTCTGAAAAATTGTTTTACATTGTCTTTAGTCAGAAACATCATTTCATTGGGAATTTGGTACTTATTTCTTCTCAATCTGCCTAACATTTTTGTTGCATTTCTAAGATGCTGTAAGAAAAACCTTTTATTTTCTTAATACCAATGTCTCTTTTTTGAAACTGAACAATTTTCCATTTCTTCAGACTGATGGAAACACAAGTTTCCTGCGTGCGGCACGGGATGGCAACTTGAATGAAGTGCTTGAATATCTGAATGGTAGCACTGACATCAATACAAGCAATCCGGTAAGCGTCTCTATTGAAATCAAGTGTTAATTGTGTTAATAATTATAAAGAATTATTTTAGAAATAAATTATACACTAAATGCAGTAGATAAAGCATACCACTTCCATGTTTCAAGTTACTTTCCATACCAGCTTCACCACTAGATTTTTTGCCTCCTCAGAAATTTGTTTCGGAAACCACAGCAACCATGTCCAATCATAATTAACCTACTGTTCTCTCATAGATGACAGCTATATCTATTGAATAAAGGGTTACACAATTGTTGAAAAAAAAACTTCAAGCAAAAACAAAAGAATGTTAACAGTCTTTGAAAGCAGACATATTGAAAAAACAACAACAATAACTTTAGCCTAAAAAGTTTAATTCGGTTGTTATATTAGGCACAGAAATGTACTTTTCCAGACATTGAACATAGTTTATATGTTGACAGAATGGTTTGAATGCCCTGCACCTTGCCTCCAAGGAGGGTCACATCAACATCGTCACCGAGCTCATCAAGCGGGGAGCCAGCGTAGAGGCGGCCACCAAGGTTAGTATTAACATGCATGTTGTATTAGTAAAACAAGGAATTATTTTATTAACTCTGTGTATTACTCATGTGTTTCTAATCCAGGCAAATGATTGGCTTTAAATAATTGAAATTGAAAGAAGTTTTTAAAGGCCTTTAGGAATACTTAGAATTGGCACATTGATTTTTAAACAAAGTAGACATTTATTGGAAAATGAAAATTAGTTCTAATACCACAATTCATTTAATTCAGTAAAATTGTGTTCTCACAGAGTTGCCAGTTGTTGAACAGTAGAACCTTAGTTCTAAGTGAATTATGAACGTAAAATTTTATTGCATTACTCACTATGAAAAGGTTGTTCACAAACAATTTCAGAATAATTACACAAAAAATTTGTTCATTTTTTTATTTGCAAAATCAAAGTTCTCCATGTTGCCAATTTATAATTTTTATGTGATTTATTTCTGATGATTTTCATGTTATTTCCATCAACTGACACACTGAACAGGCTTTGTTATGGAGAGCATTTGTCTAGAAACAATTTATGCAATTCAAATTATGTCCATTTTTATGCCTCCACAAAGAGGGAGGCATATAGAGTTGCACTCGTCCATACGTACATCCCCCAAATCTTGTGGCATCATCTCCTCATTAACTATCAGGCATATTTCTTTCAAAATTGCACAGTTGATAAAGCAGGATATGTAGATGATCTTAAAGAAAAAAAAATCCTGTGACCATTTTTCTAGAGTTATGGCCCTTTGTTACAAATGTTGTTGTAGCAGTGGGGGCATCAGTGTCTGGGGGCACATTCAAGTTTATTTTCAATAGCCATTCATCAATTCTGTTGACTAGATGGATAATTTAGCATTCACTTAAAATTGGCAGTCTTTGTCAGATTTGTATATATTCTCTATGCAAAGAAAAGTTGAATGAAAATTAGTAAATTGTGATTGTATTTCAGAAAGGAAATACAGCGTTGCATATAGCATCCCTGGCTGGACATGAAGACATTGTCAAGTTGCTTGTTGCTCAAGGTGCCAAGGTCAATGTTCAGGCACAGGTGAGTTCAGGATAATGTCATTTTTGACTTTCAATGATAGGTCAAGGACGTCATGACCAAAGCACATAATATCTGACCTCTTTAATTATCTTGTATTAGCCCAGCAATTCTAGTATTGGCCCAGCCATTCTTGTATTGGCCCAGTTTAGTCTGAATATGAATTTGATTTTTTTTATTCTTTTAATTAAATGAAATTGTCATTATTCTGTTCATTAATGAAATTGTCATTAATCAAGTGAATTCACATTTGCCATGGTATTGGGCCTCGGGAAGTCATATCAGCCCTCAGCTTTTGGCCCAATAACAAGGCAGCTATGAATTCACTTGATAAATAACATTAAAATAATTATAGTGTAGTGGTGAACATTAGTGGATAATCAGTTTCTGACCGGGATTAAGTTCACAGCTCAAGGTCATGAAAATCTTTCCTTATGAAAATCCGTAAAATGCATAACCATCCTCAGCTTGCACTCCCTCAGGGCCAAAGAACATAAAACATAAGATTGGAGACCGGTCTCAAATCTCAAGCATCTGACCAGATGCTTGAGATTTGAGACTGGTCTCCAGATTTAGTTTTATGATCTTATACACTGGTGTGTTATCTGAAATGTATCAATTGATAACTATACAAAGTTGTTGATCAATGAAAAATATGTTTTCTATTTGGCAATAAATGTTTTTTATGTATACCATTTGCATTTTACAAGTAATTGAATCTGTTGACATAAGAGTTAAAGTATTATTTTTAGGTCATAAAAAGGACTTCAAGCTTTCTTTTCAACTTTTGCCAGTACTTTGTAGTTGGAAGGAACGAACACTATGAAATTTAATTTTTAAGTTTATTGGCACAAATTTTTATGCAGAAAATGCAATCTGTATTTGTAATTTTTGATTCACATAGGCTGTACAGTTTGTGATGATTTCAGAAGTTTCTACCTCGTAAGGTCTTAAAGTTTTTATACAAATACTTGTTTTACTACAGACTGGATTTACTCCGCTGTATATGGCGGCGCAGGAAGGGCATGCAGATGTTGTGAAGTTTCTCCTGGCTAACGGGGCCAGCCAGAGCCTTTCTACCGTGGTAAGTACAGTTCTGTACACCAACACTTGGGGCATGTGATGCATGCAAAATACTTGTGCTTTATAAACTTGTCAGGGTGGATGTTGTTAACCCCTTTACTCCATATGGATGGGTTATGGCATGGGCATCTATGCCTTCTGATCAGGATCTGCACTCTTTATTTTTTTGATTGATTAGGCTATATCTGACCAGAAAAGTGAACAGTGCAGATCCTGATCAGATGGCAACAGATTTAAAAGCACAAGTAAACATGTCAACTTGCCCTGCAGTTTGCCTTGCCATTCGTGTTTGTTTTTGTTTGAAATTCACCTGTTTTTTTCTGACAGCCCTGTCATGGTTTCAGATGATTTTGATCATTAAAAATCAATCTTAACTAATCAAGAGTTTTGGGGTAGCCATCTAAGTAATTTTATTTCATGCTTGTTTAATTTTCACAATATTTTGCAATATCTGTTCAGGATAAAAGTATATTTATTAGAATTAGGTATATAAGAGAATTAATGGCAGTGTTTTGTCATTTGCTTTGTTCCAGTGACAGTAAATGTTACCACAGTATTTTTCTTGACAGGGTTGTCAAATTTTAATTACAATAAGTCACCTTAGCAACAACAATAGACTGAAAACTGTTGTGTTGACTTGAATTATTTCCTTTATGTTTGATTGTTCAGTTATCATATAATATTATAATAATATGAATGTATCCCATATCTCCCTTGTCCTTTGTTTGCACCCAAGATCATTTAACACTTATTTGAGACTAGTCTTAAATCTCTAGCATCTGATTGGCTGAAATATCTGGTCGCCATTTCAGCCAATCAAATGCTTGAGATTTGAGACTGGTCTCCAGTTTTAGTTTTATCATCTTGGGCCTTGGTTTGACTTTGATTTTTCCATCCCTTTACTCCATCTATACGGATTTTATCTCATGTGCTAACAGTGTACCTCCAGATCACCAGGCACATCCGTGCCATCTGACCAGGGTCTACACAGTTCACTTCTTGGCCAGAAATAACCTAAGGAATCAACAGTGTAGATCGTGGTAAGAAGGCAAGGATGTGCCAGTTGATCTGGATCTACACAGTTTGCTTATGGGATAAAAGCCATATCTATGATGTAATGGGTTATTAACACTGTTCAAGTTAGCACATGTAAATTTGATTGAGTTTGTGTAATGTTTGTATAACCTATGTGTGCATGTTGTGTGTGATTTTAGGGTATGAACAATAATGAGTATAGAGGCGGGGACCGGAGAAGTACTGTATCGCAGGTATCATATATAGACATAGACTGGTTACAGACTAGTTAGCACACCTCGGAGATCTTGTAAAGTTTCTCTCGCATATAAGTTTAAATTTGCCAGTATTTAAAAGCACTGGATGGCTATTGTGATTTATTTGAAATCATGCAATAGAAAAGGAAATGTGTAAGTGGCATCGAAATACTGTTGTTGTTTTTTTTCATGTGAGAATCAAACCTGACATTTTCACTAGTGACTATGCCCCAAATTGAGAATAACATTATTGTTTCGTTTTGTGGAAAAAATATCTGATATACGGTGAAACGCCTCTATTACGGACACCTAAGGGACTAGGGGTAAGTGTCCTTAATAGCGGATTGTCCTTAATTGTGGATTTCAATAAAAAAGAAGAGAAAATGTCTGTTCTTTAAAAAATTGCCCATAATACCAGGGTGCCCGTAATATCGAGTGTCTGTAATAAGGGGTTTTACTGTATTACTGAAACAAACAGATAAATACATGTAATTAAAGGGTCATATCATAGAAAAATGTTTCAGAGCAAGATTTGACCTTAGGTTTAGTGGGAAGGAACTTGTGCTGTTTGATCCTGAGTGAATCTTCAAGCAGGATCATATGACTGTAATAATAACCCTGCTTTCTTATAAAGATCCTATGGAAAAGTAAACACTCCGAACATAGAAATTTTGTTTAGAGTAGGAGCTTGCACAAAATTGAGACAACAGTCTGTAGAATATTCTTCACCTCTCTATATGTCCATTTTGTCAGTTTAGAAGTTCGACTCATTTCAGCCCTTTTTCATATGAAAAAGTGCAAACTTCATTTATTTACTTATAAGATTGCAAGATTAAAGGCAAGATTGTAGATAATCATGAATATTCAGTGAACAGAGTTGATGGTGTTTGCAACATACATTAAAATGGGCACAGTTATTTTGGCACAGGGTGGTATTTTGCCAGAATGATAATGTGTGGCATTTATTGCAGTTCTGGGGTAAACAACAATAAATGTGAGAGCAAAATTACCAAGCTTTATAAAAGAAATCTAGATTTTATAGTCTTAGTTTAAGTTAAGATCGGCTGAGTAATAAAGATGACATTCAAAGTTTGCTATCAGATTTTGAATTCTCTGTTTATTGTTGTATTTACCTTTTCACATTTAGTATATTACTGAAGTAACAGTGTTGACCCAGATCAGGTCCTGTAGTACAGTCTTGGTCTGCACTGGTTCAATCAATAATTTGTTGCAAAGCTTTATGGATATGTCTTGTATCGTATCTGCCCCAGTGTAGATCCAGATTTACCTGCACATCAGGATCTACATACACTACTGGTTGTAGATTCACTAGGTCATTTCCAACTAAAAACAGAATTGTGTAGATACGGATGTGCGGTCTGATCTGGATCTACACTGGTCACACATGAAATATAAGTGATATCTAGGTTAACAATGAGGAGACTGTCCATTATCAGAGTAAGTCTGATCCTTTCCACGCTTTCATTGAATTATTACTTAGATTTGATCAGGTCCGCACATTTAACAATTACTCCATTTATTTCAGTTTTGTTGCATGTGGGAATTGTGTAGATCCAGATCAGATGGCACTTGAATAACAAGAAATTATAATCTTCACTGTTCACTTTTTGAAAGAAATAACCTAATGAATCTAAAAAGGAACTGTGTAGATCCTATTCAGATGGCACAGATGTTACAGTTGATCTGGATCTACACTGTTCCCCCATGTTTCAAGGTTTGATGCAAAATTTCCAGAAAGGGCGTTCATTTGAGGGCAGTCTTGGGGTAGTAACATGATAATTTCCAACTGTAAGGCCAAAATCCCAAGGAAAATTATAGTACTGCTGCCCAAAATTGGGGTTTAAGCAACCCCACTAAATTCCCTCTGGATCTGCCCTTTGTATAACAGACATGTATATCCCATGAAGTAAGGGTTTGAGTATTGCCAGTTCTCAGAGGTGTGCTAACAAACGATTAACATTAGGATATGTTGACAACATTTAGATTGGTAGAACTAACATCTTGAAAACCTGTTCATGTCATCATGTGGGAAATGTATGTCATAAAATGCCTAACATCTTAGAAGCTTGTTATGTATTATGATGTGTTTAATGCTTCTGTAGAGACTATTATGCATAATCATTACAACATGCTTGTGTCTTTCAGCATTTGTGTGTTAATGCTAGAATACTCAATCATTTATATGTCAGTTATTTAGAATAATATAATTTATATTTCTTTGAATTTTTTACAATTTCTTTGTCCCTTAATAATCAATTTATTTTTTATTTATTCAGAATATTTAGTGGTAATTGCATGCATTAATATCAACATTAGATAAGGGTTAGAGATAAAAATCTACCCCTGTTTGTTCATTTAAATAAGTATATGTTTTTGTATTACTTCATATTCAATACTTGTCAGATAGTAATGGAGAAAATTAAATCATATGATGATTAAAACTGTTGCATGTTTCAGGATGGATTCACTCCCTTGGCTGTAGCACTACAGCAGGGTCATGAGCGAGTGGTTGCGGTACTTCTAGAACATGACACTAAGGGCAAGGTTCGACTCCCGGCATTGCACATTGCAGCCAAGAAAGATGACACCAAGTCGGCGGCCCTGCTTCTTCAGAATGAACAAAATACAGTAGATCTGGAAACCAAGGTAACCAGCCCACTTCTCAACCTCTTTATTGTAGGCCAGTAAACTGTACTAATAATCTTTATTTTCTAACAATTCTTAAATCTATATATGCAGAATCTTTTTTGGCACAATATATGTTTTGCATATTTTGTACAGGGAAATATGTTCAGATTTAAATCCAGAGTGCTTCCAAATAGAATAGAGTATGCAAGAGACATTAACAGGCTGAGCCAGTTTTCAGCCACACCAGACAAATTTAGCACAAACTGAAGTTAATTTAATGCCACATAAAATAAGATCAGACCATTGATTAAAAAGTTTAAATCCTTGAAAATAATTTCAATACAAAAGACCATGTGTTTGTTATCAAGCTGCAATCTTAGATTTTGTATACAGATTTTTCCAGTAAACATCTACAGCTTTAACCATTACATTATATCACTTTGATGACCAGATCAGCATCTACACAATAAGCCATCTTTGATCTTCAGAAATCAGTTTCTTTTAACCATTTCCTCCATAAATACAAATTTTTACGCATGTGTGACCAGTCTAGATCCAGATCAGCCGTCACATCCGTGCTGTCTGATTAGGATCTGCACTGATTGCTTTTTGGTCAGAAATAACCTAATGAATCAAATAGCGACCAGTGCAGATCCTGATCAGATCTACACTGTTTGCCCATGCAATAAAGAGTGTGTGTATGGATGTAGTATTTAAGAAAATTAGATGCATTATGGTTCCATTGCCTCAGGATTATGATACATTTCTGCATGAACAAGTCCCTGGACATTCCATAACAAGCCAGATATGAATCATGGAGTAGCAGATTACATTTGTCATTACAGTCATTGATTGGCGGTGCTGGAGACATTTCAATGTTTCTGCTGGGAGGAATTAGAGGAATCTTTTGTCACTTTTTCTCTCTACATTATTGGAATTTTCACAATAATTGATGAAATCTCTCTAAGCAGATCAATATTGTGTGCATCAAAATGTCTGAGTCATAGTTGATGTTACAAGTGATGTGACTCTGGTTGAACTAGTCTTTAGTGACAAGTTGTTTTGATTAAAAATGATTTAACCTTATACTCTATTATATATATGGGTTTTATCAACCTGTGTCAACTGTGTAGATCCAGATCAGCTGGCACATCTGTGCATTTTTATCAGCATCTACACTATTTTCCACTTTGTCATTATTAACTTACTGAATCAAAATGAGAACAGTGTAGATCCAGATCAGATGACAAAGCTTTGCCAGGTGATCTGGATTTACACTGTTAAATTATTGGATAACATCCACATGTATACCCTTAGGTCAGAGACCACTAAATAGTTTTCCATTGACTTACATTATAAGATTTGGTCCTCCTGTGATTTTATTTATACGACTTGTTCCAAAACTACCTCAGATTTGCATAGTGGCACTCTTGGAAAATGCAAAAATGACTAAGAATTGGTGCCTTCACCAACTCATTCTCTCAGCATTTTAAACCGAAAGTAACCACCCCCAGAATGTAAACAAATCTCTAACCCAAAATAAGGAAAGTACCAACTTCTTTAAAGTGACACAAATCACCTTTCAAACAGTGTTTTAAATAATCATTTTTATTTTTAAGTATATAATTAAAGTCATTTTACATTTTTGAAAACAAAAAATTATTTCTATTCTCTATAGTTTTGGCCAATGAGTCTTTGAAAATAAATTAAGCCCGAATCGTCCCTAGACAAAATTGTCCAATCCGCGACAGGCTTTTCTATTTACTGTCCTCTGACCTTACTGATTCACGCAGCCATACAGATGGTAATTCATTTATGGGAAAAGTTCAAGGAGCCATAGTAAAACGATTAATTTTCTAGGCAGAGCAGTTCATATGATATGTGATATTGTTAACTGTTGAATAAGTTATAACTAATGAGGTAATTAGACCAGTATCACCTGCGAATCTATGTGGCCTGATCTGCGTCTACATTATTTGCTTTTCAGAAAACAAATTCAGCAGACAGTGAACAAACTGGCTCAAATTTAAATTAGCGTTATAAGTTATTGATGATTCATCCATTTTCAGCCATCATGAATGATTATCATTATACTAAACATGATATTAACCTATTTTATGTTTCCGGAATTTTATAGATAAGATCATAAAAATCCATTAATATTAGCTGAGCTGTGTACAGGTTAAGATATGATTAGTGCCTCTGGATCAGCCAACAAGTGGTAAATGCTTCACCTAATAGCAAGAATTCAGCCAAGATTTTTGTTTTTGCTACTACTAGACACAAAATACAAATAAATGTTTCTTCTTTTGTGATGTAAGATAACACATTTTTTAATCAACATAAAACATTTGAGATAACATTTATGCTAAAAGTGGCCTTGTTTTAAGTGAAAACATTTTATTTCTTTGTGACAAACATTAACTCTTTCCTCTATGTATTTGCTTTTGTGCCAGAGCAAACAGTGTAGATCCAGATTAGCCAGCATATTTGTGTTGTCTGATCAGGATCTGCACAGTTAGCTTATTGATTTATTAGGTTATTTCTGACCAAAAAGCTAACTGAAGATCCCAATCTGACATTCACAGATGTGCCGGCTGATCTGGATCTACACTAGTCGCGCATGCAATAAAATGCCTATATATGGAGTGAAGTGTTAATAATCTCTATATAATTGTTATTGAATACCCTATATGATATCTCTACCCATCTGCTTGTTGCTTCCTCCAGGGTGCAGGACTTGTAAATGATACAACTAAGGTTTGTAATAGTGTGACCTTGAACAATGTTGTGACCTTCACCTCCGACCTTTAGCTTCTTTTGACAATTCTAAGTGTTTTAGGTTTGATATTTGCTTGGTTTTAGTTTTATCTCCACTCAGTTTGCTTCTTTTATCCTTTATTTTTAAGTGGTGAACACAGCTTTTCAAAGGACTGGAAAATAACAATAGCATTTTAATAATTTCTGAAATAAAATTTGTTTGCACACAGTTCTCTTTTTTGTAATTTATTAAATGTTAACAAAAGCAGAGAATATTGAAGTACCTGGCCTTTTTGATAATGCATGGATATCCTAATAGGAACATTTGAATGTCTTTTTTTGCATGATTGGTTTTACCATATTGTTTTGATGAAAGTCTATAAGAACACAAGAAAAAAATTGAAAAAAGTGAATTTTGTAAGATGATGATTTGGGCTATAACAGACACTGAGTTATTTCGAAAGGAGTAGAGAATATGACAAACCACATATATAATACTTGACACCTTTGGTGTGATCAAGATTTATTTTTACATGTATCTAATTGCAATTCAATTGTTGGGTACTTGGTTACACTGCACATTGTTGAATACAACAACAACAACACACATATATAAAAAAAGCGAAAAACTTATTTCCTGTGAAGAAATGCTAGTGATTCAGAATAAGAAAGTTACTGTGTTGTTGTTTAACGGTGTTGTTTAGAGCTTTTCTTAGTAAGTTATTGACTAAGTTGCAGCAACAAAAATAAATTGTTAATATTAGGTCACTTGCAGTCTATTATGGTTCTCCACTAGTCATGATGTCAAGTCTCCAACTGTCTAACACAGGTGAATAGTTAAAATTGAGCTCAGTCTCCAAACAGAACAATCACAAGCTAGAGTACTGAGACAGGTCTCATGTCTCAGAATCCTGGTGTAGTTTACTACAGGACAGTACTTATTTTGGCTGTTGTTGTTTTAGAACTTTATGTTTCATAGCAAGATGTAAGGGATATTCAGTGACCTAAGATTTGCTGTTGAGCAGACAAAAGGACATACACCGTCATCATGCAAATTTAAGCCACACTTATTTCCCAGACTGGTCATAAATTCTTGGGGGTGCCACTAATACATAATGTTAAAATTGTGACAGGTATTAAAACATTGTTTTTAACAATTTTTTCGGGTACAGTTAATTTATAAGTGAGGCTTAACTTTACAAGATGACAGTTGTTGTGAGTATTGTGTAGTTTTGAACATGTTCTTCCTTGAAATATGATTACATTGTTTTGATTAGTTTCATCAAAGTTGGAAATAACTTAAAATAGCATTAATTTCATGAATACAGAATACTCCCTCCAGTCTTCAAGAAGGAAACTTAAAGTTACTTTAAAAAAACCCATCTCCTTGGTCCATATGATCAGCTAGTGCTGTGATTATTGTTATGTGTACAATAAAAAAACTTTGTCTTTCGTTGCAGAGTGGGTTCACTCCCTTACACATTGCCTCGCACTACGGGAATGTTAATGTAGGTACCCTGCTGATACAGAGAGGGGCCGATGTCAATTTCAGAGCTAAGGTAAAATCATTTCTTTCTGATATATATTCTAGAGCCATGTTGTGCTGACTTGATTTTCTTTAAATTTTCCAAGTTTAGATGCCATATGAACTTTCATAAACTGTCCAAGTTCAAATGGCAAAATTGTGTCACAAGAAATTTTTCTGCATTATTTCAAGAGAAAAATTTGAAACTATTTGTTTTATAAATAAAATGTTTACAACATGTTTAAATATTCATGTCATTTTGTAACTTCGTTAACTGTGCTCAAGGGTACAGCTTTTATCTCATGTGTGACCAGCATAGATCCAGATCTGCTTTAGCAGATTTGCGATTCATTTAAGGATTGAATGGATAGTTGATGGTTTCCATTAGGGTATGGAAAACAGTTGGGTTGTTTAAAGTGTGTGAAGCCCTTCGGGCTTTACGCGTACTTTAAACAATCCAACTGTTTTTCATACCCAAATGGAAACCATCAAGTATTGATTCAATCCTTATATTTACACTCATTAATAATCTCATTAATACATAAATAACTAGAAGAATTCGTAATATTACGTCTTTTTCGAATGGCTGTTGAAACAGCTACGTTGACGACAAAGTGAATGACGGCACGCTTTTTAGCAGCAACTCGTGGCAAAACGTGCGTGCAAGGCGACGTCACACGTCAAAACATCGTGCAACGTCCAATAAATTGTGAACGGATCTACTGTAGCCTTTTAAATAATATGTCACACTGTTTACCATCAGAACTTATGATTCGTTAGATGAAAAAGACTTCATCGTAGAGGATGAAGTTGAAGTGCAAATATTAGGTTATTTCTGCCTAAGACATGAAAAGTACAGATCCAGATATGACTTCACAGTTGTGTAGGCTGATTTGGATCTACAGTTAACACACATGGAATATAAATTGTATCTATGGAGTGAAGGGTTAAAGGAGGTGACCAATGCCCAAGGTTATAAAACTGAGCATGGAAACCAGTCTCAAATCTCAAGCATCTGATTGGCTGAAATGGTGACCAGTCGCCATTTCACCCAATCAGATCCTTGAGATTTGAGACTGGTTTCCAATCTCAGCTTTATAACCTTCAGTCAATATCAAGTCTGAAATATGAATGAGGTTTGTTATGCTGTAAAATTGTTTTCCATCCTTAAATTAAACTGAATGTAATGTGGATGTTACAACTATGAGTATATATATTTCAGAACAATATCACCCCTCTACATGTGGCCGCTAGGTGGGGAAAGAATAACATGATTACCCTTCTCCTAGACAACAAGGCCACCATTGAAGAGAAAACCAAGGTAAAGTAGATCTATTGACTTGGCAAAAAAGGTTTTTTAGTGTATGAATAAAGGGATGATTCCTAAGTTATCTTGCTAGGAAGACAGGAAAAGCTCTCGGGTATGAAGTCCTGTGTGCCTGTGAACTGGTTGAATTGTTATTTCCTCTCTGAGTTATTGCACATTAAAACATTTATACATTTATCAAACAGTGAGATCTCCATTGGAATTAAATTGGATATTATGTGGTGCAACACTAACAGTATCTTGTAGGCAATTCATACAATGTGACCAAGGCACCTGAGACACTGGTAGTGGTTGAGGACTTAATAGACAGGATATGGAAACTTCTGTGTCTTATAAATTATACATTTGATTGATCTGAAAATGATATTAAGGGTAAGGATAAAGGATAAACAAACATGCCAAGAGTAATCTTTTAAAAAAGTGATGTTACACCTATAGCTCTGTTGCTATAAGCGCCAGGTTGTCTTGGTTTCTTAAGTAGATTTTCTGCTCTTTTGCTGTGTATGGTTGTCTACATGCTTATTGTTATATTGACTCACAGGATGGATTGACCCCTCTCCATTGTGCAGCAAGAAGTGGCCATGAGAATGTTGTAGACACGTTACTGATCCGTGGAGCTCCTTATGCTGCCAAAACCAAGGTAACACAACGCACATCAGTCCTAAATATCAACAATGTCATACTCTATATGCTTCCACAACAAACATTATTTTAAGGGACATTTTTCTGCTGAAGTATTTATAGTAAGATACAGAATGGATTGCTGAAAAATTTGCGGTGAAACAGGTGCAAATTGTTTATCCTGAGTGAAGTTTTATTAATTTATTAAAATGTTTATTTATTTTGTGACTGATGTTAACCAATATTTTACTGTTTGATGTTTGTTTTAATGTTTTGTTACTATGACTTCATTGTTTCTTCAGAATGGTTTGACTCCCTTGCACATGGCAGCCCAGGGTGACCATGTAGATTGTGCGCGCCTCCTGCTCTATCACAAGGCTTCAGTAGATGATGTAACGATGGACTACCTGACACCCCTTCATGTCGCCGCTCACTGTGGTAACGTGAACACTGCCAAACTTCTGCTTGACAGGAAGTGTGACCCTAACAGCAGAGCATTGGTAAGTTGGTTTGAACCTTGACAGAAAGTGTTTTCCAAAACAATGTTGTTGTTGTTGTTTGTTTTGGAACATTTTAGTCTTATTTTTTGCTATAAAAAACAACATTTGTTGTTTTTCATGAAGAGAAATCAACATCTATATCAAACAGTGGTCATATTAAGAGGTGGTAGAAGGGGATTTCCTGTCTATACTGACCAAAAGAGCCTGCTATTTTAGTGAAACAACTGCTATTTTGTTTGTTTTAAGCCCAGAATCCCCTTTCTGGGGATTGGTCGTATGTGATTTATGTCTCTTTATACCAAAATAAACAAATACAATCCATTGAATGAAAATTATCCAACACAGTTGTTAATGATTACATATTATGGTTGTAGAATGGGTTCACTCCTCTGCACATTGCCTGTAAGAAGAACAGGATCAAGGTGGTGGAGCTTCTCCTCAAGTACGGAGCATCCATCGAGGCCACCACAGAGGTAACTACATTACTGCATAGTTACATAATAAACTATTGTAATAGTTTCAAGAATACTAATTGTCTTTTATAAGCTAGATTTTGTAAAAAGCTTGGAGGGGTGGGTTGGCATATAGCCATTTCTATCTATCAGGTGACCAAAACAATCACTTTTGGTTAATCACCTGAGTGGTTGATCATCTAATTACCAATCAGAATTTTTAATAATAACAAAATGATGCTTTATGAAAAATGTCAAAATATTTTGAAATAATATACATTTTTCATTCAGATTCAGACATCTTTTAATTGAAATGAACTCTTTGTTAGGGAATTATTTCTGTCAGATTAAATAACCAGCTTATTGGAATAGTTTCACGCCTGTGTTATTCATAAAAATTTCGTTTTTGCAACAAGCTTTTACAAAATTTTATTACAAATTTCAGTCTGGGCTGTCTCCACTTCATGTAGCATCGTTCATGGGTCACATGAACATTGTGATCTACCTGATCCAGCACGGAGCTAACCCTGACTACCCCACGGTACGAGGTGAGACGTCTCTACATTTGGCTGCACGTGCCCAGCAGACAGACATCATAAGAATCCTCCTTAGAAACGGCGCCACTGTTGATGCACGAGCTAGGGTTTGTATTATCTACCTGCTTGGATTGTTATGTTTTTATGCTTTTAAAAATAATTGGGTGCCTACTGAGTAACAACTCCATAATAGGGCCCAAGAATTTATATTTGCCGTTAGGGATTTTGCACAAACTTGATACTTTAACAATCACATTTTTTTAAGATCCTCAGTAGATTTTGTCTGAGACTTATTCAGATTCTGGGGATATCAGTTAAATTCAAACGGCATACCAACCCCGCTGCTATCTCTTAACCCTTCACTCCATATATATAGTGGGTTTTACTGCATGTGGGAAAAGTGTAGATCCAGATCAGCCAGCAATTCCATGCCATCTAATCAGGATCTACAGTGTTTGCTTCTTTCAGAAATAACCTAATGAATAAAAAAGGAAACAGTGTTACTCCTGATCAGATGGCATGAAAGTTCTGGCTGATCTGGATCTACACTGTTGGCACATGCAATAAAACCTGTATATAATTTTTAAATGGTTAAAGATAGGTCTACTTTCCAGTGAGGTAAAGGCTAATGCTCTATCTTTGCAGTAATCTCTGTTCTATATGATTTGGAAAATGATCCATTAACTGTCTATAGAGTTTCTCACTGCTGTCGTTTGTAAGACTTTGTTGACCAAACACGTCTGGCCCAGGGTGATTGAAGATTAGATTTGCAGTGAACAACATCAGAGAAATTATAAACCATCTTGAAATTGCCCAGGGAGTGCTGTAATATACTGCTACAAAATTTCTCATCTCCATTATTGAACAGGCACAACATAATAAACAGAAATCAATATAGTCTACTATTTTCCATAGGGAATCCATAACATTACTTGGAATACTAAAAAAAGCAAGGACACAAAACTGATCATATTGGCATCAGTAACAGCAAAAACATCAGCATTGTTAAATAAAACATCAGCTGAACAGTACTCAATATAGCTGTCAAATACCATCGAATCAAGTGCTGATGGAAAACGTCACGTGAGTGGACCAGGCATTGTGCTTCATGAGGAGCTGATGAAATATTTATATCAAATTAATTCTTGCTTTGGATGGCTGTAATAGAATATTGCCAAACAATACATCATATTGATAATGTTGTCAGTTTAAAATGATAGTCATTATTTGTCTGAAGTATTCAGTATTGATCTATTTTTAGAGCACATCAATATTTATGTGATGTTAGGGAATGACCAACATTTGACACAGAACTTATATTTGGCCAGTAATACCTCTGGTCTACAACATTAAATAACTCCTCTTTTATGTCACTTGCATTATTATTATTTATGTGTAAGGATTATTTGGTCAATTTTCAGCAATGCATTGTTATTTTCTCTGAGACATATTGAGATAAGAAATTTGGTCCCAAGGTTATAAAACTGAGAATGGAAACCAGCCTCAAATCTCAAGCATCTGATTGGCTGTAATGGCAACCAGTCAAACTTTCAGCCAATCAGATGCTTGAGATTTGAGCGAGACTGGTTTCCAATCTCAGTTTTATAACCTTGAGACTTGATTGCAGATGAGATTTTCTCATCAACATCAGTGTATTGGGTATCAAGAAGCATTCTGAAGGCTATTTTCTGCCTAGATTTCTGTCGGCAATGTCTATAAAGTGGTGGTAAATCAATAGATTTCTGCTCTCAGACAAGCGAATTTCTTGAACAATTACCAAGAGATGTCTCAAGCATAACAATACCATTAATTTAGAGCTTCCTGACATATGTTCAGTGTATAGACCAACACTACTACAATTTATCATCTACCATGATCAGAGGTTCCACTATCTTCTGAATCCCAACGGTTATTTTTGATGATTTTTTGAAATTCTGGAATAAATAGTCAAAAAATTCCCAGTTCAAGAAAAAAAAACCCTTGAATTAAAATCATAGGTGTCAAAATGAGACTTTTTTAGAAATTTCCAATGTCAAAAGGTCATCTCCTGGGGAAAATGGAACCCTGTTATATTATAAAGTAAGTTGATGATCAGAGAGTTAGTATGCAGAACTGCCAAGTCTCATGAAAGTATACACAAATTAAAGATTGGTATGTGATTTGCTTTTCATGACAGAAGAAAAATGTTGTTTGTTTCAAATGAATAGTTTGATTTGTGCATAAAACATGATACCAGAAAATAATTCCTCAGTGAAATTGCAATTTGTTTTTGTGGTAGTATCATCCACACACAGTTGACACATAGTGTAGCACTCTGTTTTAATGTACATTACAGGAGCAGCAGACGCCATTGCACATTGCTGCCCGGCTCGGCAATGTTGATAATGTTGTCCTCCTATTACAACATGGAGCCAAGCCAGACGCAACAACCAAGGATCTGTATACCCCACTGCACATTGCTGCCAAGGAAGGTCATGAAGAGGTTGCTTCAGTCTTGCTGGAACATGATGCGAACCTAAACCTTACAACCAAGGTCAGTGTGTTTAAAGACTAGAATGAAACCAGCCACATGTAGGTTTTTAGAAGAGTATTTTATGGTTGAACTGCAATTTCTAAAGTATGCTGAGACATGCGGAGCAGTCCCCTCTAAAATCTTTCAAAAAGAACTATTCATTCATAAATAAATGTCATAAAATATTAGCATGTTTCTGGATCCTTACCCATGCAAAATGGTTTGCAAATGGTCTTTTCTGGTTTTGCTACTTGATTTGTCTGATTGAACCTGTGACTTTTAACTATACAACAAATGATGGTAGTAAGACAAGCGTGTTACAAGATTCACATAAGTGTATAATAGTAGTTCTTTATATAGAACATGCTTACTGTTTGGTTTCAGATTCACAATATTTCAATGTAACAGCTCACATTAGGTAAATATTATGTGCTCCGCGCGCATACATCTTGTTCACGAAAATGTTTAAAAGTCAATAATGTAGATATTTTTGCAACACAGATTAAGTTCTTTGCTGTGTTTGAACATTAAAAGCATGTTTTTATGCAAGTTTCTTGGTTGTTTACAGAAAGGGTTCACTCCTCTGCATATTGCGGCCAAGTACGGTCAGCTGAAGGTTGCCAAGTTACTCCTCCAGAAGGAGGCTAACCCAGATGTACAAGGCAAGAATGGGCTCACGCCCCTACATGTTGCCACTCACTATAACCATGTCAGTGTGGCTCTACTGCTCCTGAACAGCAAGGCTTCACCCCACTCCACTGCCAAGGTAACTTCATATTTCATTACTCATGATAATATTGTAAAGCTGAACTTAGCATAAGTTGTGGATCGAAGTGAAAAACAAATATTTGGAAAAAAAAAACCCACCTGAGATCACATTTATTACATTTTTATCCACTCATGTTTGTGTTGAAAGTTATCCAATTTTATTATTAACCATCAACTCTATGGCATATATACATGCTCTCTGATCAGGATCTACACAGTTTACCTTTTGATTCATTACGTTCTTTCTGACTGAGAAGCAAACAGTGTAGATCTGATTAATTTGCTCTATTATATAGGCTTATCTGGATATACACTGTTTGCACATGCATCATCATCATCATCATCATCATCATCAGGTCAAGCTTCCTCTGGCCAAAATTCAATAAAATGTGTATATGGTGTAAAAGGTTTTAAATTAATATAATATTATGTAGTTCTTTAATACAAGTGTGACTGTATTTTCAGAATGGTTACACACCACTTCATATTGCTGCCAAGAAGAACCAGATGGATATTGCTACCACCCTGCTGGAGTACGGGGCTAAGCCTGATTCCGAATCTAAGGTACTTTGTTTATCCCTTCCATCTTCTGTGTGCCAGACACTAGAAAACAAGTTATTGATAGCTCTCTTACAGAGGTTTAGTTTATATTTCCCTGGAGTGATGTTGATAAAATCTGGAAAAGCAACACAAATAACTTGCTGTGGTGGTTTGTCTTCATTTAGGTTTTGTGGTTGTCAGTCACATATATGTGCTTTAATCGTTATAGAAGCATAACAGCAAACAACCCATTTAACTGATTGAATATTAATGCATAACACTATTCACTGATCAGATACCGATACATTTTAAACTCTGTGGCTTAAAATTTGTAATCTTGTCTCAAATTATATGGTTACCACTGGTATACTGGTTGTAATTTATAAAGATTTGATGAAAAATCAAGCTGTTAGTCCAGGCTTACATTGTTGAATACCCAACTGGATGGCCACCTATCTTCAGGACTGAAGTGCTGGGGTTTGAGTCATCCTAGACTCTGAATATTTTGTGAGAGAAAGCTTTCGTGGGCTGAAGGTTATAAAACAGAGATGGGAAACCAGTCTCAAATCTCAAGCATCTGATTGGCTGAAATAGCGACCAGTCGCCATTTCAGCCAATCAGATGCTTGAGATTTGAGACTGGTTTCCAATCTCAGTTTTATAACCTTGGGCACAGCTTTTAGGTAGCTCTTCTTACATGCCTAGCTTTTCTGAACTGTTTACTTCATAAATACGCCTTTTATCATATGGGCAACCAGTGTAGATCCAAACCATTTTGGCATATCTGTGTCATCTTATCTGGTCTGTACGATTTGCTTCTTGGTCAGAGATTGACTAAGGAATCTTAAAGTGAACAGTGTTGATCTTGATCATATGCACAGATGTGCTGGTTGATCAGGATCTACACTGGTCTCACAAGGGATGTCAGTTGTATGCATGGAGTAAAGGGTAAAACCAATGTCAGCAAGTTCCTTTCAACACATATTTAACTTTGAATCTTACAGCAAATCACTTGTTTCAGAATGGGTTCACTCCCTTACATTTGGCAAGTCAAGAAGGTCATACCGACATGGTGTCACTTCTGTTGGAGCACAAAGCTAATGTCAACCCCAAGTCACATGTAAGTTGAAACAAGTTGAATTTATTACACCTCACGTGATTAGTTTACTATATAGCGTAATGTGACGTCACAGGGAGATAATCGCTACTGTCACATATGCGACAGCATCATGTCACCCTCGCGTGGATCTAAAAATAAATATCTTGGAAATCCGATTACAAATTAACTTCTACGCATGCGTAATTGACCAAGGGAGATAACGCATTTTGAACATTATTTGTAGCCGCTTATTGAGCATTATTGATTTTGGATTTCCGGCGCTTGATTTTGTTCCCAAACGAAATTTGGTCATAGTCAAGATCTCTAAAAAAAAAATGTTCGGTGTAATAAAATAAATATCACATCCCATTGGGGGAAACAGTACGAAATGTTAACCCTTGAGAAGGTAATGTCAACCTCGGCTAACGCCTCGGTTGACATTACTTCTCTCGGGTTAACATTTCGTACTGTTTCCCCCAATGGGATGTGATATTTATATATTAACATCATCTTAGGTCACATAGGTGTGATATACTATAATAATGACAGCTACTTTGTCAGTGTATGTTTCAAAATTTACAAGAGATCATCTCAAATGCCTAACAGAGAATTGTGCAGAATATTGCATTTAAATAATAACACAGATTTTGACATCAAATCAATTTATTAAATTATCTGATTGGTCAGTGACTTTGAATGCTAATGAATACTGTCAACCAAGGGCTTTTATTGCATATGGTGTGTACAATACTTCAGAATGGATTGACACCAATGCATCTAGCGGCACAGGAAGACAGGGTGCCTGTGGCTGAGGTACTTGTCAAGTATGGCTCACAGATTGACCCTCAAACCAAGGTATTTTGTGATGAACTTTATTAATGTAACATAATACTCATTAGTGTGGAAAGTCGACATGTACTAATAAATAAGGAAGGATGGTACCTTTCTTCTCTTACTAAACAAAATATTTAAAATATTGCTTTTCGTACTTGTGAAAACTACAAAGCCAAAAATCCTGGTAGATTTGTCTTCAATTCAGCTGTTTATCTAAGTGATTGTCTCCGCAGAAAGTAGCAGGATAATACAATTCTCACAGGTTCATGATCAACTGGCAACTGAAACAGGAAACATTTGCCTAAAGAAACTGTGAATTTTAACTAGTGATGTGTAGTTGACAGTCCAAAGGGTTGTAAAATATTATTAACAATTTTCCCATGGTATTTATGTAATAAACTCACCTTTTCCATATATTGAGCAATTACATTAACTGTTCATAAGGGTTGTTTTGCAGAAATGCATTGACTGAGCAGTGAACAGTGCCCTTCTTATTCTAATATGAAAAATTATTTCATACATTTTCTTGCAAAAGTCTCCAGAATTTAGAATATTATTCTAACAATGAATATAATTATGAAGCTGTGACTGTTTACATTCTTGGTGGTTTATTTCTACAGGCTGGCTACACTCCCCTTCACACAGCTTGCCACTTCGGTCAGATCAACATGGTCAGGTTCCTGCTGGAACATGGTGCCTCTGTCAACTCTACAACCAAGGTAAGCTTGATGGATGATAGGAAATGGTAAAATCATATTAATCCTTTCCTCCATATATACACATTTTTACGCATGTGTAACCAGTGTAGATCCAGATCAGCTGGCACATATGTGCGGTCTGATCAGGATCTGCACTACTTGCATTTTGGTCTTAAAAAAACGAACAGTTTAGATCCTGATCAGACGGCACGGATGTGCCAGCTGATCTGGATCTAAACTGTTCGCCCACGCATTAAAGGTGTATCTATGGAGGAAAGAGTTAAAGTCCAAGTTCAAATCTTAATAATTAAACAAAATTGTTCATTTACTTCATTAAAAAATTAATTTTTTTAATGCCTTGATTCAAACCTGAAAACAAAATTTCGATGTCTCCGAATTTACAGAATATTCATGTTGACTTCTGTGTGTACTCAAACATTACAAGTTCTGTGAGCTAGATATAGAGTAACCAGTCAGCTGATACGTACATGGATCATCCACCACTAAGAATCAGAAAAGCAATCCGTTTTCAGCTAAGGGAGATAATTTGCTTCAGCTTGATGAAATTTAAAATGAAATTTGAAATATTGAAAAACTTGCATATATTAAATTTCTGCTACACATTTTCCTTACTTAATTTGCTTCTTACGAAGTTAAATTGGGTGTTTTTAATGAATTAATTTACTGAGTAGAAGAAAATGTAAATCCTGTTCAGATTATAGGTGGGGTCCACACTGTAAAAGTTTTATGATTATTTAAATTCATTTAAGTCAAGTGTTACCTCCAAATTACATCTGAATGTGTTGGATGGTCCCTGTATTAATGCTGTACATGTAGAGTTTGTTAAAAGTCATAGCCTAACACAGCAAAGTAGATAATTTTGATCACATATCTTAAAATATACTGTAAAATCATTTATTTTCATGGAAATTTAATTTCACCTTTTTTTCTAAACAATAAACACTTAGAGGCCATGTAATTATGTGGCTTTCGAAAAAACAACAACCAGATAGTTTTTATGGGGATTTTTGGATCTGACTAAACAAGAAAATTTACTGAAATTAATCCACCGTGAGTAATAATGATTTTACATTATACATACTTTATAACAGATCATTGTCTTCACTGACTAAACCATCTGAAATCTTAATGATTGAAATCCCAATAAATATTGAAAGTGGAAATTGTTGCTGTCAGAAAGAGCCACTGCCATTTTTTCAGGGAAATGCCAGCACAGGAAATAGTAAACATGTAAGATTAGATGCCTGACTGAGTTCCGCACATTATGAAAAATGCACATGTGTCAACACAACCTTGTTTGCCACTAGCTGAACACTACTTTAGACAATTCTATAACCCTTTACTTCATATATAAGGGTTTTATGACATGTGTGAACAGTGTAGATCCAGATCAGCCAGAGAATCAAAAAGCCAACAGTATTGATACTGATCAAACAGCACAGATGTGCCAGCTGATCGGGATACACACTATCAGCCTATGCCATAAAATTCATATCTACAGAGTAAAGGGATAATAATGTTTGTAGTCCAGGCTCCTTGAAGTTATAATTTTCAAGAAGACTTGGCATTTGAATACCATCTTTTTCTGTCCAATACCCAAGGTTATAAAACTGAGCATGGAAACCAGTCTCAAATCTCAAGCATCTGATTGGCTGAAATGGCTGCCAGTCGCCATTTCAGCCAATCAGATGCTTGAGATTTGAGACTGGTTTCCAATCTCAGCTTTATAATCTTCAGCCCAAGTTTGACTGTAAGAGCAATCCATTTAAGTAGTTGAGAAATGTGTCCTTAGTTAGAAACCACCAGATGATTTCAAGATCTCAATGCATGACTTGCACACACCAATAGATGTGTGGCCTACTTGCATAAATATGCCTTGCAATCCCCAGGCAGCAAATACTTTAAACAGGCATTTACTGCCCCATATTGCCTTTTGATAAACTTTAAAATTAATTTTGACCAGGCAAAGCTTAAAGACTTAAAATCAATTTTAATTGATCATCTAGAAATATGAAAGCAGTGGCTACTATTAGGGTTTGCACAGCAGTGATTTTGGTGCATGTATTATGTATTACAGCTTGGTTACACGCCGCTGCACCAGGCCGCACAGCAGGGTCAGGTCCTGGTCGTCAACTTGCTGCTCAAATACAAGGCTTCTCCCAATGCTGTCAATAACGTAAGTTAAACTGATCGAAGAAGAGACAAACATCTGATAGAGTGCTCCTAGGAGAAATTAGGGGTAACAGAGGGACAAAAGTCTGAAACAAGTCTAAAATAAGTGCTCCGAGTTAAAAAAAATGAAATCTGTACTTAAAGGGTAAGTGTGAAATAGAACCAGTCACAACAGTACCTTGAGGTAAACCAATGTCAGGGCCCAAGATCATAAAACTTAGTTTTGAGATCAGTCTCAAATCTCAAGCATCTGATTGGCTGAAATGGCGACTGGTCGCCATTTCAGCCAATCAGATGCTTGAGATTTGAGACGGATCTCCAGATTTAGTTTTATGATCTTGGGCCCTGAACTATTGCCACAAGTAGAAAATGTCAGAAGCAGAAATAGTCTGATGATATTTGGGATAGTCTGAAATAGTGCACCGTTTGGTGTTAAGAGACAGTTTTAATCAGTTCCTGTCGGAGATTTTTTTGTCAATTTCCACAAAACAATCCTTTAACTAAGTATTATGGCTTGTTTAATGGATGGGATGTGAGTATTGAATGTTTTGTCAATTTGTATCTTGTTTTAGTTATTTATATCACATTATTATTTAAAAAGTCGAAGCTCATTTGAGGATAACATTTAAAAAAGGTGTTATGATTGACAAATTTATATAGGGACTTAAGGAAGGTTTGTTGTTGCTTTTTACACTATTGCTCATGCTGTGTTTGTTTTTTCCATAACAAACCTAAATGCTTATGTTTGAATCTGATGTGGTCTGAATGTTGAATTGCTTTAGCCAGTGTGTTGCTTAAAAGTCATTCACTCACAGATGCAGAAGATAATAAATATTTCTTGACTTTCATTGAAAAAAACTTACATTCCAAAATGATGAAATAGTTTTATTGTAATGTATTGTTTTCATGGGAAACTTTTTGATTTGACAGTTTATAAATAAATGTCAGATTTATAGCAAATAGTAATCATAATTATCTGAAATTCTTATAAATGAAATGTATTGAAGAAGTTTTTAGATAGATTGCAAAATTTGAAAATGTCTTTAATATCTAGGAAGGCACATGTTCTCTTTAGTTGACATATATTCTTCAATTCACTTAACATGTATTTTTAAATGGCAGTAGACTAGGGACATGAAATCTGTGAGAGAATTGTCTAACAAATGTCTGCCTTCAGTTTAAACTAAAGCTTGTGCTCTCATACAAGGCATATTCATATCTACCTTTGTAAAAGTTATGATTGTATATTTTACAGAATGGTCAGACTCCACTGTCTATTGCCCAGCGTCTGGGGTACATCTCGGTGGTAGATACCCTGAAGGACATCACCGAGGTCACCGAGACCATTCCTCATGGTGAAGACAAGTACAAGGTTGTCTCCCCTGAAACCATGCAGGAGGCCTTCCTCTCAGATTCGGAGGATGAAGGAGGTAAGATATCCCAAACTATCTGGGTTTTTCTCTTTTTTTTCATCTCTTAACTGTTTATTTTGTAAAAGTATGCTTCAAAAATAGCTTTGTCTAATTCTATGAATTGACAGTTGACTAGGATTAGAGACAAGTCATAACCCTTTACTCCATACAATGACTTTTATGGCAGGGGCAAAAAATGTGGATCCAGATCAACCAGCACATCTGTGCCATCTGATCAGGATCTACACTTAACTTCTTAATCAGAAATAACTTAATGAAATAAAGAGTGAGCAGTGAAGATCCTGATCAGAAGGCATAGATAAGCTGGCAGATCTGGATCTACATGTACACTGTATACTCACGCCATTAAAGACATCTATTGAGTAATGGTATTTTGAAAAGTAATGTAATTGCTATAATTCTTCAGCTAGAGTTTGCTGTGTTTACCTAAATTGGTAGTTAGATAAATGTTCAAAACAGCTAACTATGATTTATGAAACAAAACTATATAAACTTGTAAGAGAATTCCATCATCTTTAACTCAGCTTAAATGCTGTCAGATAATGTCTCAAATTTGCATCATATTCATTCAAATGCATGCTTTGAATTCCCTGAGCACCGATCTTGATTGAAGGTTTATTTTATGGGATTCTTTGTTGTTTGTAGGGATAGAGAGTAATTTATGCTATATTTTTAGGGGAAACTTAATTTTATATCAGCAATTCCTGTGTATTAAAGAACTGGTAAACGCGTTGATTTTTCTATTTTATTTTGATTTCTCATTGGCCTTCTTTGCTATCTTTTATTTTAAAGAACAACATTTTGCTCTATTGTCTTGTTTATTGACCCTCCAAAGTTTGTATGTTAATTTAAGCATATATTGTTATGTTTCACCTCCAGACGACATTCCTAAACGTGTAAAGCCTCGTCCTTCTAAACGTTTTAAGTCTGGTGAGCATGTATACAGCATATTCAATATTTTACATGACATCCCTTCATCCCATGAAATCATTTAAACAAATATTTAACAGCATATTTAATCAACATCTGAGCATAATGTGCGCTGTATGCTACATTGGTCATGTTAAAATTTGATGACAGCAACAAAAGTTGTAGCCTGTATGCTAGTGGTTTACATCTTTGCTTGTCATGTACAAACCTTAACAGCTCCTGTTTCCACAGCCCATCAAGACCAGGGATTATAACTGAAAACTAAGATTGAAGACCAGGCTCAATTCTAAGCATCTGATTGGCCGAAATGGAGGCATTTCCATGCCACCCAATCAGATGCTTGAGAATCGAGACTGATCTCCATTTTCAGTTTTATAATCTAAGGCTCAAAATAAGGACTGAAGACCTATTATTTATCTTGGCAGCTTATTGGCTGGAACTCGGTGAAGACTCCTGCTTAACCCTTTCCTTGATATGTATGCATTTTTACGCATGTGCGACCAGTGTAGATCCAGATTAGCCGGCACATCCGTGCCGTCTGATCAGGATTTGCACTGGTCGCATTTTGGTTAGAAATAACCTAATAAATCATAAAGTGAACAGTTTAGATCCTGATCAGATGGCACAGATGTGCTGGCTGATCTGGATCTAAACTGTTCGCCCTAGAAATAAAGGTGTATCTATACAGGAAAGGGTTAATATACGAAGCAAGAGTTACTAGACTTGAGTCAAGTCTCACTTTTGGAAGCTATTTTAGAGATTCCTTCTACCAATGTACATGACTACATTAGAGTGCATACTGTGGACAACTGCAAATCAAATAAACAAACATCCAGTATAATTTAGCTTCCATAATTGGTTTAAATCAAGTTTTAGTGGCCGACTGTACATTGGGATTGATGCATTAAGGAAGACCAGTAATAAGAAAACCATTATGCTCTTCTATCAGATCTGATATGCACATAGTGGAATGCTTCAGCTTGCCACTCTAGCTCATCCATTTTAACATCATCTTTATGCTGATGTAGCATATTATCTTATTATTGCTCAATTTTAATATATGCCTAAAGTATACAGTTTGAATGTCAGATTATACCTTGAATATTAAAAAGCATGCAAAGCTTGTCTAAAGGCTAGTTGAACAGTTTTCCAATCATCTGCTGAAAATACTTAATTTTAAGCATGATTATCTACTTTTTTGTTCTTGTCATGCTAGCCCTCCAATAGCTTTACAGGAATTACTTGGTTGCTAGCCCATTACTAGCTACCTGCTGGAAATACATGGTTTTCCAGCAGGGCCCAAGATCATAAAACTGAGTTTGGGGACCAGTCTTAAATCTCAAGCATCTGGGCCTAGGATCATAAAACTAAATCAGGAGACAAGTCTAAATCTCAAGCATCTGATTGGCTGAAATGGCAAGATGCTTGAGATTTTAGAATGATCTCCAATCTCAGTTTATGATCGGGCCTTGATTGGCTGAAATTAAGGCCAGTCTTCATTTCAGCCAATCAGATGCTTGAGATTTGAGACTTGTCACCAGTTTTAGTTTAATGATTTTGGGCCCTGGGAAATTCTTGGTTCCCAGCATGCTAGCCCATTTTTAGTTACCTGCAGGTCCGGTTCCTAACCACATATACAATATAAAAATGTAAACTTATTCAAAACTGTATTTATGCAGAAGCAAATTTAGATTTAAAATACATTAGAAATTAAAAGAGTCAACATTTAACAAAAATACCAATGTATATTAATTAGATGTAGATAGCTTTTGACATGTAATACTGTTGATTTGTCATACTTTTGACATTATCATACATGTTACAATTTTTTTATTAAAAAATATTATAAATTGATAAAACAGTTGATTTCCTCATTGCTTTGGAACATTTAGGGGAAGTTACAGAACTGCTATTTGAATGGTCTGTTATGTCAGGTCATAAAGCAATCAATTGTTAGATGAATTAGAAACCTACTGCAGTTGCTTGATGTTTGCTCTTAGCTATTTCTGAAGTTATAATTGATTATTTAATATAAACTAATTACACAGGGCAAACAAAAACAAGGTAGCAGAATGTTATATTTGTTTTATTAATTCTGGGACTTTCACCAGATGACCCATGGCTGGGTAAGACATTTATCTGATCACATAGAATATCAATTATTTTAAACTGAGCAGTGTATTTGTGGTGGGTTGGATTTGTCACTTGGCTTTTTATTAATCTGTTCACGCCATGTGGAGGATTTTGGCTTCTAATATACCAAGTCCCATGATTATAAAACTGAGAATGGAAACCAGTCTCAAATCAAGGATCTAATTGGCTTAAATGGCAACTGGTCGCCATTTCAGCCAATCAAATGCTTGAGATTTGAGACTGGTTTCCAATCTCAGTTTTATAATCTTCAGCACTGACAGACTAGTGGTAAGGTCCAGAACCTATCAAACAGATTTCAGACATGTGTAGCAAGAACTTGTAGCAATAAAATGTAAACTTTAATCAGGGATTGATGGACCTTTCTACATGACAATTGGTGGCTCTAAATATTTGGATGCAGTTGAGCATAACACCATATAAATAAACACCATGGGGTTTGATTTAATAGGCAGAGTGTGCACCCCAATATATGCCCTAGCACTTAGCACACTATAATAGGTCTCTAACAAGACTGGTGCTTCGTCAGTTTTCTGGCTTTGTTCCTGTTTTGTAGGAATGACAAATTGTTTGACAGTACAATCTCTCAGTTTGATGACTTGCGGGGGGGTGTTCTAAGAGTTTCAAGAAAGTCACCATATCTCTTTTAATAACTCTTAATTTTCACTGCAAAAACATGGAAGTATATGTTGTATTCTGTATAGCCTTAACCCTTTCCTGTATAGATATAACTTTATTGCTAGAGCGAACAGTTTAGATCCAGATCAGCCGACACATCCGTGCCGTCTGATCAGGATCTAAACTGTTCGCTTTTTGATTCATTAGGTTATTTTTGGCCAAAATGCGACCAGTGCAGATCCTGATCAGACGGCATGGATGTGCAGGCTGATCTGGATCTACACTGGTCGCACATGCATAAAAATGCGTATCTGTACAGGAAAGGGTTAAGTTGTGTGCAATTCAGTGCAGTTGTAATGGTAAGTGTAATGGTCAAATAAGCCATGATAACTTGGACATGATTCTGCTATAGCAACCGTAGAATGTGTGATATTTATATAATTTAAACTGAAAGTAAATCAAAATATTAATTACTTAAAGAGATGTGTCACTTTACTTGAATCTTTTCAAACACCTCTTGAATAAACAACTTTAGAAGCTAAAAACACCCATCATGTAGAAACAGTCCGATGACTTCAAATATAATAGCATAGCACTTTATGTTTTATTTGTATGTCTACTTGTTTGTTTTTCTAGGATCCATTCCGTCAACATACTCGTCACTGCGGAGAATTTATTTCAGTAATCATAATACAGAATATTATAGGCCTAAGCAAAAAGGAATAACTCCATCATTGCTTAATATAGCTTTTTCAGTTTCATTAACTCTTTACTCACTAATCTAGTCATTTTATTATTAGATGTGCAAACAGTATAGATCCAGATCAGCTGTCACATCCATGCCGTCTGATCAGAATATACACTGTTTGCTTCTTGGTCAGAAATAACGTACTAAATCAAAAGCAAATAGTGTAGATGCTTCCCTAACAACAAAATTGCTGGCTGATCTGGATCTACACTGTTTGCTGTGGATAACAGCCTTATCCCATGAGTAAATGTTAAGAAAACTATCAGTTATTCCTTTTTGTTCAGAACACCATATTACTAACACACCACGAGTGAAAACAAAGTTCAGATAACAAGAATTGGTGCTGGGTATTATGGAAGAGAAGTAATCACTCCTGTTCTTCTGTCAGTTCATGGCAGAGTTAAGCATCTTAGCATGAGATGATTTCACTCAAAGCATGCAGCCCCTTGAACAGTAACTGTTATAACAAGATCCATATATCCTTAGATGTAACAATTTACAGAAATTGTTGGTGCTGGACAACCTGTGCCCAGGAGTGGTGGAACTTACTGTCAATTGTAGAACTAAATGTCAGCATGGATACTAGATATTGATGTAGATTGTCTTTTAAAAACTTTTAAAATATTAGAAGAAGTATTAGTTATTTTCTATTAAAAAAGTTGAGTTCAGTTGGAAGTTAGGTGTGTTATATGATCGACCACATTCATGCGATATTTTCTTTCCCTTACTGCCTACCAGGAGATGATTTTATGCCTCAATCTCCACTCTTTGGAAAACCCCTCTCAGAGCAACATGTATATTTACCGTATTATGAGGGAAATAAGCAGCGTAAGTCATGGTGTTCAGTATCGTACCACAGCATGGAATATTATTCCTTTGATTATTGAATGCTGGAATTTCTTTAGACATTTTGTTAGCATGTTGGCTCATAGTTCATATATGTAAATTGTTTATGTCAAAAAATAGCTGTGGTTCTTTTTTGTTAAACACCTACTGTAAAACTTGTATTGCCTGTGTATCTTTTTCATCCCTTTTATTGTTGGATTGTTTTTGCATGTGAATGAATTATTAAGGTGTGGACTGACTGCTATAGATTGAGTTTTCCAAGTGAATGTTAGTCAAAGTGTTTATGTCCAGCTCAGGAATTGACCCAAGATTGTAAACCAGTCTCCAAACATTAGAATATGATTGGTCAAAATTGAACAGTGGTTCCAAACTGTCCATCAGAAGCTAGACTGTGCAGCCTGGTCTTCATTCTCAGATTATTTATATGAGGCAGATCTATCAAAATGTTCGCTGAAATATACAGTCAATAACACCGAAGTTTTGTCAGTAGAGCCTTTGCTTTGTTATGTACAATGTGGGACAGTGTAGATCCAGATCAACTTGCACTTCCACGCAGCTTGATCTGGATCTATACTGATCACTTCTTGTTAAGAAATAATGTAACAGATCTTGAAGTGAACAGTGTAGATCCTTATCAGACTTGAAAAGTATGCAGTGCCCAGCAGATTTGAGACTGGTTTCCAATCTCAGTTTTATAACCTTCAGACCAGGTCTGTATCTACAATGGTCAAACATTTGATATAAAATAAATGGATAAAGAGTGTATGGATCGGCACAAATTCAAAGAAAGGCCAGTCCAGAACACACAATTCATCTTGATAAAAAGTTGTTTTTTCCCAAAATCAAAAAAATTATACCTTCTGTTACAAATAGAATAATGTTATTAATGGAGAGAAGAGAAGTGCATCCTGGCTGATAACATCTGAGAAATATTCTGTTGTTTTATTGAAACCGTACACGTCAGACATTAGCGCTTAACTTTACAGTTTTATGCTTCCTCTTTAATTGACTTTAAATAGGAATTTGTTGACACACAATATAAGGCTCTAGAATCCTTGACTGGAAAAACAAAACTTCTGGAAATTGCAGTAATTTTACGTGGGCTATTGTAGTCTGGCAAGCTCTTATATGATAGAATAATCAATATCGAGGAGAGATTGCGGAGAAATATCTGTTGATGGTTAATCTTAATATAGGTGCCTTTTTTTCGCAAGTGAAGACTTACCGCTTATAGATTACATAATTATGAAGTTTTGGGCATTGTGCTGACCATACAGTGTTTTGTGATCGAAGTGTTCGGTAAAAAATGTGTCACAATGGCAAGTGGAGAACAAAACGCTGGATATAGCTTGTAACTGAATGTTCTCTAACTGCATGCTGCTAGCTTTATATATGTAATTACAGCATACAGTCCAACTTACTTCACAATTGAGAAGGTTTGTTTTCTTGATGTAATTGTTACGCTGCAGTTATCATTTTTTGTTGTTGGATGTTAAACAGGTTCGTGATTTGCATGAGAATACAATTAACAGGCTTTAATAATTTTTTTGGTTGATCCTTAATTCTTTACTCCATGGGATATAGTCAAGAGCAAAAAGTGTAGATCCAGATCAGCCGGCACATCTCTCCAGTGCGATCAGGATCACCACAATTTGCTTTTTGACTCATTAGGTAATTACTTACCAAGATGCGAACAGTGTAGATCCAGATCAGACGGCATGGATGTGCCGGCTGACCTGTATTAATACTGTTAGCATATGTTTAAACCTGAATGTATGAAGTAAAGAGTTAAGTTTTTTCTTTCTGTTGCACTTTGCACTTGGTTTTATGTAGCACCTGATAGTTAAATTCTTCGCAAGATTTCGATAAATTATTTGCACTTGAATGGACATATTTATTTATCAGTATATGGAATTATTTAATATATACTTCACTGCTATACTCTGATAATGAGCATGTCTGCATAAAAACCTAGATATGACTTTCATGCAGAGATTAAAATGAAATGAGATGAACATTTGAATGGTTTGACAAAGTTTGAAATGTTTTTGCAGGAGAAGATGCCCTGTCTGAGAGAGCTGGAAGTATATCTCCGCTAAACACATCATATGACAAGGTAAGATGCCTCTCGGAAGTATATCCCCGCTAAACTAATCATTTGACAAGGTAAGATGCTCTGTCACAGAGGGCAGGATATATATCCCCGCTTAATATATCTTACAACAAGGTAAAATGCTCTCGGATGTATATCCCTGCTAAACATGTCATATGACAAGGTAAGTTGCCCTGTCCGAGAGATCTGGAAGTATATCTCCGCTAAATACGACAAGGTAAAATGCTTCTCTCAGAAGTATATCTCCTCTAAACATGCAATATGACAAGGTAAGATGCCTCTGTGTAGTATATCCCACTTCTTAGGACAAGCTAAAACGCCTCTCTCTGAAGTATATCCCAGCTAAACTTATCATATGACAAGATAAGATGCTTCAGAGAGGCTGGAAGTATATCCCTGCTAAACACGTCGTATGACGAGATTAGATGCTTCAGAGAGGCTGGAAATATATCCCCGCTAAACTTATCACATGACAAGATAAGATGCTTCAGAGAGGCTGGAAGTATATCCCTGCTAAACACGTCATTTGACAAGATTAGATGCTTCAGAGAGTCTGGAAGTATATCCCAGCTAAACATGTCATATGACAAGATTAGATGCTTCAGAGAGGCTGGAAGTAAATCCAGCTAAACTTATCATATGACAAGATAAGATGCCTTAGAGAGGCTCGAAGTATATCCACACTAAACACGTCATATGACTAGATAAGATTTTTTAGATAGGTTGGAAGTATTTCTGCTAAACACATCATATGACAAGGTCAGCAATCTTCCCAGTTTGTGAATGAGGTAAAGGATTTTATTGACAGTACAAAATGTATACCCAGTTAAAGTATAAAGGTAAGCAAAATTATTGCTTAAATATCTATAATGTAAAATTGACAAGATTATGCAAACAAAGTTCTCTTTTAGCATCTTAGGCGGAAGGGAGTACCATGTGTGCTGAAAGCTTTATCTGTCTTCTTATGAGATTTTAAACAGGTATGATGAAAACTAGTAGAAAGTTGGAGTGTTGTTAACTTTCCTGTCCAGTGTGGTAAGTTCTTTCTTACACAGACAACATAACAAGTAATGGAGGTTTGTATATGTCTCTCAGTATTTTCCGATAAGAGAACAGTTGTTTGACAACAAGTTGTAATTTGCTGATGCAGCTTTTTTCAAGTCTTGAAATGCTTGGATATTTTAAATAAAAATAAAGAGGTCATTAGAGGAACATACTGGTATTATTTATTATTCTAATTATAAGCCAGTGGGGATATGATTGGCTGTATTAACCCTTCACTCCATATATTGATGGCTGATTGTGAAACTATCTTTATATAGGATAGAATAGTTTTGCACTTGGCCCTTGATATACGCCTTTTAGTACATAGGCGAACAGTGTAGATCCAAATAAGCTGGGTCATCCTGATCAGAATCTGAACTGTTCACTTTTAGAGTCATTAGGTTATTTTTGACCTAAAAGCAAAGATTGTAGATCCTTGATTAGATGGCAAAGATATGCTGGCTGATCTGGATCTATACCATTTGCCCAGGCAATAAAGGTGCATCTATGGTGTAAAGGGTTAAGAAACATGGTACCTTACTTTAACTGATCTCTGTTTTTGATACATTTATTTTTGTTAAAAGATTTTTTTCAATTATGATCCCCTGATGGGTTCACATTTTCCCCCCATTTAGATCTGACATTAAGCACTTCCAATTTGTAATCAAACAGTTCGTTCGGTATGTTAGTCACATGTTGTACAATTTATGAAGGCTATTTATATTGTGCTGTATCCTTATTTTAAAAATAAATGTACGCAACTCTTAACCCTTTCCTTCATATTACGCCTTATGGCATGGGTGAACAGTGTAGATTGAGATCAGTCGGCAAATCATTGCCATCTGATCAGGATCTGCATGTGTGCCTTCTGATCAGGATCTGAACTGTAAGTTTTTTGGTTAGAAATAACCTAAAAAAATTTAAAAAAAAAAACGAACAGTGCAGATCAAGATCAGACAGCACAGATATTCCAGCTGATCTGGATCTACAATGTTATCCCATGCCATAAAGGCGTATAATTATATTCAGGAAAAGGTTAAAAATTAATGTCCGCAACTCTTAATGTGAAATTTTCTGTTAACATTAGCTTTTTCTGAGTTTTTACTAGTACAGCAGTAGCTGCAATTTATTCTTGATTTTAGTATGGTGTGCAGTAGAAAGTCAGGACGGCATACAGGTAGAAAATGCATTAGTCAGTGGTTGGTAAAATTAAAATAAAAAACCTAACCAATTGTTGTTCAAGAATATTTAGAAATCTGCCTTTCTAAATTCAACTTTTATTTAAGGGAAAAGATTTTCCAAAACTGCACAAGATCATAATACAACAATTGGAGACCAGTCTCAAATGTCGAGCTTCTGTTGCATGAGATTTGAGACTGGCCTCCAGATTTAGTTTTATGATCTTAGGCACATGGTTTAAAAACTCAAGTGTATATATTGAATTGACAAAAATTTATTTGAAGTACCTTTAAGCCTGTCTTGAACATACATGCATATTATGTCACATTGTGTTTTCTCTGATAAATTAGATCTGTACAATATTTGCATGTATTGTTGTGCTGTACATGTAGTCAACTTTATTCAGGATGTAGTTATGCGCCGGGATACCGAAGACGGCAGACGAGTTCGCAAGAGCGATATGAGCACAGCCATGCATTACCCCTCATACCTAGAAGGGGGCCCTGATTATGAGGCCGAAATGAGATATTTTAGTGGGGATACACTGTCCCCGAGAGACAAGGTAAAGCCAGGATCTTGTTGATTGTCATTGCACTGTGATCACTTGTGTAGAATTTAGTATGTAATGTTCAAAGAAACAAGTAATCATCACATTAACCTTTGTTGACATGGTACGCTTTTAATCACATGGGCAACCAGGGTAGATTCATTACTATGCAGTCTGATCAAGATCTTTGCTGTTCTCCTCTTGGCCAGAAATAGTGTGTGAACAGTGTCAAGGAAGGAGTTAATATTGAAAGGTCTGTGGTTGCCATACTGCCATTTTTTTGTTTTAATAATATTCCTGACTTATCTGCTAAATTCCACAAAATGTTAAAGATCCCTTTTGTTTGAGTATGAACAGTTATCAGAAAGTTTTTCACATATGCAAGCCTATTTCAAATGTTTCTTTTACAAATACAGTTAAGATATTACTAATAAAAATAAATATGAACTGCACCAAAATGGTATGTGGCTGGTTTCTCAAATGGCAACTTTTGGTCACTTCCCACCTCTGCTGTTCAGTTATTATTTAGTGCACATACAAAGCATACTTCTTATTAAAGAGGGGTTATTCTCCATAATTATGTTACGAGATTGTGAACAGTAGTAGAAAATGCAAGCAGGTACATTGCTTTGGAAACATTTTGTGCTCAAAAGACTTTAAATTTCAATGAAAACAAAAAAAACGACTTTTTACTGTTGATTTTTCTTTCCTATGTGTACAAGTTTAGTTTGGACCTTGCATAGATTATATTGTTTCTTAAGTGAACTGTACGTGGTGTCTTTAGACAAATTGTTTGTTCTTTACATTGGTAGATGAATGTTTTTTGAATATTTGGCATGTTAACCCTTTACACCATTTATACGCATTAGATGGCACACTGTGCCGTCTGGTCAAGATCTGTGCCCAAGATCATGAAACTAAATCAGGAGATCAGTCTCAGATCTCAAGCATCTGATTGGCTGAAATGGTGACCAGTCGCCATTTCAGCCAATCAGATCCTTGAGATTTGAGACTGATCTCAAAACTTAGTTTTATGATCTTGGACCCTGCACAGGTCGCTTTTTAGTAACAAATTTAAGAAACTAAATAAATATAAAATGGAATGGTGTAGATCCTGATCAGATGTCATAGATGTGCTAGCTGATCTGGATCCACACTGTAAGCCCAGGCCAGAAAGGGCATATATATGGAGGAAAGGGTTAAAGATCAGTTTTATTTGCTCTTAGGCTGTTGTAAATTGCAAAGATTATTTTATGAGACTTATTGAAGCAATGTGCTGCACTTTTATTATGGTATTAACAATTACATTTTTCAAATGTTATACTTTAAAAAAATCATTAAAATCATTAAAAAAATCATTTTGTCATCAAAAGACAGTTCTCAATAATTATTCTCAACAAATTAAAAGACACCTTATAAAATCTGGCAAAATACTCTTGAGTTACTTAAACAAATTTTGCGTGAGAAAATTTTGCATTGAGTCAAGAATTCAACATTTGATGTGTTGTGTCTGCACATTGTTGGGGGTGGGTATTGTTTCACATTTTATGTTTTAGCTGTGTTATGTCTGTTTTGTTTGTTTTATTATAAATGTTGTATCACGTCTTAGGAGAAAAAAATGCACTCGGGTGATTATTCCACACTTGGGTCCGATTTCTCCACCCTGGAACGCGATAGCACGGGGGAAAGTAGAAAAGTGATTCGCTCAGTTGATGCAAGTCAGAACTCCCTCGATGCTGATGATTACATTACAGACGACTCTATGAAGAAGGTAAATTATTTGGTTAGAAACCCAACATGCGCATATTTGATCGAGTCGTGGGAAATAGTGGTAGAAACCATTTGAAAACATGATTACTAATTTTTGGCAGTTTGTCTTGTTTTGGTTGTATTTTGAATGATGCAAGTATACCACTATAATTGTTGTTGGTATTTGTTTTGATTATAGTGATTACATCACTTTAAGGGCTTGTTTATGTTGAAGTCACCGAGAGCGCCACTATGATTTCTTCATAAAACTAAGTTTGATTAACAGGTATAAATATTTAGGTAAAACATTTTACAAATCGTTCACCAACTTCAACCTGTGTATGACATTAAATACATGTAATAGAAGCAGTTGACTTTCAGCTTGTTGTTTTTGCTATTGGTAATGGTTTTGGTTCATAAATCACTTACACTAACATTATGTTTTATAGTCAACAAGGAGAGAAAATGCCCAGATTTCAGATTTCATAATGGCCTTTTCTCATTTTATGACAGCTGAATTAAGAAATAAATGATTTCTCTTTCTCTTTGAAAACTAACAGAGATTTTCTTTTTTTCACCAAAAGTACATGAATTCCCAAGAGTGTAAGGAGGATATTTTCATATTGGTTTTATAAGTGTTAGACACGCTATATTATCATTCAATCCACACATAGTAAAATCAGAAATATGCCTCAGAGAATTGTCTGGCGACAAAATATGGATCAAAATAACTGTCAACAATAAAGTTGATTTAATCTCATATTCCTTGTGTATCAAAGTTGTAATCTGCTTGTTATATACATTGCCTGGTAGCAAGTTTATAAGTTTTCTAGATACAGTCTTTATAACTGATAAGTTAATTCACAAAATTCCATTTCCTTCACATATATGCCTTTATAACATTAGAAAAAAAAGTGTAGATCCAGATCAGCCGGTACATCCTTGTCATCTGATCAGGATCTGCACTGTTTGCTTTTTGTTTTATTAAGTTATATCTGAACAAAAACCCAGCAGTGTAGATCATGATCAGACAGCATGTATGTGCCGGCTTATCTGGATCTACATGTATACACATAGGACAAAAGGGGTATATATCGAGGAAATGATTATAATACAAGTTATGAAATGATTTATGGGTATGTTTGTTACCAGGGAATCATATATATTTATACAATGTTGTTAAATATTTGCCTCTACAGTTTGCCATGATTATTTGCTGCATCTGGTTGGACTTTGAATTGTTCATTATGTTGCTCGCTATTCTACTTGGTGTTAACCCTTTACTCCACAGATACACCTTTTATCACTCAGGCAACCAGTGTAAATCAAGATCAGCTGGGACATCTGTGCAGTCTGATCTGTTCATATTCGGGCAGAATAATATTACCCTATTGAATCAAACAGAGTAGATTCTGATCATATGGTACCAATGTGCAAGCTGATCTGGATCTACGCTGTTGCTTATTCAATTCAAACCATATCTATGAAGTAAAGGGTTAAATTACAAACGGCTTTACACTTTTTGGAAATAACTTTGATTCAGACCATTGCAAGTTAATTATTTTATGTTCTGAAAAAAATATATATGTCTGTCTCTTGTACATTTTTTTCAGAACATAATACTCTTGTATAACATAATTGCATGTTAGCAGAATTCTTTTGCCTGATGAAGTCATAAGGGAAATCATTTTGAATTAGTACCTCAGGGTTGTGTTTTTAATCTATTCTTCATGTTTAGAGAATGGAAATTAAAGAGCGTGGTTATGTTAAATGATGCATGTTTCCCTTGTAAATTAGTTTGCATTGGTTCCTGTATTAGAGATTAAAACAAATTAAAAAAATCTAAAATTAACTTACATTGGTCTGACATCTAACATTTCACGCTTGCTTGCATGCATTTTTTCTTTTGTATTGTCTATTTAGAATTCTCTTCTGTTTGGCGAGGACTTTTATGCTCGGAAATCTGTACGCTATCAACAAACAGAGGCAGCTCGGCAACGCGAGTTAGTTGACTCGAGGATAGGTATACCATCAAAGTCTAAGGCATACTCGTCAGAACTTGTGGATGGATATGACCTAAGTGAAAAGTTTCAGTATCTTCCTGATGACTCGGTGGATGCATCTAAAGAGGTATTCTAACCTGTCACTTATCGTACATTAACCGTTTACTCCATTGGATATGGCTTTTATCCCATGAGCAAGCAGTTGATCCAGATCAGCTGACACATCTGTGCCGTCTAATCAAGATCTGCACAATTAACTTTTAATTCATTTGGTTATTTCTGACCAAGAAGCACAGAATAGGTCCAGGTCAAACAGCACAGATGTGCTGGCTGATCTAGATATACACTGTTTGCAGATATATACTGATGTGTCAGCTCTTGATATTGTAAGTACCTAACATTGCTATGGGTAAGATGCCTTGCCATGAGATATAGGTTAGAGTTCATATTGTCTGAGGCAACGGTCAGCCTGTTTCCAGTTGTGTACCAAGTAGAGAAGAGTTCTGGACTGGTCGCCATTTCAGCCAATCAGATGCTTGAGATTTGAGACTGGTTTCCATGCTCAGTTTTATAACCTTGGGCACAGATATTTGTGCAGAAAGTCTGGATAGATCGGTCTAGGCAGGCGGGGAGATGGAGAGGTTTGCCGATGGTAAATAGACTTCTGTTTGAATCAATGCGTAACAGACAGCATTATCCATTAGACTGAAGATATAAATCAATAAAATATCATTGGATAAACAGTCTCAGCATATGAGGATTATTCGGAATTTTATACCAATTCACAAGCATTAACAAATTCTGAAATTACATTTTAATTTTCAATTAACTTGTTGAATTGTGCATGGAATAACTCTTTTTGATAGAACATTGTATTTTGGGGGCAAAGTGTTGTTTTATGTATTTAACATTTTGCATGTTGGAAATTTCGATTGAAAATTGGAGGCATGCAGTTTCTTGCTTTATATAAATATGGACATTTCACTGGCTTTTACCTTGTGGAGTTATGACTGTGATCAACCCTCTGGGAGCTTGAGCTATCAAGCAATGATGTCCTTAGTATTAATGTGATAGGAGCCAGCTGTATGGATGGACTTGACAGATTTGGCCTTGGCTTGTTCCTCAAGTTCAGTACAGCTCAAATAGATCGTCATGCTGGTTTGACAGAATAAATACATTATCTCTGAATGCCAGTTGTCGTCAACCAACCTCTACTTTGTTCAAGTAATTTGATGACATGAAAAATGGTGTGTGGTGTAAAAGTGAACATTTACACAATGTTGGAACTGCAAAACTGTTGCAGAACAATGGATTGATACTCTACAAAGATAAAATAACAGAAGTGGAATAACATTGTCATTACAAGTGGATGTACATTTTTTGTTGGAACATTTCTTGTTAAAACGGTGGGGGTTCTAGCCAGAATAAAATGTGTCTATTAACAAGCTACAGTAAAATGGTTCATGTAAAGTCATTTTGAGATTGTCAGTACTATTGTTTGCAGGATTACATGGAAGCACAGATGGTTGGAAGTTATGAGGCAACCATAATGCCCTCCAAGACGGATCGTTTTATGGCTGCCCCAGGCAAGTCGGAGGGTACACGATACAGCTCGTACAGTGGGTCGTCCTTCAACACACATTTCGATCCTGATAACATAGCACTGGATAAGTCACCTGTCTACTCTGGGTATGTATTCATGTTGTAAATCAACTAAGATCATAAAAGTGAGACTGGAGTCTCAAAACTCTAGACTGTGATCAGTCAGTTTGGAGTTGGTTTCAGTTTTAAGCAGATGCTTAGTGTGGAGACTGGTCTAAGTTTATACAAAAACAGCTTCCCTGGATTTTAGACTGGTCACAATTTCTACCAAACAGCTGCCCTGGATTTTAGACTGGTCACAATTTCTACCAAACAGCAGCTCAGGATTTGGTCTCAGTTTCTCCAAATTAGCTGGGAAGGATTGGAACTGGACTCCAGTGTCAGTTTTATGATGGTGTTTATCTCTATGAAATCAGTGACAGTGCAAAACACACACCAGAATGTATTTATAACCTGCATTATACCTAAGCAGTTACATTATTTCGTGGTCAAATGTTAAAGTATTTCTTTATGCTACAAAGAATGGCTTCAGCTATATCTCATTTGTTTGTAACAAAGAACAGCCAGTACACTTTGCGGTCAGCAGATTATTATATTTCTATGATATATTTACATTAGTATATAATTTATAAGATTTTAATGGTTCCCTGATACTTCTATTCAGTGTTTTGGAAGCCTTGAAAAATCACATTTTCCAGCTATGGAATTCATTGTCAACTAAGCCATAATGGCAAGGAGTAAAATGAGAGTATATAAGTCTGCATTAGGAGAGATATATTTTAACATATATAACTCCTTTCTGTGAATGCAGTAATAGTAAAAAAGTATTTAAGATAACCAAATGTGGATTTATTTCAGAATTTATCCATATACTTAATACATGTGTTTTGTGTTCTCAAATTATTTCTATAAAAAAGTTCCAATTTATTACCAGTAGATTAACAAAATGTATCATTGTTATACAGCAAACTTAAGTGGAAGAGGTAAATACAGAACAAGTTTATTGTGTGTTAAATTGTGCACGATATCCTTTAATCTTGTTGTTTTGTTTTACGTGCATGGTATAGTTACTTCCCTTTACTAAAATATTTTTTATTCATTTTGTTCACATACTGTGTTATTTTACTGTAGTTCAGTTACTAGATCTCTTCCAGTAAAAAAAACCCTAGTTTAACCCATTTCTTCATATAAACACTTTTTATCGCATCTGCAACCAGTGTAGATCCAGATCAGCTTGCACATCAGTCCAGTCTGATCAGGATCTGCACTTTTCACATTTTGGTAAAAAAAACTTAATAAATCAAAAAGTGATATGCATAAATGTGCCACCAAATCTGGATCAACACTGTTGGCATTTGCAATAAAGGCATATATATGGAGGAAAGGGATGACCATAAATCCAAACTTCTTGTATTCATTTACATACAGAAGAAATATTATTTTGTAACAGACCTGTCCATCTCACATGTTCATATTTCAGAAAATGTAATGTTTGAGAAATAACATCTTAAACATTGGGAAGATTGGTGTGGGAGTTTTGATTTATTATCTTCTAACCTTTAACTCCATGGATATAGCTTATATCACATTAGTGAACAGTGTAGATCCAAATCAGTCACCATTTTCATGCCATCTGTTCTGGATTGACATTGTTCACTTCTTTGTTAGAAATAAACTAATGAATATAAGAACGAATAGTTTAGATCCTGATCAGACTGTACAGATATGCTGGCTTATCTGGATCTTTACTGCATGTAATAAAAGCTATATCCGTAGAGTAAAGTGTTCAAGGGATTTCATAGGGTTGTTTTCATGGTTACAAGCACAAGAGCAGAAGAATTTTACACAACAGGATCTTACTTTTAACATGTTGCACACTTTACTCTTTACTCCATGTATTTATTCTTTTATCACATGGCAAACAATGTAGATCCTGATCAGCTGGCACATCTGCACTGGTCGCATCTTTGTCAGAAATAACTTATTCAATCGGCACAGATGTGGCAGCTGGTCTGGATCTACACTGTTTGCCCATGCAGTAATTGTGTTTCTATGGAGTAAAGGGCTAATGGCAGTAAAAGGTTAACAAGTGCATTTAACAAGAATCAGGTGGAATACTATGAATTTCCAGAATATTTTTAACAATTTCTTTTGATTTCGATACTTACTTTCTTACATTAACTTAAAAGGTTTTTTTTCTGTTGTTGAATATTAACAGGCCTGAGAAAAGGTGAGATTTCAAGACTGTTAAATGTGTGGAAGTTTTGGAAACATAAGTCTGTTTTGCTAGAAGATCTTTTAGCTCTCTCCAGGATTCTTTCTAAAGAATAGTTTTGTAAAATTTCATAAGTATGCACTTAACCCTTTTCTACATATATACAAATTTTTACGCGTGTGTGACCAGTGTTGATCCAGATCAGCCAGCACATTCGTGCCATCCTATTAGGATCTGCACTGGTCACTTTTTGGTCAGAAATAACCTAATAAATCAAATAGCGAACAGTGCAGATCCTGATCAGATGGCATGGATGTGCCAGCTGATCTGGATCTATACTGTTGGCCTATGCAATAAAGGTGTGTACATGGAAGAAAGGGTTAATATGATTGTAAAATAAAATTTTTCATAAAAATGAAGTAAAAAATAATGTTACATGTATAGTAGCTATCGTAACCTTTCCTATCCTCTGTGCAACATATTATATTCCTTTGTGAGTCTTGTTTTATGTGTATATATAATAATCAGAATGTCCTTGTAGAATAGCTTATGTCAATTTCTTTATCTTACTAAACAAGAGCAAGGGCTGATAAGTTGCACTCAACAACAAGATTCTGGAGTAGAGGATTAGAAAGTGTTATATCCCCTTGGGTATCAGTCACGCGAGGACAAATTAATGTTCTTACTTTGATTTAAGCACCATTGCAAAGCAAACTTGTTTTTGTTATTCTTTGTATGCTGAAAATCGGAAATCTTTCACTATTTTTATGTTCTGTAACAACGAAGGGATGTACATAGAAACTTCACGATGTTGAAATGTTTAACAAGTTTGTGCATTAGTATGCATATTGCTATAATATTAGGACATATTTCGTGGATAAATTATAAACTTGTCACCATTTTTAAAAAAAGTTGAAAAGTCAAAATTATCTTCAAACTTACTGAAGCCTTCACCCCATAGATACAATTTTCATGGCATGGGCAGTCTAGGCCCAGATCAGCCAGCACATCTGTGCCATCTAATCAGGATCTTCTTTGTTTGCTTTTAGATTCTTAAGGTTATTTCTGACCAAGAATAGAACAGTGTTGATCCAGATTAGGCATCAAAGATATGACAGCTATCCCTTTTCTCCATATATACGCCTATATGGCCTGGGCAAACAGTGTAGATCCAGATATGTGGGGAAACCAGTGTCATCTGATCAGAATCTGTACTGTTTGCTTTTAGATTCATTAGGTTATTTCTGACCAAGATGCAAACAGTGTAGATCCAGATTAAATGACATGGATGTGCGGGCTAATCTGAATCTTAACTGCTCTCACACACCTTAATAGGTGTTCTCTCACACACCTTAATAGGTGTTCTCTCACACACCTTAATAGGTGTTCTCTCACACACCTTAATAGGTGTTCTCTCACACACCTTAATAGGTGTTCTCTCACACACCTTAATAGGTGTTCTCTCACACACCTTAATAGGTGTTCTCTCACACACCTTAATAGGTGTTCTCTCACACACCTTAATAGGTGTTCTCTCACACACCTTAATAGGTGTTCTCTCACACACCTTAATAGGTGTTCTCTCACACACCTTAATAGGTGTTCTCTCACACACCTTAATAGGTGTTCTCTCACACACCTTAATAGGTGTTTATATGGAGTAAAAGAATATTCTGGATCTACACTGGTCATTCATATGAAGGCATTATCTGTGGAGTAAAGGGTACTAAAAACTTCATTGTGAACTATGAGGTCTATCTTCTCTTCTTACTTATCTCATGATGTTAAAGGGCGAGACTGATATTTGATTTCTTAAACCATTGTTAATTAACAACTAGGGATAGTACCTGGCAGGGACGAGATAAAAGGTCAAACAAATATCTGGTATCATTTAGTAATTTAATTACTAGTATAATGTGCCTGACTGTGTTTGTCCCCTTTTATTGTAAAGAAAATTAATTTTACATACCATGCCACATTACTTATTACTGGTATGCGTAATCACTTATCAACTGTTTGCTATCAATTTGTTCAGTTAAGTAGAAAATCTGCTAGGCCAGTGGTGTAGACCCAGTCCATACAATGTGATAAGGGTCTACACTGTTGATGTGAATTCTAAAAAAAAATTGATCATATTAAAAAAAGAAACAACATGAAATCTTTTGTAGAAAAACTGAAATGCAGATAAGAAGTGTGTATAACAGTCTGTAGAATTAGATCCTTTTTCTCAATACCATGGGTTTTTAAGATAAAATTAAATGACAACAAAAATATTTAAAAAACAAAACAAAACAAACAAGCAGTGGTTAAATTTCTTCTTTTACTCTGCAACTTTGAATAGGGTGCATAGGTGTAGATAGGCAGAGCTTTAAGAACTAAATTGTATTAAGAATAATTTCTTGGAGTCAACAATTTAATTTTGTTTGCAGATTACAAAGTACTGCTTTGTGTCAGTGTATATTCTATTTTTGCTTTAGGGTACTGACTACAATAAATACTTTGTGCAGCTCTCAGAATTCCCAGCCATAGTTTCTTTCTGTTTCTGATTCTTCTAAATGTTTAAAGAAAATTTGTGTCTGCCGGAAAATTAACCAATAATAGATTTCAATTTCAACTTGTTAATTCATTAATGACAAGATTTTTTACAAGTTATTAACTCTTATCTAATCCATGCAATCTGATCTGGATCTACACTGGTCATGTTTTAGTAAAAGTAACATCACAAATATAAAAGCTAACAGTGTAGATCCTGATCAGACTGCCATGAATATTCCTACATGGGACAAAAGTCGTATTCCATATTAGGATTTTTTTTACCAAAAAGTGAACATAGCAGATCCCTGATCACACAGCACAGATGTGCTGGCTGATCTGGATCTACACTGTTCACACATGCCATGTAGGCATATATATGGAGTACAGGGTTCATTAAAACCCATTCAGCTATTAACTGTTCATGTGAACATGTTCAGCAACATTGATATTTTTGTTGAATCCGATTTTATCTGAACTTTTAAGCTTCAGGTGTGAGAATTCTTGCAGGCATTTGACAGTGCAGTTAATGTCATCTGATATGACATTTTACATTTGTTATATGTCATCAGCTATGTTAGTAACTTTCCTTTTGTTTCATGATATCCTTGCCTAAAAATGCATTGATTTTTTTTGTAAGTGTTTATTGTTTTGAGCTCACCATGGCCAAATTTTCTCCCATTGGCATCTATTGTACATTGTCAATGTTCATGTTTTAACAATCTCAGTTTAATAATCTTGGGTCATGGACATCAGTAACAATATATATTTTCTTAGAAAAGTTTCGTTGACATCCATTTAACCATTTACTCCATATACATGCCTTGTAATGTGTGTGCGACCAGTGTAGATCCAGATCAACCAGCACATCTGTGCCATGTAATCTGGATCTACACTGGTTGCATCTTTGTCAGAAATAACATAATGAATCTAAAAGCGAACAGTAAAGATCCTGATCAGATGACACAGCTGTGCTGCCTGATCTGGATCTACACTGTTGGCCCACTCAATAAAGGTGTGTCTATGGAGTAACAGATAGTATATTTACTACAGTTGATCAAAAATATAAAACATAAAGAGTCTGGAAAGTGTAATAGATTACCTAATATAACTGAAAAAAACTAATTAAGCTTCCTCTAGCTTGTTTGGCATAAATTCATTTAAGCCTTGATAATGAACTGTTCCTGCCTTATGATTGATTGTAGTTTTGCAGAATTCTGACTAGCATGTCCTCATTGGAACCGATATCCTGTCCAAAACATCCATAATTCACAGAAACTTGCTATATTCGATACAAGTTTATAGCAGCCCATCGGCCATATTTGATTATATTTGCAAGACCCCCACTTGGGACTATACTAAATGTTGCTGTTTGGTTCTAAAATTCGTTGACTTTCAGCCAATTTTTTGATATTTTGAAACATAAGAAGAAAATGAATGGATTCCAGGAAATGAATTGATAATTTCTTGGGCTAGAAATCATTTCCATTATCACAGTACTTATTGGGATTTGTTTTTGTTGCTGGTTGCAGAAAATACGAAGTTCTGATTTGCCTGAAAATGCTCCTTGAAAGCCCATGGATTTATGTTTTGTTACAGTCTCAGAGTGCAACTGCAGCCTTATCTTGGATCTCATAAATACTAAAATATGAAATGTTCCCCTTGATAAAGAGTTACTGTGGATTGATTTTTACCTGCTGAATAAAACTAAAAACATGCAAGATAAAATATTTTGGCATACAGGTTTTATGGATGGGATTTTCTTTCAATCAGATCAGGAATAATATTGGCAGCTACTGTGGAATGTCTCAAGGATTTTATGAACTGAGAAAGATGGTTTTCTGTTGATTATATTATGTTGCTGCATGTTTTGATTAATACAGTGGGAACATTGTGTTCTGCCCAGGTTGTGAATTTGGAGGCTGTACAAGCAGTGTTGAAGCATGTCTGAGCTCTTAATTGCTATTTAATTATATGCAGGGTGTGGGTGCAACATTTCCTTGGGTTAATGAAGTAATAAAGATAGCACTGACTGAACATTAATTACTGGAATCTATTAATTGGGGCCAGATTTTTGTAGGATGTTTATGTAATGCATTATCTCTCTTTACTTCAAACAATTAGGCTTATTGTTTTGTTTGTGATAATCAGGGCAAAAAACTGAGTGGGTCATCTCACCATTAGTATACCTAGGTAAAGATAGATATATGCACTGATACAGTATAGGATATCAGACATAAGCTAGTCAGGATGTAAACGTTGTGGAGTGAACACTGATAATTTACAGGATTAACAAAACTGCCTATCTGGATTATTCTTGGTATTTTCTATACAGTGTGTATTTAAAGGATTACTAAGTGTAGCAGTGATTTTAATAGAAAACACAAGACAGGAATTTGTTAACACCGATATAGCTACTATTGTTATATGCTATCCATTAATAGATTGTGAAAGCTGATATACCAGGACAGTAAATAATATTTCAATATTGTTGAAGATTGATAAATTCACTAACACAATGACTGTTACTGAACGCAGCTTCCTCGTGAGCTTCATGGTGGATGCCCGCGGAGGGGCCATGCGGGGCACACGCCACAGTGGGATCAGATTTGTCATACCACCAGGAAAGGCCTCAATGCCGACCAGAATCCTGTGCCGCCTCGTCAAGAAGGAGAAATTACTTCACCCACCCGTCGTCAACGAGGGAGAGGCCCTGGCAAATAGAATTATCGAAATGGGACCCCAGGGAACAAAGTTTTTGGGGTAAGTTTTCTACTCTTTTTGCTATTCTTAAAAAAACATTGAATTTGTTTGTTTTTCTTAGAATAAATTCAGTTTGTATTTTTGCAGCTGTCTGCATACTGTAATAAATGCAGCTATAAAGTTATCTGTTAGTTTAGGGGTCACGGACCCTGGCGGGTTTGTGAAAAAACAGTCTGTAGTAATGACATTTTTGGCAACCAGGAGCAATGAGGATATTGTAATTTGAAAGATTTTGAGCCCTGAAGGCCTTGAATACTTCTGTGTTATTTTTACACCTTGATTCACCTTTTTCAAGGTCCCTGCTGTACTAGTTGCTTGAATCTTTCACTTAGTGGTTATTGAGTTTCAGAGAATTGCTCATGTTCTAACATCTGTTCCTCAATAAAACTGTCATATCATTTAGCAATAAAGCCCTACATTTACATTGAACATGCTTTTCAAGCAACTGTTATGTAGGACAATATAAGTACATGGCTATGTGAGGTTATAAAGACCTAGAGCCTAGAGGAAATAACATTCAATTCATACAGTAATATTTACCTTTATGTTGATAATAATCTGAGTCAATATTAATTTCAAATTGTAAATGTATACAGGTAATTGTCCAAGTTGAAACCTTTCTATTTACTACGGTCAAATAATACAAAGTTATTATTTAGAGTTAATCATCTGAAACCAGCAAGGTCAGTTGTTTTGAACATAATCAGCAGTTTTTCTGTCATATTAATAGGAAGTGGTTAATTTATTGCCAAATAGTTTCTACAAGTGCCCAAGATCATAAAACTGAAACTGGAGACCAGGGCTGAAGATTATAAAACTGAGATTAAAAACCAATCTCAAATCTCAAGTATCTGATTGGCTGAAATGGCGGTCAGTTGCCATTTCAGCCAATCAGCTCCTTGAGATTTAAGACTGGTCTCCATTCTCGGTTTTATAATCTTGGAGCCAGTTTCATATCAGACTGGAGACCAGTTTCAGATCTCAAGCATCTAATTGCCTGAAACGGAGACCGATGTCCATTTCAGCCAATCCGATGCTTGAGATATGAGATGGTTTCCAATCTCAGTTTTATGATCTTGGGCCAAGGTTATTGCAAAATATCCTAGTTTGCATCTTCAATATTACACTACTGTCATTTAAGAGATAGCAAGTTTTTGCCAAGACATCATGTTCTTTCAAACAGGTAAAAAGGTAGAGTGAAAGTTTGTTCTTGAGACATGAATTATCAAGCAGGAAATCTAAAAAAATGTGTGCAGGGACCTAGATAATTCAGAGATAAAGTCATCTGTAATCTGTGTGTAGTCTATACTGACATCAGAGATAAGTGATGAAGCTGATAAGCCTCCATGGCTTCCCAGGATCCCTAGAACACATAAACTTTGGAGTTATATTTTTTAGCAGATAAAGGCCCAATATCATTAAACTAAGATTGGAGACCAGTCTCATATCTCAAGCATCAGATGCTTGAGATTTTAAACTGGTCTCCAGATTTAGTTTTGTGATCTTGAGCATAGATTTCTTTTCTCCTCACTTTATATATATATGCATTTTAACACCTGTGCAACCAGTGTAGATCTAGATCAGCCAGCACATTAATGCTGTCTGATTAAGATCTCCACTGGTGACATCTTGGCCAGAAATAATGTAATGAATCTTGAAGCCAACAGTTTAGATCCTGATAAGACGGCATGGATTTGCCTGCTGATCAGGATCTACATTGTTGACATATGCAAAAAAGGTGTATCTATGGAAAAAAGGTGTATCTATGGAAAAAAGCCTTGGAAATGTTGCAATTCAAATCTGCCTAAAATGAGCAATTGTGCACAAAAACCACTCCTGATAACCAATAAATATAACTCTGGTATTTAGTTTAGTCACTCTTAATAGGAGGTGCTTCCAGTGAGAACAGTTATATTTAAATGCCATCTGGCATAAAAAAAACAACAAACATATGGAACTGTGAAGTAAAACTAGATCCAAGCAGAAGTTATGATACCATTAGTCAAGCCAGCATCATGCTTTGCCAAAATATTTACTGGTTTTTGTGTGAGCATATGAATCATTTTCTCAGAAATCAGGAATGTTTTGCAGCAGAATATCACATTGATGTTGTTACCTCTGGTACTGTATTAAGGTATTCACACTCAGTCTAATGGCTCTTGATTTTTGTACACCCTCAGTTAGTGCTTTATTGAACCGGAGTTAACCCTACAGCCTGTAAAAATATGGATGTTATCCCATGGCCGCACAGTGTAGATTGTGATCAGACACCATTGATTGGCCTGGCTTATCTAGACTTAGGATCTTCACTTATAAACCAAGAAGCGACCCTTGTAGATTCTGATCAGACACCATTGATTGGCCTGGCTTATCTAGACTAAGGATCTTCACTTTTAAACCAAGAAGCGACCCTTGTAGATTCTGATCAGACACCATTGATTGGCCTGGCTTATCTAGATCTCAGGATCTTCACTTATAAACCAAGAAGCGACCCTTGTAGATTCTGATCAGATGTCATGGATGTGCCAGCTGATAGGGATCTGCACTGCTTGCTTATGCCATAAGCCCCTTTTATATAATGTAAAGGGTCAATACATGGGAGTAAAACATCGATAGTCCTCTATTTAAATTGGTTGTGTAAAAATTAAACAATTAGTAATTGTTAAAACAAACAATTTCCAGCAAGAAGATTTTGGTGTTCCAAACCCATTAAGTGACTGCCTGTTCCTAATTTGACTGGCTAGTATCTGGTTTATACCTGGCTGTGTCTGTTGGTCATATAATTTGTGTATGACAACTGATACAGGTTTACAATGTATTTCCCAGGTCATTATGCTGGTCTGCCCCAGTTTAGGTCTGTTCTACATTAACATTATTCATTGTGATTATAATATTAATGTAAATTGTAATTAACTAAGAATAGAATAACTCTGAGTACCTCTCATTTTGCATCCGGTTATTAATAATGCTGATGGGGAAATGCAGACATTATGCCTGTATCATGTATCATGGGGCCAAAGATCAGATACCAGTATCTCCAGTCTGATTGGTTGAAGTTAGGTTCAGTCTACTAACTGACAAGTCTCCAGTTCAGTCAATCAGATGCATGAGATTTGAGACTGGTCTCTATTCTTAGTTTTACAATCTTGGGACCAGAAGTCACAGGCTGCTCATTAACAATAAGCATGTTGAGTGGTGAAGTTAAACTGGAAAAGTAATTAAAATTGTACTTTTTACCCAACAATGTAATAGAAAGCGAAGCAGTTTGCCAAAGTGTGGAAAATTATTAGATTTTGTAGAAGTGGTCAGGAAAACGGCCTTTGTACACCGGTTATTGTCTCTTGAGATTACAAGAGGTGATCAAGAATTTATGTGGAGATTTCAATTAATCTACATACATGATGGGGAAAATCTGAAGTATGAACCTTCCCCCAACATCAGTTCGATTGGACAACCAAATATGCTAAATAGTTTATGTTCTCACAGTGTTCTTAGACTAACAGTCGTTCAGGGAAGTCATGTCAAGTTCATTCATAGTTTAATTACTAATTAGAGAGAAATAGATGTAACCATTTTGTTGATCAGCGTATCTCAGAGATGTTTATGTGAATACTTGATCCCGCGATTGAAACTGATGTAACATTTGAGACCAGTGTAGACCCCATCCTGGATCAGCCCAGTCAGTACATTCCTGCAGTCTAATTATGGTCTGTACTGTTTGCTTGTGAACTGTAAAACAAAAGCCTCATATTCCATGTAGATATTGTAACCATTAAAATTATGGAGGACACCCTCGGACATTAGTTTTCTGTTACGTTCTAAAAGAGGCTCGAGCAATGACATAGAAGCATGTTCATGCATAAACAGCTGCATGTAGTGATCCCGTCTGATTGATAATCACTATTCCTTAATCTAAGTTTATCATCTAAAGTCATTTTTAATTGGTTACTTTATCTTTAAAAAGATCCAAAGAGTTTCTATGAATTAAGTGACATGTGGAGCTTATCAGACTGTATTGATCTGGGTAAACCAGGGTCAGACATCTAGATCGACATGTTTTCTTCTGATAAAAACAAGATAACTGAGTCTCTAATGTTTTGTTGCAAGTTTGCTCTTGTATATTGTTCCTTCTCTGTATGACTGTACTTTGGAAGATAGTAACTGCTCTTGAGTAGCTATATTTGCCATCTAAACACTTAAAACGTCTGAGGATCTATTGAGTATTCTTAGTATCTGTGCAGAGGAAGTCATAGAGCAAACAGCAAACAATAACCCACATCACTTAGTCTTAAAGCAGCAAGTGGAAAATCTGTTAAGATCATGTTGTTTATGGTGGTTTTAACAATGTTAAAGGATGTGAAAGTTTTTGGTTATTTGATAGAGCTATGGACCATGGGGTTAGGAGTCCAGGCACCCCCCCCCCACACACACACACATTATCCCTGTCTAGTGGCAGGTAGTTTGACACATCTGCTTGACAGTGAGTTACAATTATGTAACTCTTCTGGGGGTTCGGTCGCTGTTTGAACATACACAATTTGTCAGTCAACCAGATTTCCCAGTCTGCATTCAATGGTAAATATTTATGTTTCTAGTTGCAAAAGAAATGTCCATTTCTTTGTTTCTCAGCATTGCGAATATGATGAGTAGCTCTTGGACATTAGTTAGGTACTTGTGAAGGTAACCATGTTTTGCTAGGACTTTAAATTGTGTTGGTCAGCCAGCTGCCGTGTTAATTTTTCATGTCCACATGGTCATCACACTCCAAAAAATTCTAAAGTTAAAGGGTTTTGAAAGCATTTTGTTGTTAAATAATATTGCTTATTTGATCAGATTATGATGTTCTTTATAGGAAATTCACCTGTTAGAAAGTATCTTCAAAGACCACATTCCTTTGTCAATCAGTATTAGTATCAGTATTTGCAGTTAATTATCCCCATTGAAGAGTAAGGTAGAACATTCCTGGTGAGCTAGTCGGGTAGAATATTCCTAGTGAGGTTTCAAACCAGAATATTCCAGAGCCCAAGATTTTAAAACTAAATCTGAAGATCAGTCTCAAATATCAAGCATCTGATTGGCTGAGATGGCGACTGGTCTCCAATCTTAGTTTTATTATCTTGGGCCGTAGTAAGCTTGGGCCTTAGGAGCTTTTAAAGTTAAGTTTGCCCTCACCCTCTCCCTCCAACCAACCGGCAAGTGATAAATTGGGTCCCAGCATGCTGCACACTGTCAAGCATTAAATATTTCATAACTTTTGGCTGATAGCAGGGCTGCTTTTTCTGAAATGGTAGATCAGTTATGTGCTTCCGTTCACATCATATGCAGGGTTCTCCCCAGCCCATTTTAGCGTAGCGGGAGCACTACGCTTTGATCTCAACTACTGTACTTCCGCTACTCTTTAATTATCCCACTATGCCTTAAACAGTTAACTCTATGCCTTCCTGTTTATTGTAATATCCAAGTTATCATTTGTCTCCTCTCAAAAGTAGCCTCTGGCTATTTCCCTCATTAAGAAATTACAGCTAAAAGGCTGTTGTTTACACAAATCGATGTCCAATTGACGAATCAAGACTGGTGGGTGGGGTTAAGACCAGTCTTTGACCTCTGCAAATTTTACCGTAATTTGCATTTCATTCTGGTTTGTGGCAATTCCTGATATGCACATTTCACCCTTTTTTGAATGAAAAACCAAACATATCAAACATCAGGCAAATAATCATGCCTTAAACAATAATAAAATGGTCTATGTTTTGAGTTTTCTGTTCGATTTTCTCATTCTTTTGTTGACAAATTGGTGCTGTTGATGTGTTGTCCAGGATGGAGGTTAACTTTAGAAAACATTTTTTAAGAATTTTAAAGATCATTTATAATGTAAAATGTAATAAAATATGTCAAAATTGGTTGATTTATTTGTTTTAAGTCGTTCCTTTGATTTATTTTGGGATGAAACACGGAAAAATGCAAGTCATATATTTTCGCGACCATGCTTTATTTGATACAAGTTATACTCGACTTCAGAAATTTAAGTTGTAATTTTTATTTATCCAGGCCATAATTAGTTTTGAAACAAACAATTTTCTTGTCCTAATCACCAACCTCAGTGTGAAATGGACTTATTTTGATTATTATTTAGTCCAACACACCAAACTGATGATACCCAATATTGCAGCATATTAAAGACACCAGACCCCTTCCTTTACAAAACGCTATATTAACTTCTGCATTAAAAAATGACACAGATAATTTTAAAAGTGCTGAATGAATATATTAAAGATGCCTATTTATATTCAATACACATTAATATATGCTGCCTTTATTGAATTTCCCATTCTAGTTCCAAAATAGTTCCAAAACCATGATACAACTAAACCGGAAGTTATTTTGTGGGATTTGTTAAGGGAAGAAGGTGAGGTAGCTGGTAACATAACCTTAAGTATCGACTTCATCCGCGGTCTTGATGAGCTATCCCTTTAAAAATTTCTGGGGAGAACCCTGATATGTATCCAGACTAGAAAGCTTTTGAATCTGCTCCTCAATCCACAACTGGGTAACAATGAGTAACATGAGTGATTGAATGTTGCAATTTTTATTTCAGACCTATACTGATCGAGGTTCCTCACTTTGCCTCTCTCCGAGACAAGGAGAGAGAGATCCAGATAATGCGCAGCGACAACGGTGAGACCTGGTACGAGCACCCAATGATTGCCACTGATGATGCTGTAGCTGCAGCCCTTGCCGGAACTTTCGAGGGTGGGAAACCAATCAGTAGCATGCTGAGTGAGCTTTATGTTTTGCTTGTCTTGTTTTTTGTTCACATTTTTTCATCACTAGCATTACTACATTTAGAATTAATTTCACCATTTAGTTTTTGCTCTCTTTTGACCCTTTACTCCATATATACACATTTTTATGCATGTGCGAACAGTGTAAATCCAGATCAGCTGGCACTTCCATGCTGTCTGATCAGGATCTGCGCTCTTCGCTTTTTGGTCAGAAATAACCTAATAAATCAGAAAGTGAACAGTGTAGATCATGATCAGACAGCATGAATGTGCTGGCTTATCTGGATCTACACCGTTTGCTCTTGCCATAAATGCATACATATGGAGGAATGGGTGAACCACCACTTGATTTAACAAGTTTCAAGTTATGAATGCACCATGTTTTGAAGTTCACTGTGTGGCATTCATGTTTATAACATACACATGCCGTCGTTTATGTTTTTGTTGAGAACATTGCCAACAATTCCATTATTTTATTTTCCTTAACTGCTACTTCAATATTGTTTTTCATTGATCACTCATATGCATCAAGCTGTTCAGTTTGTCTTGTGTACACCACCTAAAGTGTTGATAGGAAATCATTTGCTGTCTCAACAACACCTTGCTTGGCTACAGTATGAACACTTAAAAATGACAAAAGTTTTAACCAAGAACTATTTCTGATAGAAATTTACATGATTTTAGCAATTCATGTATGTTCAGTTTGAGGAAGAAGCACTAGAAAGTTTGCATATTTTGTTGGATAATACAGGATATTTTAATGTCTACGCACGGAAAGCAAACAGTGCATATTTGAATTTCGTTAAGTTGCAATGATAAACCATTTGATGTTGAGGTGAAATTCTTTTGATAGAGAGGTTTTTATCTAACAACTAAGAAGAAATAACAATGTCACTGTGAATTTGATGAAAGCTTTGTCTTTTCATTTACAAAAATTGTTCAGCTAGTCAGATAATAAGGAAAATTTCGCTAACTTGGAACCTTTTTGTTTTCAATCAAACTGACCTACACAGAGATTTTTGTACTATTTTCCAACTGACCTACATTGCACGTTTGTATTTTCTGACTAACCTCGTGGACATGTTTGTCTGATTTGCCCAGTTTCTTGAAATTAAAAGATGGTATTGAGTTGTCGAGGGTTGTTCTCATAATTTCCTGTAAACTTTGATCACAAAATATGTCCATCATTGTTTTGACACCAGAATGTAGGTAATGGATTTTGATACCATTAATGTTGGTTCTATGGACTTGTTCTGTGCCCAAGGTTATAAGTGAGCATGGAAACCAGTCTCAAATCTCAAGCATCTGATTGGCTGAAATGGTGACCAGTTGCCATTTCAGCCAATCAGATGCTTGAGATTTGAGACTGGTTTCCAATCTCAGTTTTATAACCTTCAGCCCAGATCTGCAAACCAAGTTTCAGGATATCCACAATCTGTCAGATTTTGCATTTTACATTAACTAATTCTCATTCCAGTGAAAAAAATAACCTGCAATGCTACAGTAGCTGTTCTGAGTGTGATTTTTTGTAGATAAAGTCACTAGAATGGAACGATCACATTAAACTATGCATCTGTTTTGTCACTGTTGTTTAATGTTTGAAGTTTGCTTAGATAGGCTAGAACATTCTGCAGTTCCCGTTAGGTTTACACAATTCTTCATGAATTGAATTGTATATTGGAAAAAATTTAAATAGCAATGTAAGTGATAACATTTTCAAAAATTAAATTTAAAAAAGTAAAACTGTTTAATGTAAAACTGTAAAATGTCCAGGTTAATATAACAGTCATTAATAGCCCTATTACATATACAAGTATGTATGATCACATCTGTTTAAAATTTATTCTCATTTTTGACAATTTTGTTATGTGATGTATGTAAAGGTTTGATATTATTGCAGATTTTGAGGGTGAGGATGAGTTGGCTGGCAAGAGGATCACGCGCATCCTGACCACCGACCTTCCCCAGTACTTTGCCATTGTTTCCCGTGTCAGGATTGAGAACCAGCTGATTGGAGAGGAAGGCGGTGTTATCAGCTCCAAGGTCGTACCCCAGGTCCAGGCTGTCTTCCCACCTGCCGCTCTTAACAAGAAAATAAAAGTTGGACTCCAGGTTAGCACCCATAACTGCAGTTGTTATTTTCCACTAACTAAAATATAGGATGTATACAATAATCAGCATCATCACAGCTTTTTTGTCACTTGTTTACAAAGCACCTCAAAATGAAAGTCCCGAATTCGCAGCATATGCAGATAGTACTTTTTTGAACAGAAAACAATATTTCACAGTTAAGTGCAACAGCAACACATATTTTGAAGATAGTTAAAATACGTTACATGACGTGTCTTCATTATGTATTAGATGAAGTAACAGTGAAGGTTATTATGATTCAGGCTCAGCCAATCAATCCCGAGATCATTTCGAAGCTGTGTGGTAACCGTGTAGCCTGCAGCCCCATCGTGACGGTTGAGCCACGCCGACGCAAGTTCCACAAGCCTATAACCCTGACAATACCCGTACCCAAGACTGCACAGAAGGGAATGATCAACACATACACAAAAGAAAACCCCACCCTTAGGCTGCTCTGCAGCATAACAGGTGTGTATGTGCAGTTTTACTTCTGAAGATACGAATTCATTTAGCTCACTGTATCTTTTCTCCATAAAGAAACACATTTATCATGTGGGCAAACATTGTAGATCCAGATCAGCAAGCATGTCTGTATCCTCTGATCAGGATCTGCACTATTCACCTTAGAAATAATGTGTTATTTCTGACAAATATGAGACTGTTGTTGTTCTAGATCAGATTGCATGGATGTGCTTGCTGATCTGGATCTACATTGGTCAGACACACAAGATAAAACCAATGTATATGTAGAAAAGAGTTTAAAAAATGGTGCAGTATTTTTTCATCAGATATTTCAAATGCTTTGAAACCACATAATTTCATTTGCCATTTAATATTCAGTTTAATGCAGATAATTCAGTTAAGTCATAAGTATTGCTGCCGTGCATTAAGAAAGCCTGTGGCAAGTTAAGCAAGTATATATACATATTTTGATCAAATAGATATTTACGATTTCCAAATCAATCCACTTTTTTATTTTGTACAACAGATGGAGTTTCTTTTCTAAAGATAGGATAAAACAAATTATGTTTTTCTAATCTTTAAGAAGTGACACATATTCTGTTTTCATTTAGTTTTAAGGTTAGTTTGTGAAGAAAGAACTTTATACTTTCAAACTGTTCTGGATTTTCAGCAATAAAAGAAAATGATTTTGAAATAATTGCCAAGTGGTTTTTAGAAATCTCCATCACAAATGCTGATCTATGAATAAGTTTTGTCTGACATGTAATGCAGCTTTTTCTTAAGTGTTGTTTAAGCACAGCTAATACATTAAGTGGTTTGAAATGATTTTGTTTTTAAAAAATTTAAGGTGGATTCAGATATTGACTATGTTGTTGCAAGTTAATTGAAAAAATGTGATGTTATGACGATATTTTTAGATCACTGTATTTCTGTTAATGCATACTAACAGGCAATAGTACGCTACACCGAGGTAACTAACACGTTGTCATGTACTCCAGCTACCATACTGTACTGTTCTGTACTGTATTGTGGTGTACTGTATAATGTATCACCTTGTATTGTGTTGTTAGACTTATGAAAGAAATTGCTAGATTCTCAAACCCAGATACTGATATAATAATGATTAAGCAGATCACTGCATGTAACAGACAGTCCAGCGGTTCTGGTTTCTTTGACAATAAGAGATTTTTGTATGATCTCCACGATGCATAAGCATGGCAACTTCATAAAGTTTGTAATATCATTTTAGTATATCAGTATATTTGATCCTTTTACACAAAATTGACAGTAGAGAAAAGTACTAAACTCTTTACTTGTTACTGTGAATATTCAGCATCATACTCAACATCAGGGATTCTAAAATCGTCGGCAGGCCGGTCATTGACCGATTTTCGGGAAGAATGTCCGATTGAAATTTCAAAATTGGTAAAAAAATCGGTCATGAATAGTGGCCCATAAATTGTTACAAAAATTACCAACATGTACATTTTTTACATCGGTCATGAAAAGTGGCCCATAAATTGTTACAAAAATTACCAACATGTACATTTTTCCACAGCTTAATCAGCTATTAATCTGTCAATTATCGAATTCACAACTCTGCTACCATGACTACCACGACTACACGTCCCGTGAATGGCCTGCGGCATAGACGGATGTGGTCGGTCTCATTTTAACAACGGGCGGGTTTGTTTAATTTGCAAATGAACTGCGCTAGTCAGGCTGTTTGATGTCAGAATTAAAAGTGGCAATACCCGTGATTTTATTAATTAACGTACACAAATAAAACAGTTAGCATTTTATTGAAAGAAGTGTTAGTCCGATGTGCGTAATTCTGAATGACCGCCGATCGAATAAAATAAAGTACGTTTAAAAATGCTGTTTCGCAAATTTAAAGAAAACTTCTATAATGCGGATTTTAGTTAAATTGAATGCCATTTTGCAAGTTGAAAGGCTCAAATGAATAGATACTTAATGTGAAAATTAATCTAGTAACCGGCTTGCTTACTTACGGCAATAAAGATTCAAATAAATTTACAAAAATCTACGTACACAACATTTATTTCCGACTCAGAAATGAATGTTGCATACGCAGACTTGTGTAAGATCTTGTAGATTCAAGAATTACTAATTCATGACATAATCGACGTATATTTACGTAAAGCGAATACTTGCCTCCCGTAATTCCGAGAGTTAATAAATGTTCAATGAACTAAAAAATCCACTTCACAATCGCTATATGAACACTGCTATAGATTACTATTTTGAACCGTTACGTCACGTTTTCAATGCATGGGATGCTTGTGTATTACAACAAAGACGCCGTAAACTTCAAACGTCGCGTGCCGCTCTGTAAATCGATCAAAGAATTTTTCCGTCTACAGCCCGAAAATCATGAAATTTATCTGTTGGAAGGTTGTAGGATATCGCCGACAAGAATTTATGTTGTAAGGAAGGAATGAACTGGGGGTCGGGAGAGTTAAATGCACTGAACGCGGAGACCGGAAGTCGCAGTTCGTGCGGACCGGAAGTCGGGGAATAGTCAATTTTGGCGCCAATGTCCGATTGGGAATTTGAAATTTTAGAATCCCTGCTCAACATCATTACCAACATAACCCATAACTCAACAACAATTTGTAGATCCAGATCAGCAGACACATCCTTGCTGCCTGATAAGGATCTGCACTGTTCGCAGTTTGATTCTTTAGGTTATTTCTGACCAATATGCATACAGTGTAGCTTCTGATCAGATGGCACATCCATGCTGGCAGATCTGGAGCTACACAGTTTGCACATGTGATACAGCTGGCATAAATATCGACTGAAGAATTAATCAGGGATTTACTTTTGTTTGAAATCATCATCAGTTTGTGAAGAAGTGACACATCTAGCAGTTGTTTTCTGGTGATCCAGTCTCAGGAACCATGCAGTAACTGTGCTGATATTTGTTGTCATGTTAAGATCCACCTTGGTGTGGTAGCCATGATTTCTCCCACTTCAGCATAAACCAGTCATGTCAGTGTTTAACCCTTTCCTCCAAAGACGCACCTTTATTGCCTGTGCGAACAGTTTAGATCCAGATCAGATCTAAACTGTTCAATTTTTGATTCGTTAGGTTATTTCTTACCAAAATGCGACCAGTGCAGATATATGGAGGAAAGGGTTAAATGCTACAGCTACTGCTAATATTCATAGTAAAATGAATTATACAAACCACAAATAGTGACACCTTTTAAGGAAAACTACAAGCATTAACACATGTTACAAGATGACAGATGCGTGCATGAGAATCATTTTAAATGTTTTAGCATAATTAAGAAACATGATGGATAAGTTAACACTTTATGAATACGGCTTATATCTCTTGTGTGAACAATGTAGATCCAGATAAGGCTTCACATCTGTGCTGTCTGATCAGGATCTACAATGATCATTTTTAGATTTATTAGATTATTTCTGACCAAGAGTAAATAACAGTGTTACTAAGATAAAGATCAGACTGCATGGATGTGGTGGCTGATCTGGATCTACACTGGTTGCAATAGGGATATTGGGTGTATCCATGGAGAAAAGGGATCATTTCAGCAGTCTGCTTTGTTCCAGGTAAAAGCTTTCCAGGGTAGCTTGACTCCTACACTATGTCATTTTAAAACATTTTAATACGAAAATTTACCTATAATTCAGATTTGTTGTTTTCTCAGCACAAAATGCTCATAGTTTTATTATTAAAAAAAACACATTGTGTATTAGAAAGAACATATTGTGTAGAATGAGATATATTAAATGTATGTATTTGTAATCAGATTCCACCATCAGTATGGCATTATTATTCAAGCTGGTTTAAGAGATATCCCATCATGAGTGACAGGTGTAAGTTTATCTATGAAGGTAAAAATGTGATGTATAGAGAATGAGTTATGAGTGTAATTACATTGTGACATCTAAAATTTCATTTGAAATTTAAATGACTTTGCAATCTTCCTTGTGAAATATATAAATTCATGCACATACCTTCTCTATATTCAGGGGACACTTGAAGAAAATTGGTTTGTAATTTCATGGGAAGTGTGTGACATTCTTAAAGTTTTGCATGATTACAGCTAAACACGCATCAAAGTCCATGTCTCATGCTTTACATAAATTGAGACTTTCAATGCAGAGACACATTTCTTGTCCATTTGTGTCGACAGGAAAATAAACATGTGGACATAATTACATATTCAAGTAGTCTAATGGGCAATGGCGGGAATGCACAACATTCTTGTGCTTAGTCGGCAAATTTTACATTTTCCCCCGAGTTCCAGTAAAATCAGTAGTGCACAAAACATCTTTATATATTTTATACATCATAATTGTTCATTTCTCATAGTACAGCACTGTATCTGTTCTCTGGTTTTTAGTTGATTGTATTCTTAGCATACAGAGTATTTTCTATGTTACTAACAGTCATATCTGGTGTACATTCATGCACATGTAGATAAAAGAAATGCAACTATGAAATTATTGATTAGTTAATTGTTAGATGCAACAGAAACAATACCTGTGTCTTGTTACATGCAAAAACAATAAAACAATAGTCAAACCATTTGGTTACCAGAAAGCATCATTTCTGTATGGGAAAGACTTGAACCGTTGCTGGACTATATTCTTCTTGCATTTTTGACCAATGTAGACCCAGGTAAATCCACAAATATTTGCGGTCATATCATAGTCTACACTGGTTGTCAGAAGACTCCAGTAAACATTGATTAAAATGATCCAGAACTTCAGTCTGTTGAGACAAAGGTGAAAATAACAAAGTATCATAGAAATTCAAAGTTGCATCTCTTTTCCCCAGTTACTTTGTATAAACAATATATTCTATCAATGTTTAGCACCTTGTAATAAACTGATTGTTCACTTTGTTATTAAACCACCATAACAGAGGCTTGTTTTCATGGTTAATAAACCACCATGAGGGTATATGCTCGTATTGACTAAATATTTGTAACAACAACCTGTTCATGTATTACAGGAGGAGCAAACACGGCGGTCTGGGAGGACATCACGGAGAACAAGAACCTCCAGTTCACTGATGACTGTGTCTCCTTCACTACCACTGTATCTGCAAGGTAAGTGTACAGTCTAACAGTTGAGGATGCCAAAGGAAATTAGTCTTTTGGCTAATTGAGTTACCCTCTGTAAATCCTTTGTGAATAAAGTCATTCATTCATTTATTTATCCATTCATTTCTTCCGTTCCACTCCAGTTCATTTGTTAGCTCACCTGAGCATGAAGTGCTCATGGTGAGCTTTTGTGATCGCCTGATGTCCGTCGTCCGTGCGTCCGTCCGTCCGTGCGTCGTCAACTTTTTCTTCAAACGACTTCTTCTCCTGAACTCCTGGGCCAATCTTGCTGAAACTTGGCAGGAATGTTACTTGCATGAAGCTTTACCCAAATTGTTCAAATGGTTCCAGTTCATTGCCTATCTAGGTCACAGAGGATAAAAATAGATTTTGAACATGAAATTTTTAAAAATCTTCTTCTCTGAAACCATAAGGCCTAGAACTTTGATATTTGCTGTGTAGCATCACCTAGTGGTCCTCTACCAAGATTGTTCAAATTATAGCCCTGGGGTCAAAATTGGCCCCGCCCCAGGGGTCACTTCATTTTACATAGACTTATATAGGAAAAGCTTTAAAAATCTTCTTGTCTGAAACCACAAGGCCTAGAGCTTAGATATTTGGCATTTAGCATCCTCTAGTGGAACTCTACAAAGTTTGTTCAAATTATTTCCCTGGGGTCAAAATTGGCCCCGCCCCAGGGGTCACTTCATTTTGCATAGACTTATATAGGAAAAACTTAAAAAATCTTCTTGTCTGAAACCACAAGGCCTAGAGCTTAGATATTTGGCATTTAGCAACCTCTAGTGGAACTCTACAAAGATTGTTCAAATTATTTCCCTGGGGTCAAAATTGGCCCCGCCCCAGGGGTCACTTCATTTTGCATAGACTTATATAGGAAAAACTTTAAAAATCTTCTTATCTGAAACCACAAGGCCTAGAGCTTTGATATTTGGCATTTAGCACCCTCTAGTGGAACTCTACAAAGATTGTTCAAATTATTTCCCTGGGGTCAAAATTGGCCCCGCCCCAGGGGTCACTTCATTTTACATAGACTTATATAGGAAAAACTTTAAAAATCTTCTTGTCTGAAACCACAAGGCCTAGAGCTTAGATATTTGGCATTTAGCATCCTCTAGTAGAACTCTACAAAGATTGTTCAAATTATTTCCCAGGGGTCAAAATTGGCCCCGCCCCAGGGGTCACTTCATTTTATATAGACTTGTATAGGAAACTTAAAAAATCTTCTTGTCTGAAACCACAAGCTGAGAGTACTTTTGTACTCAGGTGAGCGATATAGGGCCATCATGGCCCTCTTGTTAATACAATATCCAGATTAAACTCTGCCATGTTAATGTTGAAATTCAAATTAATGAAAATTTTAATTCAATTAATTTAAAAATTGAGATAAAAGTTTACTCAAAAAGTTAAAAGTTTCCTCCAAAAATGTCTGAATGCTTTGACTCAAACATTCAAATGTTACCTTTGTAATTGACTTTGCAGTATTAAAAAATCTCATATAGAGACTGGAATGTTAATATTCCAGAAATTGGGGACCGCTCCAGTAAACATTTCTTGTATTCCTGGTATTTATTCATAGAGAAATGTTTTAAAATTGAAATAAAGAAAACTCATTAAAACTGATGAAAATGAGATTTGGAGAACTTTCATTCTCAAATTGCTTACCCAAGAACATAAAAAAGTAGCAGGAAAGCCTTGGTTTCTATTAAATATCAAATGATAATTTTTTATGATACTTGGTGGCTGTGAAAACAAAACTGTTTCTTCATTACTAGGTTTTGGCTGATGGATTGCCAAGCAACAAGTGAATCAGCAGTCATGGCTACCAAGATCTACCATGAAGCCATCACGGTTCCATACATGGCCAGGTTTGTTGTGTTTGCCAAGCGCACCGGAACAGAAGAAGGTCAGTTCCGTATGTTCTGCATGACTGACGAGCGTACAGACAAAACATTGGAGAAACAGCAGCATTTTACAGAAGTTGCCCGCAGCAAAGACGTAGAGGTTTGTACACACAGTTAATTGTCAGACATATATCAAAAACTCATATTGTAAAATACAGGGTTTTGAACTTACAAACTTTCCACCAATCATAATACGATATTTCAACACATGACTATCTTGAGTCTTTCCAATTGGCATAGAGGTGCCAGATTTTGACAGATTTTGCTATAGTTTTTCTGTTTTACAGCCTTGCCATTTTTTCTATACGTGACCTAATTAAATTTTGAGTAATTTTCCAATTTACATGTATATTCAGGCAAATGTAAATGATAAATTTTATTTAATCAGTCCTGAAATTTACCATATAAAAAATTTAACTGATTGTTAATGAATTCTTGATTATGAGTTAATTGAATTAAAACTTTTATAATAACACTATTTTCTTTATCAGATAATAATTAAAAGAAGTAAACAATGATGCTGTTTTTAAGGTTTTGGAAGGACGACAACAGTTTATTGAGATGGCAGGAAACCTGATCCCAGTTACAAAGTCTGGTGACCAACTCTTTATCGATTTCAAAGCTTTTCGAGAGAATCGCCTGCCATGTACAGTGCGAATTCGAGACCAAGATCAAGAGTCGGCCGCCCGGGTGGCATTCATGAAGGAGCCCAAGGTGGAACGTGGAGAGGCTCCACAGATACCCATATGTAATCTCAACATTACACTGCCAGGATGGTCAAAAGTAAGTTCAGAATTGAGGATCAGGGGTGCTCTGCTTTATAATGTAAATAAATTAAAACATTTCTTCAGTGTAGCTTTGGTAGTAGTACTAAGCCAGAAAATGGGAGTTAATTGAGTTGTTTGAAAGCCTGAACAAATTAAACAGAACACGGCTGTTGTTTGCCCAAATGTTCAACATATAACAACAGAGGGATACATTGCTAAAACAGTTAAAACTATTCTGTCATAAAGAGCATAATGTAAGAGGTAGAAAAGTTTTGTGCAAAGCTCTTTCCATACTTAATTCTAGCGGGAATTTACAACATTCTGACTTCAAACTTTATTTTCATAAGTCAGTTCTTTGTTTGAATGTGTAAATGGACAACAATACATAGATTAATCACATTGTTTCCTAGGGGTTCTTCTTATTGAACCCTGCTTAGTACTGGTGTAATAATATTCAAAGAAAGGTATAATAGCCTTTTCCGAGAATCACAACAGAGTTTTCTGCCCTTTTCACTCTGGCATAACTCAAAAAATATTATAAAGGTTAATGAAGGTTGAAATGTGCGACATTAATATAGATTTAGAGCCAGATTGGCAGAATCACAACCAACCTAATAGTCTTAATAAAAGCTGCCCATACAGTTCTTTGTTGGGAGATCTCAGTTCAACTATATTACTTGTTTACTTTGTACTATGGGATAGCATATACTTATTCGTATTTCAAATGTTCACAATAAATTTTGTCAGTGACAGGTGGTTTTAGTATAAAGTTCCCTAAATGTACTAATAAAACCATGTTGAAGAACATTAATTTAAGCCGTCACATTTTCTAATGAATAGTTGTTGGAAATGTTACTTGTTATATATGTCCTCTGTATAACGAAGACAAACTGCAAAAGAAACAAGTAGAACAACACAAAAAGTTAAGTTTGTCTTGGATATTTTGGATTATATATGACAAATTTGAGTCATGAAGCATTATTAATTTGACCAGACAGCATGTTTTACCACTTATTTAAAATTATTAAGCTCATGTTTAGCAAATTTATGCAAGGCATGTGTTCTTGAATGTAAACATTAAGAAAATACTTCTTAATCATCATTCATATTCAGTTAAAATTTTTTTAAAAATCTGATGGATTTGGAGTGTGCTCAGTGTGATTCAAGTTGTGTATGTTTACAGTCATCTTCCACGATGGAGCTAGAAGGTGAAACGTCCCTGGAAGTGAGAAAACGACAGTCCTTACTCCGAGAACATGGAATTGGTAATATATTTCTTACTTCATATAGCCAGTAAAGGTTCTGATCAACAACCTGATCTCGCTTTGTTATTATCCAATCTGTTAATTTTTCTTAAACCTTTGCTTCATGAATATGGCTAATATCCCATGTCCAACCTTGTAAATCTAGATAAAGCCAGCACATACTGGATGGATTTGTATCAACACTGCCTCTTGGGAAGAAATCATCCAATAAATCCGAAAGTGCTCTGTGTAGATCCAGATCACTGCACGGATGTGCAGTCAGGTCTGGATTTCCACTGTCACACATGGGGTATAAGTTGTATCAATGGAGGAAAGGGTTAAAAAACTCATCACAACTACATGATGCACAGTGTAAGGTCAATGTTAGAATGTACTGAACATTTGTATATTACAGTTTTGGAAGACAACATCAGCCGAGCACGTATCAAGCTGACAGATGTTGCAGACTCGCTACAGGGCGACTGGGTCATCCTGGCTCAGCAGCTCGATATTACAGGGGCAGAGATCAAGCAGATTAAATTGGACTACACTACCGTCAACGACCAGGCTCTAGCCATGCTCCAGCTCTGGGTCAACAAGAAAGGCCCAGAGGCAACAGGTACTAGGCTTTTACATAGAGGATCAGTTATGTGGTTAAAATATATAATTTTATATATACATTTTATTGCTCTTTTGGAGAAAATACAATACAGGGGGATCGCTTTTCTTTCCGTCTGTCCATCATGAAAACTTAGCGTTGGCTATAACATTGTCTTTTCTTTAATATTTTTCATCAAACTTTCACATTTTATTGCTTATGACAACTTAATCTTGATGATTCCAAATTCTGTAGGCCAAGTTCACATTTGATGGAAATATGCTCTTATTTGTACATTGATTTTGATTTTTCAACCCTCGTGAACAAATCTGATTGAAAGATCTCAGAGATGATCTGAATCTTGTTTTGTTTAAGGAAACGCTCTTGAGAATGGTTTGCGGCAGGTTGGCAGAGAGGATGTCATCAGGAAGACGATGTACAACGTAGAACTTGTTGAGGACGAGCTGGAGGCTGCAGCAGCAAGGGCTGCCATGGATCAGTCAGGTCAGATCTTGTTGCTTGATACTAACAGTGATCATCTGTGTTCAGGATCATAAAACTAAGTCAGGTAGCGATTTCAGCCAATCAGATGCTTGAGATTTGAGACTGGTCTCCAATTTTAGTTTTATGATCACTACAGAAGTGATTTCTAACATGCTTCATTGTTATGCAAATGTTTTGAAAAACTGATCACACTGTCTTAATGGCTTTTGGCAGAAATAATAGGAAGAGAACATCAATGTCTTTGAAAACATCAGATTTGATATATGCCTGGGGAGTACTTTACCAGCTGATAATGAAATCGTTATTTTAGAATTACTCATTGAGAAAGCTTTATGTTAGAAGTTGGATTGTTTTTCAGGTTTTGACAATTTCGCAGAAGAGGTTGGAATTTCCCGAGACTCTTCACTTAAGAAAGGCATCTCACTGGATGTTGAGTACGATGAAAAAGATCTCGTTAAGGTAATACTAATTGCTAGCACTGAAATCACTAAATCAGTTTTAACAGAAGAAACAGTCTCGGACAATTCGTTTTGTATATCTTGTAGTTTTGAAAGATTTTTCTTGGTCTTACAAAATGTAAGAAGTGCAACTTTTTAACCCTTTACTTCATTGGATATGGCTGTTATCCATGGACAAACAATGAAGATCCTGATCAGCTTGCACATCTGTGTTATCAGCATTAACATTGTTTGCTTTTAGACTCATTAGGTTATTTTTGACCAAGAAGTGACCAGTGTAGATCCAGATTTGATTGCATATCTTACACTGTAAGCCCAAGGGAACTGGATTGACACTTGTCTTGTGAAAAAAACTTATGTTTGGAGTAAAGGGTTAAATTTTCAGAGGCACAGTGACTCAGAGGCACAGTGACTTTTGTTGAGGTGCTTTGTTGCTCTCAACATCAATTTTCAGGCATGTTAATAACAAACAATAAACTAATTGCTGCCTAACATTTGTATGCAGCCCCCTTGTAAGAACATGCATTTTTTCTGTTGAGCAATAGAAAATTGATTTAATAGAAATTGGATACTCCTTGCTTAGTTTCAGTTGTTAGTCATATGTTTCAATAAGCAATAAGAAATCATCATTGCAAGAAAGAGTCTGGTCTCCCTTAATGTTTATGTTGTAAACCCTACCAAACCAAAGCTTTAATCATTTTTTATTGAACTAATGCTGGACATGATTATTTGCTACCATTAACAAATTAAAATATTTCCATGATTATTCAACAACCAACTTGGATTTGCATGTTTTCCAATCCTATAGTTACACGAAGATTTACAGGTGAGAGCTTTTCAAGGTCTATTTACTGCTTCAGGTTGGAAAGAAGTTATTGGAAATTAAAAATGTTTGGTTAATTTCATGCATGAAACCGCTTTAGTTTGGAATAGAATTTTATGAGCTACCTGAAACATGAAAAGTCAATTACCACATTCTATATTGAAAGTAGAAATTGAAGATTAGCCATTTATGAAAACTGTTTAATTTGAAACCAGAGAGAGAGAAAACAGAGTGAACAGGCCTTGTTTCTGATTTGGCTTTTGGATATGTTTTGTTTCTGAATAGTCCTTAACTCCATATAAACACATCTTTACATGTGTGCCGCCTGTGCAGATCCAGATAAGCCAGCACATCCGTGCTGTCTTACCAGGAACTGCACAGTTCACATTTTGGTCAGAAATAACCTAATAAATTAAAAAGCGAACAATGCAGATCCTGATCAGATGGCATGGATGTGCCGGCTGATCTGGATCTACACAATGTGCAAAGGTGTACCTATGGAGTAAAGGGATATTTTCTTACAGTAAAATTGAGTTTGTGTTTTGGAGGAGTGTTTTGGTTTTTGCACTACCATCATACATTTTGCAATTGATGTTTTTATTGTAATTTTTTATTCTTGTGATTTGGTGTAGTTGTTGGTGTAAGAAAAACATCAATTTTAGTAGGAACCAAAAATTCTTCTTTTACCTGTTTCCCAGCAGATTTGCTTGATACAGCATGCATCAATGTGTTTTAAATAAAAACAGATAAATTGATACAAGAAAATGTATGAACGTCATAATCTATTGATCATAAATTCTAAAAAGAAAGCAAAATGCAATTTTGTGGAAAAAAAATATTCAAATGAGCAGAGTATTTTGAAGGTAGTAGAATTTAGTTGTAAATGGTCTGGATCACTGAGTTGTAGGCTATCACCTCTCTGTTAAAAATATGTTAACCCTTCAAGCACAAACCACAGTGTATGTCTTACTGCTTCCAGCATCGACCAACCTGCAACATGCAGTCCTCAGAGTCAGTATTCTTCATGTTTCATTTAAAGGCCCATTAAACTTGTCAAAACTTTTTTTTTTATTGTGAAAATTAATTAACCACGTTGACCCTTTTCAAAAGAAAGTATAAATTACCAAATATTTATGTTCTCAAACAATCCCCAATGATTGAGACCCGGTCCGAATTAAAACGTCACAGTATTTTTGTAGCCCACAAAATTACTAACCAATGTTTACAATCACTCGGCGAAAAGTTATCGTTTTTTTTTCCGTACGTGGGCCGTAAGAAAGCAGAACGCGGTGACGTCATTCACATAAAAGTTGTAAACACAAAATCATGCAAACATGGAAAGAAAAAGACGAGGAAAAATAGAGATTCTTTAAGTTTTAACTTCATTACAAGGTAAACAAAGAAAGATGTAAATGTTATACGACCCATCCTGGTAACGGCTTTTAGTGGGGAAAATGTCATCAATTTATGCACTTCTGCATAATTATCGACCGTCGCCTGCCGAGAGTTGCAGAAAATCAGCTCGGAAAGATTCGCTGTTTGTTTTGTAAACAAGATAAACGATCCCCAAAACATGCTGCAAATCAATAAGATAATACCCTTTTCTTATTGTAAGGTTTATTTTTTGTGTTATTATGCATACAGGTGAAATCTAAAATGTTTAGGTTAATAAAAAATATGCTGTTTGACAAGTTTATTGGTCCTTTAACAAATTTCTGCAAAACAAAGGATAATGAATGGATCAGCTAATATTAACTATTTACTCCATAAATACATGTTTTATCGCATGTATGACATTTTAGACCCAGGTCAGCCAGCACATCCATTCCATCTGAGGTTATTTCTGACCAAGAAGCACAGTAGATCTTGATCAGATGGCATGGATGTGCCAAATGATCTGGATATACACTTCACACATAGATATACTACACAAGTTCAGCCAATAAAGGGTTAACACAGTCATTGTAGGTCATGAGAGGGAGACCAACTTTATTGGAAGCCTTTCACGTGGTTCCCGAAATTGCTGGGTTGGATGAAAGATTTCAAGATCAGGGGTTCATTTGGGGCAGTCTAACATTTTTATATGATAGTTTCCACTTTTCTAGCAAAAATGTTAACGAATGTTAAATGTATTAAGGAATTGTTTATGGCTGAACCAGAAGGTCAATGTCTACATCCCCTTTGGGTTATGAACATGTTGATACGCACAAAACATTTGTATTTGCTGATACTTAAAATTACTTTGTGCATAAATTGTTCATTTTTCCCAAAATGGTATTTTGCTAATGTATCATTATAATTACACAATATGTTAGCAAATATCATTAGTTTATATCACAGATTTTTTAGAAATTCAGACTGAAATGACAAAGTATATAGTAGTCAGAGGATGCAAATGACTTTATGAAATTTATTTTTGGCTTTGACTTGTGTGTTCACTATGCAACATGATATAAAGTCATGGACATTCATGAAGCATAAGTTGGAAAATTTAATATGTGCAAAATTCTGGTTAATTAGTCTTGAAATACATCAACATTATTGTCTCCATGGTTTTAGGAATCTGAATCTGCCAATGAAGATAATGTATCTATTTCGAGTGAGGGAGAGAGGCCGCAGACCAGGGTGGCCCCTCAGGCCCCTGTTGAAGGTAAGAATAATCATTAACATTATTTAAGAGTTTCATAAAAATTACAATGCCCATGGGAAAGGAAATACAGTTTGTATATGTTTGTGGGAAAGGAAATATAAGATTTTATATAATTATCTTAGAACCAAAGAATAGAATTTCAGGTTGTTTTTAGGTTTGTTTTTTTGCTAAGCTGATTCATAAACATATTGAATCTTTACTCTGTAGATACGGCTTAAATCACATTAGCAAAAGTGTAAATCCTGATCAGCTGTCACATCTGTGCCATCTGATCTCGATCTACACAGTTACAATTAATCTGATGAATGTAAAAGTGAACAGTGTAGATCCAGATCAGACAGCATGGATGTGCAGGGTAATCTGGATCTACACGGGTTGCTCTTGGGATTTGAGCAATATCCCATGGAGTAGAGGGTTAAAGGTTTGATAAATGTCTAGACGTAAAGTAGTATTTTTGTTTAAGTTTCAGTTGTGTTTTTTTTTACATTTATGAGTCGATAATGATATTGATTTACCTGATTTACATATTTTAATTAATAATTAATAAAAAAATGTTGATATAAATTGCAATTTTTAAGTGTTAATGTATCATGCAGTGATGTTCATGTTCATTTACCATTGTCATTGTCATTTATAGCATACAATAGAGATATTATTTTGTTTAATAGTTAGTATTTCATGTAATATGGCTTCTGTGAGTGTTTACATGTGCTTATGTTGGACTGCCGGTGATTTCAGTCATACTGTTGTTATCCCAGCACAATCATTCAGACTGGAACACTGGTGCAAGAATTGCCAGATTTTATAGATTATGTGTGTTGAAATCCAAAGACTAGTATTAAATACATGGTTCAGCAAAATAAATATAAATCAAACCATTTCTTAAATATGTTCATCCATTTATATCAAAACAGTATAATAATTGTTTTCAAATTAAAAAACAGGGTCAGTTGCAAGATTTCCAGAAAGGGGGCTATTTGAAGCAGTCTTGGGGTAGTTACATGATAATTTCCAACTTTCTGGCAAAATAAAATTTCTATGAAAATTAAATATTTCTGCCCCAAAATGGAGTTTTCAGCAACCTACTGACCCTCTCTGGGTTCACCCTGATTAATGAATTTTCATATTTGTAAAACATGTTTTATCATAAAAAAGTTGGCATCTCATGCACCAGTGGGCTGAATGAACAGTCAGCAGAGTTTACACTATTACCATCAGACAGATTATCCCTATCCTCCATAAATTCACATTTTTACACATGTGCGACCAGTGTAGATCCAGATCAGCCTGCTCATCCGTGCCGTCTGATCAGGATCTGCACTGGTCGCATTTTGGTAAGAAATAACCTTGTGAATCAAAAAGCAAACAGTTAAGATCCTGATCAGACGGCATGGATGTGCCGGCTGATCTGGATCTAAACTGTTTGCCTTTGCAATAAAGGTGTATCTATGGAGGAAAGGGTTATGCATCTTATTTGATGTAATCCCCATTGTGTTAAAAAAACTAAGTTGATGAACAGTACCAAGTTAGTATCAGCTCTGTACATTTTCTATCAAGAATATGGGTAATTGGATTAAAGTTTGGAGAATAGCATATACAGATATATCCATTTTGTTTTCATCTTATATACCATCAGTGCTAAAAAATGTGTTACAACTAAGAATCCTTAATTCAGATAGATCTGTGTTTGCACCTGATTACACTTTAAATTTAGGGGGTAAAAGAGACTTTCGGTTTTGTCAGGGTGTTTTCTACAAGAAAAACTTCGGTTGCAGTGGCCTTACTTTGATCACACATGTATCATTTCATCAAAATCATCCATTTTCCTCCATTACATGACAAATACGCTGAGGTTTGTACTACTGAAACATTTTATCTTCCTGCCACCTAGGAGACAATATTTCTATCACGGAGGACATGATAGCATCAATCGATGAGCGACGTCAAGTCGCCGTCGCTGATGATGATGATCAGGCTCCAGAAATTTGTGCTAAAAAGAAAGAAGCATACATTGATCTAATAATGCAAATGGATCAAATGGAAGATGACCGAGAGCAGCAAATGGCTGCCAGTAAACGCCAAGGTATTGCCTATATGAAAATGGCTGCTATTGTAGGGGCCATTTGTAACCTTGCATGGTGGGATTGATGTTTACTAACACTGTTCTTGTTGGTGTTGTAGTTTACGTTTTTGATACTTTAGCACATGAAATATGTTGTAAAACATGATTTATTTTATCTTTCAAGTTTCATACATTACTGATAACTTTAACTGAAAACATGACTTGTCTTTTAAAATTAAAGATAGTTACTAACATATGCAATCATAACATGAACTTTTGAATCCAGAAAAGCCATTAACATTGTACATATAATTCTTTCTTTATTCATTAACAGGTCAAACTTATTTCCCTTATTTTGTCTTTAACATAAAACTACCACTAGCAAAATTTACCAGTGCAAAATTGTATGATTATTTTGTACTGCAAACAGAAAAGAATAAAATTGATCATGTTGTTAGTGTTGTTTATCCTAGAGTAATACTGTGCCCAAGGTTATAAAACTGAGCATGGAAACCAGTCTCAAATCTCAAGCATCTGATTGGCTGAAATAGCGACTGGTCGCCATTTCAGCCAATCAGATGCTTGAGATTTGAGACAGGTTTCCAATCTCAGCTTTATAACCTTGGGACCAGGGCTCATATGTGGAATGCATTTTAAGTAAACAATCTTTACTCTAAACACACAGAATAAGTTTAATAGATTGGACTTCAGAATCTGTGTCAGCTCATTTGCTATGCCTAGGGATGTGACAATTCATTGACAGATTAGGAAAACATGTAGCCAGATTAGACTGTGTTGATAGGCAAGCTTATACAGTTCAACACATGCTTCAAATGATACTTGGTCATTAAGAACACACATTGCAGACTTACTATTTTAAAACCAAAACCTGTTTGTTTGTGTAACCATTATCAAAGTTTCTTGGTATGCAAACAGCAAATGAAGCTAAGTAAAATCTGGGTAAATCTTTGTCATTTTTCAAATTAAATAGATTTTTCAGAAAATGCTTCCACAGTATGGGCCGAGATTTTAAACTTATAGTAATATTCTTAAGATATCTAATAGTTATGAATGTACCATCCTACCTCACATAATTGTCTGTTTGAAAAGTAGGTCACAAATGTAACACAACAGACTCTTGTCTAACATCACATGATTATAGGCATCGTATCACTGTACTTGGTTACAGTATTACTTTTAACACTGGAATAAAAACCAATATTTAAAACAGCATGTACTTACATGAAATTTTTGTTGGTGCTTGCTAAGTAAAAATTGCATGATGAAGTTGTGCTTTTGTCATAAATTAAGAGTCATTTCATATAATTTATAAGTTTTAAGTCACGAAATGCATGGTATTTATGATTGAAGTGACTGTTAATTAAGCTTCAATTATTTTTACTTTTATATTGTCAAGGATTCCATTTTTAATGAAAAATATCGCAGGCTAAAATATTAATAAAAGAGAGTAATGCAAACACATGTATATATGTGTAAGTAAAAATAGTATAGTTAATATAGTGTAGTTAGAAACATGTCTTTAATTACCAAAGATGCTGGCATAACCACATTATTACAAGGTTATGAAGTGGTACAAAAATGCAAAAAAATCTCAACCTGTTAAAAAATATTAACAAAATAAGAAATTATTATTTAAATTTATGGTCGAACTTTAAATTTCTGTTATGGTCAAACTAAAAATTTCCAGCTTGGAGTGTTCGGTATATGAAATGTTTTCTTACATTGAAGGCCGATTATGATTATTAATAATAATTAAGATATTGCAAGCATATCTGGTAAGATGGTTAAAAACTTCTGCTGTCGTTTGACATATAAGTAAGCACAATAAGCATTGCACATTTCTAGAGTTGGACGAAGATGCAGCTGTTGGTGAGGATGCCATCGAAAAGGAGGAGAAAAAAACGGAGGAGTCGGTGTTTGCCAGGCTCGAAGCTCTAGAGACAGGAGCTCAGCTTAAGCAAGCTCCTGAGGTGCCCTCTAGTGAGGAAGATGATATCGGAACATCTGTTGATGCTCCAATACAATCCAAACCCGCTGAAGGTAAAAGCAACAGCGGACATACGCATGTATATTCCATCACTCCAGTGTACAGCATGTTGTTGGGACGTTTTTACTGCTTTGCATGATATGAGTTTATAGGAGAAAATGACACTTCTAACCTGATATTTCCCATTGTTTCAGTTTCAGTGCCTGCCATGTGTTAGCTGTACAGTCACGTCACAGTTAGTTCCCATAGAATTGACTTTGTTAACTTGAAATGAACTTATTATTTTGTTTTCAGCATGTTAACTTTATTTAACTCATACTTTTATTGAAAACTCTAACACGACACTTGTATTAATATTCCATATTTATTCTGGATGCTCATCGCATGAATTTCTGAATATATTGTTCAGACTTGACTCATCAGGTCACCTGAAAAGTACATATTGGCCCAAGACCATAAAACTGAGATTGGAAACCAGTCTCAAATTTCAAGCATCTAATTGGCTGAAATGGCAACCAGTCGCCATTTCAGCTAATCAGATGCTTGATATTTGAGACTGGTCTCCCAATTTAGTTTTATGATCTTGGGCCATTGCAATAACTCCATTACAAGCAGCTGATTCTCTCAAGTTGGATAGTTTTGTGGTGTGGTAATAATAATAACCCTTTACTCCATATACATGAGTTTTTCGCATATGGGGCCATTGTAGATCCAGATCAGCTATCACTACAGTGCTGTCTGATTCAGGATCTACACTGGTAACTTCTTGATCAGAAATAATCTAAGGAGTCTAAATGTGAACAGTGTAGATCCTTATCAGATAGCACGAATGTGCCTGCTGATCTGGATCTACACTGTTTACCCTGGATTTAGGCATATCCAATGGAGTAAAGGGATAATTGTCATTAATCTTTATGTTACATTAATGGTAAAAGTTGTATTGCTTGAACATATCTAGCCTGTAAGCACTCTGTTGTCTATTATTGTATCTGTAACAGTACAGAATGTTATATAAATTATCATGGCAATCTTGTCTTTTGAAAATCTTTAAATGATGATCCATAACAACCGAAATACATGTAATTGGCAGTTTCCATAATTTGGATGATAACATTTTTACTTCAAGGGATGTTTTTTTTTCTAAAAATATTTAGCAATATAATTTTTGTGTTGCCTGACTACGTGACATATAGGGCTTACTTTGTCAGCGGCGGCAGCATCGGCAGCGTCAGGATTTCCTTGTCCGGAGCGTAACTTTGCCACCATTGGTCCAAATGACTCCAAACTTGGTATGCATGTTTCTGAAATGACTCGAAGTGCAGTGCACAAGAACTGTGACTCTACCCTGTTACATTTTTGAATTATTCCCCTTTGATTGATTCTAATAGAGCATTTTTTGTCTGGAGCCTAACTTTGTCACCATAGGTTCAAATGACTCCAATCTTGGTATGCATGTTTCTGGCAATGACTAGAAGTGCAACGTGCAAGAATCGTAACTCTACCTTGTTCCATTTTTGAATTATTCCCCTTTGATTGATTTTTATAGAGCATTTCTTGTCCAAAGCGTAACTTTGTCACCATAGGTTTTAATGACTACAAACTTGGTATGCATGTTTCTGGCAATAACTCAAGGTGCAGTGCACAAAAACCGTAACTCAACCTTCTTAAGTTTTTTTAGTTATTCCCCTTTGATTGATTTTAGTGCATTTCTTGCCAAGGGCATAACTTGTTGTGCCTGTTTCTTGCAATGAGACATTTAAAAGGTGAATAATATGTGAATTTTGTGCAATACATTGCTAATAACTGTACAACAAAAACTAATGAACATTTTTTATGTCGACTATCAGATATTTCGTCAGGCGACACATCCGACTCATGGAGTTCTAGTTACTTTTATACTGCCAAATTCCATGTTTTGTGAATAACTGTTGCAGGCTAAAACATTAAAAATGGAGGAGAGTGTTGCAAATACATTTATGTGCATAAGAAAAAGAAAAGTTTTTGCTGTAGAAAATATAGCAGTCAAAGCACCTGGTGTAAACTCAGATCAAATATGCAGATTGCTTTGAAATTACATTGGGTGCTCAAAAACAGTATAATGTTTACCCAAAATGAACACCAAGGAACAGCTGCTTGACCCTTTACTAAATGTATATGCTGTTGGGTTACCAGGGCCCAAGATCAAAAACTGAGATTGGAGACCACTGGTCTCCTGATTTAGTTTTATGATCTTGGGTCCAGTTTGGAAGTCATGGATGTGAAGGCTAATCTAGATCAACACTGTTTGCTTCTTTGTCAGAAAAGCAAACAGTTTGGCTTTTGATCAGATGGCATGAATGTACTGGCTGATGGTTGCCCATGTGATATAATCCATATCCACAAAGTAAAGGGTTTCATGGAGATGTGGATTTAAGTGGACATTATTGAAATTATTATACAAATAGAACATTTATATAGGGATAAAACAAAGTTTTAGACTATTTATTTCAATTTTGTGACAGAACACGATGTGCCAGTATTGTAATATACATCACGATTGCATGGTGACCTAAAGCTGAGGAAAGTCTGAATGTTCTGTTGTTACATTGGTGTGTTAGTTCTGTGAATGAAGTTCTCAGAGATTAGTAAATGGAAGTTAACACAGTCATTTTCACTGTTTTAAACATTTTTACGCACATAGCTTAAATTAAAGAAAATGGGGCTCTATGAAAAGTAAGAAGTTTCTGTTGCAAATATGTTATATAAAGAACTGTTAGGAGTGCTAAAAGTCTACAAGAGCAACATGTCTAGATATCATCACAGTATAGGAAGACATTACATTACTCTGCATAATTATGAGATTTGATGCCACTAAAATTGTTAATAGAGCCCTGATTTTTATACTAGTATGTATTTTTTCAGAGCTTTATGCATGATTATTTTTTTACATTTGGCTATTGTGAAAGCATTGGTTCTTTACGTGCTTACAGAAAATCTTGAGGATGAAGAGGGGTTGCGCACCCCACCCCCCAGCCCTGTGGAGAAAATAGTCCCAGGTATATACTAAACCATCGCTGTTCTTGCACTCCTGTAACACGTTGAATGTGGTTGAATACTGACTGTGATTTTAGGTTTTTTCTGCTATTCTGTGTGATGTTTTTTGCACGCTTATTTGCAGTTCAGGTTAATTTGGTTTTGTTCCACGTATAATACTTTAACATGTTTGCTAACTGTCTAAATTCTGATTCTTAGAGACATACAAGAGAACAAGATAAAAAAAACAACACAACTATATGACTGGGGTCTTGGGGAAAACAAGGCTTTGTGGAAATGAGTGAAGTTCAGAAAAGTTCAGAAAAATTAACCAGCATTTTTATGATGTCATTGTTCTATTCATTTATTGCTTTAAGTTACCAAAACATGCAAAATTTCGATGAAATTCATAAGTAAGCAAAATTGTCACAATTCTGTTTGCATAAGGAGATTTTCATGTATGATCCTTAACTCCATAGATATGACTTTTGTGGCATGTGTTAACAGAGTAGATCCAGTTTGGTTTTAGATGCATTGGGTTATTTTTTATGAAGAAGGGATAGTGTAGATCCAGATCAGACGGTATAGATGTGCAGGCTGATCTGGAATATACTTGTTGCACAAGTGATAAAGGGTGTATCCATTGAGTACAGGCATGATATTACTGTGTATAATTGCAGTTTTTACAAATAACTAGTTAACATATCTTTAAATAATGTGAAATCTCATTATTTACCCGGATACTGAACAACAGCCTGGTTTTTCCTCGACACCTGTTTATATTGTTAAAGTTACAAAATGTTGACATTTCTTCTTCCATATTCAACAAAGATAGCATTTACAAGCTTCCTAGCTTTCAATGTCAGATACTAGAATGAAGCCACAACTTTTCTAATGAGTTTTAATTATTGTAGAAAAAACCTCTTGTATTAAGCTAAGACAGACTACATGTATTAACAATAACTGTATTCTCTGTAATATAACAACTAAAATCATACAGGTAGATTTGGTTTATTAAAAGTGTTTGTGATAAATATCTTTGTCGTTAAAAGTCAGCATGAACCATCAATCAGAATTTAAGTAAATGATAATAAAAAAGCAAAGTCCTACTTGTTGCTTTTTTCATGCTTGCTATCTGTGTGGTGTGACTATAAGAAGTTGTGTGGTTATACAATATAACAATGTCCTCTTGTTTTGTCGCACCTTTAACCCTTTCCTCCATAGATTGGTGTGGCATAGGTGAACGGTGTAGATCCAGATAAGCTGGCACATTTGTGCTCACTGATCAGGATCTAAACTTCTCATTTACATTCTTTAGGTAATTTATGACCAAGAAGCAAACATTGTTGATTCAGTTCAGAGAGAATGGATGTGCTGGCTGATCTGGATCTACATTGTTTACACATTTGATAAAAACCTGTATATAATTATGAAGAAAAGGGTTGAACTGTTTTCTTCAGGCTTCTGCTGTGAAGGAGCTTTGCATTCCCCGTCTGCTTTCTCCTGTGATCAATTCCCAAGATTATAAAGCTTTAAATAGATACCTGTCTCAAATCTCAAGTATCTGGTTGGCTGAAATGGAGACTTGTGTCCATTTCAGCCATTCAGATGCTTGAGATTTGAGACTGGTCTCCAAACTGCATATTATAATCTGAGCACAAAATTACAATGTAAAATAAAAGTTTCTCAGACTTTCTTCTAATTATTTGTTACAAATCATGTATTCTTGTAGATTTGGAGAAATTTGTTCACTGAATAGCACAGGCTAATCTGGTTCTACAGTGTGACATAATAAGTTGTGTTATGTGCTTAAACAGTTCATTTAGTTATTTCTGATGCCTAATACTTCCTGTAAACCATTTGTTAACTCTGGTCAAATCACATTACATTAAATCAAAAAGCTTCTATTTTTTGTAAAAAATGATCACCGTTTATGAAAGTGAGTAATTTTGGTTTGATTTCTGGTTTGTGTACAGTCATCTACATGTAAATCAAAGTGGTATTAATTCTGTACAAATATGATAACATGAGACATGGCATTGCAAACCAACATTGTGTTATGATACTTTGAAAGTTATCTGGGTATTTCCTGCTACTGTTTACAGAGAAGTGAACAATGCTTAGCTACTGTTTAAGAAGTCCTGATATGGAAAATTGATAGCTTACACAATATGATAAAGGGATATGGAAGTTGTTCATTTTGTTACATAATAAGATTTCACATAGATCTATACATTCATTCATTTGTGGCTTTATAGTTTTCATATATCTCATTTTTGACATTATTTTCTATCATGCTTGCTCATTTCCAACCAATCAGAAGTGAAAGAGGATAAAACACAGGCACAACAGGAAACGGGCATCATGGGACAGGACCATGTTTCTCAGATGACACCCCCGAGAGTGGAAATCACCGAGTCAGAAACCCCGCATGGTGAAGCTTTTGATGAGGAGTATGACCAGGAGCCAGCAACAGATAAAACAGATGGTGAGCTTGTAGATAGTGTGCAAGTGGAAACAACCGAAGCTACTACTGATGTGAAACAAACACCTGACGAAATTACTGCAGTCAGAGAAACAGTGGAGACCACTACTGAAGTAAAACAAACAACAGAAGTTAGTACGGAGGTTAGAGAGGAGGAAGAGATCTCGGAATCTGTTACTGAGATCGAGGAAATCTTCCAAGTCTCGGATGACGGGGTCCACTGGAAAACTGTCAAGAAACTGACTACAATTACTCCTCGGGGTACCACTGAGAAAGTTATAGTACTTGGAGGTATTTGATTACACAGTGATAGCTTTGGGTGTTCCATTGTTTCCTCTCCAGTCGGTGTTTAGTATTTATCTTGCCAATTGTACTAGTGTTGTAAAATGAACCATTCCTACACATTATTTGTGGGATTCAATCAACAGACATAATTATTTATCACCATATAACTTTCCTTTGTACTTTCATCATATTTTTCCATGTACTAGATTCTATTTATTAATCCTTTACTCCAGATATATATATTGGTCTTGTCAAGTAGCATTCAAAGACATGTTTGCATCAAATTTTGACAGAATCAAGAAAAAAATACTGTTAGACATTCTGAGGCATTTGTTTTGCTAAGCCTTTAGGTTGAAATATGATTTTTAACTCTCCTTTACATTTAGGCAATAGTGTTGTGGGCGAACAGTGTAGATTCAGATCAGCTGGCACATCTGTGCCATCTGATTAGGATCTGCCCTGATCCCTTTTTGATTTATTAGATTGTGTCATACAAAAAAGCAAACAGTTCAGATCCTGATAAGATGGCACGGATATGCTGGCTGATTTGGATTTACACTGGTTGCATATGCGTTTTTATGGAATAAATGGTTAAATAAGGCAGAGTAAATGTCTCTTAGATGTTTTCTATTACTTGTCTGGGACTGGTTCATTAGATTTAATTATCTTTGTGACTTTGATTGTTGTCAGTTGCCACTTTGCCATCATTTTTGTTGCAGATTGGTGCCCAAGGTTATCAAACTGAGAAGAGAATGGAAACCAGTCTCAAATCTCAAGCATCCGATTGGCTGAAATGGTGACTGGTTGCCATTTTGCCCAATCAGATGCTTGTATTTGAGACTGGTTTCCAATCTCAGTTTTATAACCTTCAGCCTGAATCTTCCAGAAGGGAAAGTTTTGTATTCTCACACAAGCTTCATTTGAAATCATTTGAGCTTCATTTTTTGAAAGCAGTCTTTCAACTTCTTTACTTATGGAATCTTGGAATATGTTTCATTTGGTCACTGCTTTTAACCCTTTACTCCATGGGTTAGCCTTCATTCTGTGTGTGACCAGTGTATATCCAGATCAGCCTGCACATTCGTGAAGGTTCTACACTGTTTGGTTTTAGATTTATTATGTTATATCTGACCAAGAAGAACAGTGATGTGCAGGCTGATCTGGATCAATACAGGTCATGCATGGAGTAAAGGGTAAATGACTCATTTTTGTTCAAGCATTTATTATCACCTTTTTGTCATTTTGCAGTCAGACAGATTAGAGCTAGATTGTGTTTTACATATCATTCAATTTCCTGTAGCTAGTATACTGGTTGATTTATATGCATTTAATGAAAAAAATGGTATTTGAGCTAGTACTGCCAGTAGAGTTCCGTGTTGAAAATTGTAGATCAGACAAAACTTTTGTCCCTTAGCATATTTAGCTGAAATTCAAAGCAAATCCAGGCTTAAGGTTTGATGATTTCTGTCATGTTAACATACTGAAACAGTTACAGATTTTCATTTTTCAGACTCTCATGAAACTTCACTTCCTCTGGTCTAAATTTGTCCAAACTTTGCACAAATTGACTTCAGTACTTCAGGTTTTTGCATCCTCTAGGTGCTTCTTGCTGCCGGAGATCAATTTAAGCCATATCACTACATTAAAACCATTTACTCTATATATACAGGTTTTATTGTGTGTACAAATAGTGTTGATCCAGATCAGCTGGCACATTCCTGCCATCTGATCTTTATGTACAATGGTTGATTTTTGGTCAGAAATAATTTAATGAATCTAAAAGTGAAAAATGTAGATCCTGATCAGATGGCACAGATGTGCTGGCTGATTTGGATCTACACTGATAACTGTCATCCTAGGGAGTTAAGAGTTACAAATGTTGGGCAGCTGAATATACTTAATAACCCTTTCCTCCATAGACACACCTTTATTGCGTGGGCGTCTGATCAGGATCTGCACTATTCGCTTTTTGATTCGAAAGGTTATTTCTGACCAAAATGCAGTGCCAGCTGATCTGGATCTAGACTGGTCGCACATGCTTAATATTCATATATATGGAGGAAAGGGTTAAAGAATGTTTATGTGCGGTATAATAATTGGCACTATGTAATGGCAGTCATTGAAGACATGTGTATATATATTATGTTGATTGCTCTTTGTGTCCAGAAATATTCGTGCATCCCAAGGTCCTTGATGATCAGTTGTGCTTTTTTTTTGTGTGCATATGTGGTTGAAAAGGGAATATATAGTTATGCATTATTTCTTGAAACTCTTCACTTTTTTCCATACATGTTTACAATTTGAAATTATATGGTTTGCGCTTTAATATTAATTTTGATGTTTCACTGAATAAGTTAAATATTTTTATATTTTTAGAATTAAGTTAATACTTTATGTTAAACTTTCCTTGTTATTGTCTATTTATAAGATAAAGCTGGACAAGCTAATCATTAACAGTGAGAAGACAAAAATATCTTTGAAAATGATTTTATCTATGCAGAATTTAATATCCAGTATGTAATGATGTAGTAATACAACTCTTGCCTTACCTTTGATTGTCATAACATGTGGATGTATACTAAATAGCATGTTCCTATTCCAAGAGATGTCTCCATGTTCCTAACAATCATACTGTTATAATAAGTACCTGATAAATATGGTTCATGAGTGACATTAAAGGCTCTCTCATTTACTACTAAACAAATGTGTAAATGATAAACTTATTATTATAGATCAGAAGGAACAGGTGATAAAGTAGAAACACTAGCCTACACAACAGTACTGTTTTGCTGTTAATTAATGTTTCAGCAATGTTAGTTACTAGTTAAGAAAACATAATGTTAAAAAAAAATCCTTTATTATGTTAAGTATCCTATGAACCATTATTGAAACTAGTAAATGTGAGAGCGTTAGTATTAACTCAGTATATGGAGAGCTAAACAGCATTGTGTTTTTGTGTGTGTTTTGGGCTGAAGGTTATATACCGGAGATTGAAAACCAGTCTCAAATCTCAAGCATCTGATTAGCTGAAATGGTGACTGCTCTCCATTTCAGCCAATCAGATGCTTGAGATTTGAGACTTGTTTCCATGCTATGTTTCATAACCTTGGGCATTGGTCATGAGTGATTTAAATTTCTTTTCAGAAGAAGCAGCAGAGAAGAGAGCCGCCATGGTCCAGCTTGCCGAACGTCTCTCCGAACCCCGTGACCTTGATGACAGTGTCGCACCTGAAGACAGGCAGGATGCTGGAGACACTGGTGTGTAACTATAAATAGAACTGCTGTCATGTGACCTCAAGTCATGTGATCTGGTCAACTGTTGACCTTGTCATGTGACTTTGAGCATTTAATGACAACCAGCCTGGTCATGCATAACTGTATTGTGGTCACAATGTTATTTCTTTTTATTTTATTTTTTTTGCATAATGTTAAGTAATTTTTATAATGTTTTTATTTGTCAAAGATATATAAACCTTAGAGTTGCTAATCTTGTGGTAACACAGCAATATTTTTAGTGTTCACATTGGTAGAGCCTAATAATACACATAACAATTAACGGCATGAGCTCTAATAGAAGACTATTATCCATAAACTTAGTGTTTTATGTGTTTTAAAAATCAGAGTTGGTGACCTTAAATTTTCCTTGCCAATATATAATGGGTCTGTGTAGTGCTGTCATGGTTATCTAGTGAATATACTTAATCTTTGATGGACATAACCACCAGGACTGTTCATACTGTGGAGAGTTACGCACATCTTTTGTGTTCTATGAAGTTCAAATACTCAATCTTTTTTATTGTATTTACCGTGTAAGGTGTTGTTTACATAGATGTAGTAAAGTAGGTCAAAAGCTGCCAGGTGTTCTCTGATAAATCTGTGCCTAAGATCATAAAACTCCAACTGGTAACCAGGTAACCAGTCTCAAATCTACAACATTTGATTGGCTGAAATTGAGACTAGTTTCAGTTTCTGTCAATCAGATGCTTGAGATTTAAGACTGGTCTCCAGTCTCTGATTTATGATCATGGATGCAGGTATTTGTGGGACAAAGCTGCTCAGGAAGAATTTTGTCACAATGTTCCATCTTCTGTGGTAATTAACTATGCAATAATGCATTGTCATAACATCATTTCATTTTCCATCAATGAAATCAGAGAGAAAAAGTGAAAAAACTGCTGATTTGAAAAAAACAACAATACAACAAAAATATGAAAAAGAAAAGAAAAACAATGGCTCGGCTTTTACATATAATCTTGTCGATATGTGCAATAGGATTGTTCTTGTACCATTTTATAAGTGAGGACTTAAAAAAACAACATTTACTTGCCACTTTTGTAAACGCTTTTTCTTTATGACTACACAACTATTATATTAGTAAATCTTAAGTATACTGGGCTGAAGGTTATAAAACTGAGTTTGGAAACCAGTCTCAAATCTCAAGGATCTGATTGGCTGAAATGGCAACCAGTCGCCATTTCAGCCAATCAGATCCTTGAGATTTGAGACTGGTTTCCATGCTCAGTGTTATAACCTTGGACACTTGTTTAGAGAAGTTAATTTTGAACAATTTTACCTGAACTAGTTCAAAACTTGATGAATCTCTTAATTTTAGCTGATTTATTGACAATACAAAAAATTGTTATACATTTACGTATCATGTTATAGTTTTGGTAATGGTATATTTGTATAGTTTTTCAAAAGAAATAGTTTTTATCAGTGTTTTAAGGATATACTTGCATGATCCCACTTTTTGGAACAGAAGACTGATTTGATGCATGTTTTAACCCTTTCCTCCATGGACACACCTTTATTGCGTGGGCAAACAGTGTAGATCCAGATCAGCCGGCATATCCGTCTGATCAGGATCTGCACTGTTTGCTTTTTGATTCATTAAGTTATTTCTAAACAAATTGCGACTAGTGCAGATCCTAATCTGGATTTGGATCTACACTGGTCACACATGCATACAAATGCATATATATTGAGGAAAGGGTTAATTTCAGGGCATGTATTTAGAAATACCCCACCATTTATTTCATTGAAAGTTTATTTCCCTGCACATTTTACCTGCAGATTTTAAAATGTGATTCTGATAATAATTAATATAGAACAAAATTTGCAGAATTTTAGTTTTAAGTTATACCCAGTTTGCGGTGAAATTCCAACTTAAATTGGTGTGGCTTGAAGTATTCCAGAAAGTGGGAACGTCACATAGATTGAACAATATTAAATACCACTGTTTGTGCTTGTATTTTATGTTGAAGTGTTTTGCAATAAAGTAGCTGCTACTGCCTTACACAACTACTGTCTGTTTTATTTGCAGCCATTTTGGTTGCATAGCCTGCTGCTCCTTGATTGGTCATTTCAAAATTCATCTCCCATGATCCTCATCATTCCCAGCAGTCATTGCTGTTGCCCATTTAAAAGGTACAATAACAACAAGACACCCAATTAAAAGTCCTAACAAGAAAACAAATGCATCTAAAGACATTTGTGCTTTAAGTATTTTTGTGTTTCTATACGAAATATCTTTGGGAAGGAGCAGGTCAAAACTTGAAAAAATTGATGCAAACAACAAACACTAAATAGTTTGATATGTCACTTTGTGTATAAATGTTGTCGTTGATTAAAAAAAAATCAAATATGCATGGCCAGAAACAAAATTGATAAACTGTTAATTCAGAATGTAATAGGGAACTTGGATTTCTAACTAGCTCCTTGGTTCTTCGTCTCTCCTTTAGTTGTAGTCATTAACCAAATGCTTTCATTTAACCCTTTACACATAGGATAGGGCTGTTATCACATGGGAGTGCCGTGCCATCATATACATGCCATCTGCTCACGATCAGCAATGTTGGCTTTGTAGTTAGAAATAACTTTATGAATTAACAAGCAAACAGTGTAGGTTTTGATCAGATGGCACAGATCTGGATCTACACTGTTTGCTCATAGATAATGGCCTTATCCCATATAGTAAATGGTTAACCAAATGCTTTCATTAACCTCATTAGGAGCTTGCTGCTCCCTTTAACATAATCATTTGTTCATTCAATCATCACCCTCCAGTCCAGGTTTGGCTGTTTTATAAGGAGCAGCAGGCTAACTGTCTATTTTATGTTTCTTTTTCTTTGTCTTTTTTTTTGCTCTACCTCTTCTTAATGTTTTGTTTGTTTCTTGCATGGCATGGACAAAATGTCGAGTGTTCTAACCAATGTATAAAGACTGCCATAAGGATGTTATTTCAAGATTTTCAAATGAATACAGTTGGCCTCTATGAACTCAGTTTCTACAATATAAACCTGTTGTAGTCAAGCAAGTAAGGAAATATTTGAAATGTTATAATTAACCTTTAAGTCTATATAAATTTTATCAGATGGGAGAGGAGTGTAGATCCACATCAACAGGCACATTAGTGCTGTCTTATCTGGATCTAATTTGTTCACTCCATGGTCAGAAATAAGTAATGAATCTTAAAGCAAACGGTGTAGATCCTGAAAAGATGGCTTCATTGGGCTGGCTGCTCTACATCTACACTGTTGGCCCGTACGATAAAGGTATATTTGTGGAGTAAAGGGTTAATAAAATGTCAAATTGACTGAACAAAACAGGATGATGCTGAACACAGGTGAAGTATTCTCAAAAGTTTTAATAAAATTTAGGTTAAATGCTTAACCCTTTCCTCCATAGACGCACCTTTATTGCATGGGTGAACAGTGTAGATCCAGATCAGCCGATGTGCCGGCTGATCTGGATCTACACTGGTCGCACATGCATAAAAATAAGTATATATGGAGGAATGGGGTTAACCCACTGATTTTGTATACTGTACTAATATCATTTTGTGTCTGGTCTTGCTAGAGGTAATTTACAGTCATAGACTGTATAGTGGACAGTGTAGACCTTTGATCATACTGTGCAGAGCCATAAGCTGATCTCATCTACACTGGTCACAGTTTGTAAGACATTATCTTTTCTTAATACTTAAAAGGTTAATTTATGAGAGGCAATACTCCATAAATGGTGGTCTTGTATCATTGAGCAGAACTTCCCTTATATTCAAGAATTCAAGAATTGAGACTGTGTACACCATTACAGAAAGGCTATAATCAGATAACACCAATATAAAACCTTAACTTGTTAAATGTAGCTTTGGTGACTGAATGCTTCAAATTATCAAATAACCCTTTCCTGGATATATACGCATTTTTACGCATGTGCGACCAGTGTAGATCTAGATCAGCCGGCACAGCCGTGCCCTCTGATCAGGATCTGCACTGGTCACATTTTGGTCAGAAATAACCTAATGAATCTAAAAGCGAACAGTTTAGATCATTACTTGAGTTTGCTAAGGCCTATTGACTCCAAACTTGGTGTATGGGTAGCTTATATCAAAAGGCAGCTTGGGGTTGCTACCCAGATGTCTGTGATCAAGGTCAAGGTCACTGTTGCTAAAAATAGAAATTCAGTTTCTGCTTAATAACTTGAGTTTGCTTTGGCATATTGACTCCAAACTTGGTGTATGGGTAGCTTATATCAAAAGGCAGCTTGGGGTTGCTACCCAGGTGTCTGTGATTAAGGTCAAGGTCACTGTTACTAAAAATAGAAATGCAGTTTCTACTTAATAACTTGAGATTGCTTTGGCCTATTGACTCCAAACTTGGTATATGGATAGCTTATATCTAGAGGCAGCTTTGGGTTGCTACCCAGGTGTCAGTGATTAAGGTCAAGGTCACTGTTACTAAAAATAGAAATTCAGTTTCTACTTAATTACTTGAGATTGCTTTGGCCTATTGACTCCAAACTTGGTATATGGATAGCTTAAATTAAGAGGCAACTTGGGAAATCTACCTACGTGTCTGTGATCAAGGTCAAGGTCACTGTTGCTAAAAATAGAAATTCAGTTTCCACTTAATAACTTGAGTTTGCTTTGGTTTTTTGACTCCACACTTGGTGTATGAGTAGCTTATATCAAACGGCAGCTTGGGATTGCTACCCAGGTGTCTCTGATCAAGGTTAAGGTCACAGTTGCTAAAAATAGAAATTCAGTTTCCACTTAATAACTTGAGTTTGCTTCGGCATATTGACTCCAAACTTGGTATATGGGTAGCTTATAACAAGAGACAAATTGGGATTGCTACCCACGTGTCTGTGATCAAGGTCAAGGTCACTGTTGCTAAAAATAAAAATTCAGTTTCTGGTTAATAACTTGAGTGTCATACTCAGGTGAGCGATTCAGGGCCATCATGGCCCTCTTGTTATTATTAAAAGCCCACAAACAATTCAAATGTTAAACCTGCTGAATTTGTCTAATTGATTTCCTTGGAACTCCTGGCTAGCAGGGGTGTTTTCCATTGATTAATTAACTGAATCGTGAACAGTGTAGACCCTGATCAGACTGTTCTGATGCACATGCTGATCTGGGTCTACACTGGTAGTCACAAATTAGTCCTGATTAACAGACAGGGTTTAAACAAGACATTTGTAAATACTTTGGATTCTTTTTATTTGTCAATGTTTGACCATGGAATCTATACAACAATAAAGAAATGGTCATTTTGTCCTTGAGGGAGGTTGGAAATGCCAATCAAGTTGCTTTCTAAGACATTTTGTCCTGCATGATTATTTTCAAGTACCTGCTTAAATGCTTACTAACATCTTATTTTGGCTTTAGTAACACTGCAAGTTCCCTTCAAGAGTTGATAGATCATATTAAGGACTGTTGGAACATCATTTGGTAATGTGCTCTCTAAAAAAAGCATGTAAACTCAATATACTGTACACTAAAAACACAAAGTGACATTGTAAATAATTATGCAATGGAGGATAGTTGAATTCAAATGAAAAATGAAGGAAACACTTAAAACAATACCAGCTGGTCTTTTTATGGAAAGACAACATAATGGGGTCATGTAGCCAGCTATCCGCAATTTCGTTCAGCACAAATTCAAATAACTTCAACTTTACATTAAAAAAACATGAAGTGAGTACAGTCAAATATACATCCCTCAGTCCATTTCAAGGTTTTTCTTAACCCTTTTGCTCAATATATACGCATTTTTACACATGTGCAACCAGTGTAGATCCAGATCAGCCGGCACATCCATGCCATCTGATCAGGATCTGCACTGGTTGCATTTTGGCACAGTTTAGATCCTGATCAGATGGCACGGATGTGCTGGCTGATCTGGATCTAAACTGTTTGCCCATGCAATAAAGATGTATCTATGGAGGAAAGGGTTAACACTTACGCTCAATATATATGGGTTTGATCATGTGTGAGACCAGTGTATATCCAGACCAGTTGGCACATCTTTGCATTCTCATCTGGATCTGCACACTGGTTGCTTCTTGTTCAGAAATAACCTAATGGATATAAAGCAGTGATAACATGAACATGGCTGAACTAGAGACTTCCAACAAGCTAGTCCATATATGAACACTTCATGTGTGTGTCACAGTAGTGTATAATATGCTAGAATGCTTGACCAACTCAAATATAGGACTGGCTTATTAAAGACTAAAACACTTGTCTATGGTAGGGCATGATATCAGTATGCACAATATTCTAAATTTCTTAACAGTAGTACTGTTAAAGCCACACACCTATCCAGAATGGACAAGATTATTTCATTAGCTTAAACTTGTGGGTAAACGAGTGGGCGTCAGACACACACCATTAATTGGTCCCTCTTTGCAAGAAAAGGGAAATGGTAGGGATCGCTTTGTCAGTTGTTCTGTCATGAAATATGAAAAAGACTATTGCTTTGCTGTTAATATTTCTTCTTCAAACTTTCAAGCTTATGGCAACTGGCTTGTGATGTTATCAGAATGTATAGGTCATTGTCACATTTGACAGAGTTAATCCCTTTTCATATAAGATTGCATATGCAAATCTGGTTGTAGATTGATGAATTCTGTCCGTCTACATTGCTGAAACAATTTAAGCATTTCTGAATAACTTCAAAACTAAAAGTACTCAATTATTACTCCCAAACATGTATACACCATATCTCTGACAACTTCTATTTTGTATTTATGTCCTCTTTTTTGGGGGGTTAAAAGGGATGTAAAATCTGCCAGAAATTTTTTTTTATCTGATTGATGATAAAAATAGATTGTTTGGTTAAAAATGGACTTTTTGTACCAATAGGTAACAATGTAGCATAAAGTCATATGAATAGGTAATGATAAGTATACAGTTTACTTGGCTAATATAATATATGAATTTTGTGTTGTATTCATTTCAATCTTGTTTCCCTGTCACAGTTTCTTGCATATCCTTGCATATTCCATTAATCTTGTGTTTCCTTTTAAAATTAATGAACCATTCTGTATGAATAAAGCAAACAAATTCATTTATTAATTTACTCCAGATGCTACTTGGAATCGGCTACTACAATCCGGCATTTCCCACTATCTGGGTGCATATTGTACTAAGATTTTGCCATTAAAATCGGTATTGCCCTTATGACTACAGGGTTGTGGTTTCGGAAAATCAATTGACAAGTTCTCATTTAACCCTGTCCTCCATATATACGCCTTTTTACACTTGTGCGACCAGTGTAGATCCAGATCAACTGGCACATCCGTACTGTCTGATCAGGATCTGCACTGTTCTCTTTTTGGTCAGTAATAACCTTATAAATGAAGAAGCGAACATTGCAGATCCTGATCAGACGTCACAGATGTGACAGCTGATCTGGATCTACACTCTTCGCCCATGCCATAAAGGCATGTATATGGAGGAAAGGGTTAAAAATAGTTATGCCCCTTCCATAATAAGATTTTGTGTTTAAAAAATTGACACTGGCTGTAACTTTGACATTTCCTAAATCTCATCAAACTTAATTTTTTTTCTAATGACATCATTATCTGTGAACTAGCCAAAATCTTTAGCTGGTCACAGTCACATTTGAATGAGTTATGCCCCTTCTGAATTAGTTATGCCCCTTCTTGTACTTAGACAAGCATGCTGTCATTTCATACTTACTCTTGTTAATTTGTTGTTGTTATTTTGACAAAGTATCCAAGAGCAACACAATGTTGAACTAAATTAGTAAGATTGTTTGCAGGAAAAAAAAAATCATTACCACAGCTTTCACAACCTACCATGATCTGATTAAATAGAAGTGGACGGATTCCTAACCACAAACACTAAGGTCCAAATAAGGATTTTAAGAATTGTATATGTGCTGCTGTTACACATTGAAGGATTCAAATATCAAATGATAATTTATTTCTTCGGGTTTTTGTAGATGTTTCATAAATTATATGCAATAGTTTAAAGATAACTATTCTAAATAGTTGACCATAAGAGATTACATCTGTCATCTGCAATCCCAGCATAATTAAGATTCTTTTTTGAACATCCAAATGATGACATTTCAGCAGTTTGGGATTTTATATTTAAAAAAAGTCATTCTGTTTATATCACTTCTGAAATAACCATGTATAAGTGAAGTTATTAAGTTAATCTTGTGGCGTGAAATACCTAAACTATCATTTTCATATGGTAAAAACAAGATTGTCCTGCCCACTCTTTTGGACAGATATTTTATTACTTTCCTATAAGGCTATACAAGAAAAAAACAAATCCATGTTTTTTACAGATTTCAAACCTTCCACAAATTCTGATATACTTGAGTTGTCTGATAAGCCTATGTTCATCATTTGTTTCAATACAGTGTTGAATGCATTTCTTTACTGTTGATATATCCGGAAAAGTTGTTTGGAAATTGTTTCTGCCTTGTCCTTCTGTTCATCCATTTGAATTCTTAGCTTTGTGATAATGGTCTGAGAGATTGCGATAAATTGTATATATCCATCGTGAGATGTGTGTTTGAAACTATCATCTAGAATTGCTGTTTAAATATAATAAGAGAAATAAGGGAAGCAATGCTTTTGTTTTTAAACAAAGTTGAAAAGTGTTTGTTTCCCCTGAAATTACAGAGAAATGAGTCTCAATTACAATATAGCCCACAATCCAAAAAGAACAAGAAAGAAAGCAACTGAAAAATAATCTATGTATGTAAATGTAGCCTTTCACCCTTTTCACTGTTTAAAATAACTCAAACAGCATGTCATCACATAAAACTTTAAATGATGAGCATGCTTAATAATTAGGAGGGGCAGATAACTGCTGTCACAATGCCTTTTGTTTCTTCAATGGGGATGTTAATTCAACAAATTTGCATTGTGACTTCATTTTTAGTTGTGACTATGGTAGACACAGATAAGGCTGTACAGCCATGATGTCTGGGTCTACACTGATGCTATTCTGTTAATAAATTTCTTTAAATCACCTATATCAACAATGATTGGACTTGCACAAGTTTAAAGAACAGCGACACAGGTCTAAAGGTCTTTGTCACTTCCTATCATTATTTTCACAGTGATGATTGCCTCAATCTCAAAAGAATTATTTGCTGGGAATGACTAAATGGCATTATTTAGATGATATTTGATAAAAAGATGAATCAAGTTGATCAAGGTTACTAAGCTGGACCTAAAGTCATCTACTCTCCAAGCTTTTTGCATAATGATCCAAAAATGTTTGGGATTATACTCTTAAAACCATTTCTCCATGGATACAGCTTTTTTGACAAGTGTAGATTACGATCAGCCTGCACATCTGTGCAGTCTGATCAGGATCTACACTGATCATCTTTAGATTCATTAGATTTTTTATTTGTAAGCAAACATTGTAGATTCTGTTCAGACTGCATCGATGTGCTTGATTATCAGGATCCACACTGGTCGCCCATGGGATAAAAAATAATTCTCGTGGAGAGAAGGGTTAAGATCTTCAGGTGGAATAGTTCAAAGCTTAATTACAACAAACACAATTAAAATAGGTTTAATGGTTGGCTAGGCAAAACCAACTTATAAGATTTTTGTGGTTAGCATAGGCCGAGATCAGTGTTTTGATCAGGATAAAGGATCAGTGTTGGACTACATCAGATGTTTGATCAGGTTTTATGTTAGATGTTGGACTACATCAGATGTTTGATCGGGTTTTATGATGAGTGTAGGCCTAGATCAATTTTTTCATCTGGTTTCATGATCAGTGTTGACCTACATCAGCTGTTTGATCAGGTTTTATTATCAGTAAGTTTTATGATCAGTGTTGGCCTAGATAAGCTGTTTGGTCAGAATTTTGTGTCCCCTATTCATTATAATATATACCAACATAGTTGGGTAATTAAAATTTCCTGCTGCATATTCTATATCAAACAAACCTAAGCTGTATAACTTAAACTAATTTCATAATTTAAAAGTCTGAAATTTGACATTAAATCAGAATAAATATTGTTCATTATCAAAAATATGCTTCATCAGAGATGACTAAATGACTCTTAAAAGAAAATAATTAAGATCGAACTTCTTTTCCAAAGTTAAATCAAGAAAAATAAGAACAAACCCATTTAGTTACAAAAAATTAACAAGGGTACATGCAGGTAGGGTTTCTATTATCAAATATTTATAATTACACACATGTAGGCATGCTTCTTATAAACTCATATAGAGGAATTCTACAGGTAATATATTTTTATTGCTAGCACAATATTTTAGCATCCAATACCAGTATTATACCAGCTTTACTAATCAGATCAGACTAGTCCTTAAAAAATCTTCGCCGGAGAAGAGATAAAAGCATCAGTTGGTAAGTTGTAGGAAAGCATTTATTTTCACAGTACACCATCCTGCTATACCGTATTCACCTTTTGTAGCCCAGATGCCAGCTTGTGATAAAGCTAACCATCCATAAAAGAGCATAACAAATGAAGTTGGCTTTGAGCAAGCTTAAATGCTTTTTTATATGAGCTTGACATTTTGAATGGAAATTGGCTGTAGCACACAAGTTGGTCATCAAACAGCTATTCAGTATGCTCTCATTAACTAAATGCTGTGTATCATCTTAAGACTTGTAGCTGGAATAAAGAAAAGCACATACAGTGGTAGTATGGCATTGCCACATTAATCTTTGGTATAAGGATTTATGCTGTTTGCATATGGGAAAGGGGCATATTAAGTACTTTCATTCATGAAAAAGATGATATAGCAATAATTGTCAAAACATGATTAGTATTGCAGAATAAATAGGTTCTGATGTTTCAGACCAATTTTATGGACATGACATAGTGGAACAAACGATAATTCCATCTGCTGAATATGCACTGGCCAAAACTAGAGATCCAGCCTGGCAAATTGAAGAGCATGAACCTGATGACAAGAGTAATCTGACAGAAGAACCCTTGTTGAGTGTGAGAAAAGATGAAAGCAGCAGCAGTAGAAGTAGCTCAGACAGTGAAAATGAAAATAAAATCCTTGAAGAAAGGAAAGGGAAGAAAAAGAGAAAGAGAAGAAGTAGCAGTGAAACAAGCTCTGATGGTGAATACTTTGAAACTGTTGCCGAACCAGAAAATGACATTCAACCATCTGCAGAGATACAAGCCCCTATGGTTGTTGAAGAAAATGAGGAGAGGGTAGTTTCTCCGTTGTCTCCTATAAGAAGCCCTGAAAGGGATAGGAAGAGAGAAGTAAGTCCAGTTCAAGAACCAGAATTAGATATCGAACTTGAGGCACAAGTTGTACCAGACATTATTGAAACAAACCAAGATTTTCGTTTTGATGATGAGATTATACCAGAGCCAGCTGCTGAAACTGAAAAATATCCAGGAAAGGAAACAAGTCTTCCTGTTGAATTTAAAGATGAGTTGCATTCAAAAGAAACTGACATTGATTTTCCCTTAACAGAAGGCACAAGTTACCATGAGGATATAGCAGCCAATGAAAAAGATGCTGAATATCCAGAAAGCCCTGAATTTGAAGAGCTGTTAAGACCTGTTGAAGACAAGGAATTTGTAAGCATGGAGGATCAGGACATCGAACCTGGTTCCTCAAAACCTACGCGTAAACTAAGTAAGACACTACGTGTAACTTTTGCAGAAACTGTTATAGACAATGAAAAGTTGTCAGATGATGAAAAAGATAAGTCTGAAAGTGACTCAAGTGATTCTGACAGTGAAGAAAGCGAGTCAGAATCAGAATCTGATAGTAGCACTGAAGGTAGCAAGGACTTGAGGTATATGAAGGAAAAGGATGAAGCAGTGATGCTTGATTCAGACCAAACTTTTCCAGACATGGATTCGAAAGTGGGAGATGATGTGATTACAGATAAAATTTTATCTTTCACATCTGAAAACAAATCACCTGATTACAGCTCTTTCCCTGAAACACAGTTTTCTGAAACTGATGACACTGATGTGAAACTCATTGGTAATGTTCCATTTACTGATTTACCTAAGGAAAGTAAAAATAAAACAGATGATCAATTGATAACAGTGAAAGATAAAGATGACAAGTCATCATCATCATCAACTAGTGACAGTGACAGTGATGAAGGTATTACTTCTTATGACGTAAATCCTGCAAAATATGATGACGAATATGTTTGTGATGATGATGATGTGGAAGAAAGGAGAGATTATGAGAAACTACCTTCGAGAGATGATACTGATCCCACATTCGTACAAGCACAAGTCCCTGATCCTGAATCTACTTACATTCCAGAAAATAATTACGTAAAAGAAACAAATGTTGATGATATTTTTAAAGATGAAAATGAAAAAGAAGAAAGTCATGGTTCAGACGACGAAGCAGAGGAGGCTACAACTGACTTACAGCCTGAAAGATCACCGGGTCAGAGTGATGATGAAGATGGCAAAAAGAGTTCTTCCTCAAGTGATTCTTCAGACAGTGAACAAGAATTGTCTGGAAAGGAACCTGTTCCATTTGTCTTCGATAAACAAAATAAAGTCATCATTGAAACAAATGTTGATGATATTGAAAGAGATGTAGAAATTCAAGCTGATGATAAACCAAAATCTGTTGAGACCAATGTTGACGACATCTTTCCTGACATACCAACACAGTCACCTGTGAAAATAGAAGACGAATCTAGCTCCAGTTCAAGTGAAAATGAAAAGGAAAATAAAGAGTTTCCAAGCTCTAAAGCTTCTAAAAAAGATACAGGTAAACACACTGACACACAAAGTGATTCTTCATCTGACTCTGACCTTGAAAATATTCCAGTTGATTCACAAGATGTTGATATTGATGAAATTGTAGAAAAGAACAAACTTCTTATTGATAATGAGAAAGCATCAGAAGACAGTCATACAAAAACTGAAGACAAACATGTGAAATATAAATACAACCCAAATGTAGCTGAGCCTTTCCTCATTGAAAGTTTACATGATGACGGAAACATCCCTGAAATCTTTGTACAAAGTGAGCAACTACCAGAAAAGAATGATAAAATTGAACTTGAATTCTCCAAGCCAACATATTCAGAGCAGTATCCAGAATATGCAGAAATGGATGAAAAGTTAATTAAAGAAAATAGGTCATTAGATGAAATTAATGACAATATAGTTCATTACACAGCACCAGAAAAAGCTGATGAGAAAGGTCCAACAGTAGAGATGACTTCTAGCAGTAGCTCAGACAATGAAGATGATGAACAAACTGAAACAGTAAATTTTGAAAATGAAAATGAGACAAACAGAATTGAATCCTTCTATATTCCTGATGAAAGAGATACTATTTTGAAAGCTGATTATAAAATCAACTCTCTAAATGAAAATGAAATACCAACAAGAAAAGCATCCACATCTTCATCATCAGACAATAATGAAACTGCAGATATATCAAAACCAAAACCAATGGAAACCGATGTTGATAGCATTCCTTTTGAAACAAATGTTGATGATGATTTTGAAAATAAAACTGAAACTCAAGAGCCTTTCAACCCTTATTTATCTGATGTTACACCGGAGAAACAGGATTCTGACAGCTCTGAAAGTGATAATGAAGATAGGAGACGCAAATCATCTTCATCTAATTCAAGTGAGGATGAAAAAGATCAAAAAGCTGAAGAGAAACCAAAATCAAGTTCTTCTGAATCAAGTGACAATGAAAAAGATAAAACTTCTGAAAATGACGTAAACAACTTGCGCCCAGAGCCTGTTGAAACAGATTTAGATGCAGCATTTGAAGAAGATACCAAAAAGGAATTGGAAGGACCAATTGTTTCAGAACCAGATGACATTATTTCTGAGAATACAGAAGACTCGTTTGCTCCACCAGAGTCAGATGTTGGAGCTTTCCGGCCTGAATATGTCACAGAGCAGTATCACTCTGCCATTCCAGTTGAAAGATCCCCAGATGACGTTGATAGTGAAAGACCACCAAAAGATGAGGTCTACTGTGAAACAACACTGACTGTTGTTAGGAGAGTTAAAGTTAAGCAGCAGTATGGCAGTGACAGAACTGAAAGACAGCCTACTCTGATTGAGAAAAGCCTTGAAAGTAAATATAGGCAACCTAGAATTGAAGATGTTTCGGATGACATAAATGACGTACATCCTGGTAAAAGGTCAAGATCACCTAGCTGGTCTGTTGATGAAGATCATTTGACCAAAAAGCTTGATATGGAAGACAAGTTTCTGTATGAGAAAGAGGCTCCGCCCCCAGCTAGGGAATACATGGTTGTTGAATCGAATGTTCAGCCTTATCATCCTAAAGGTGTGCAGGAGAAATACGTAGAGCAGAGACCATATGTCGCAAGAAGAGACTCCTCTTCATCATCATCAGAATCATCACAGTCACCTGATGAAGGTGAATTTATGACCTACGAGGGGGAAGGTAATTTTTCAAGCTTGAAGGTTTGGTTTTTGTAGAATAACGTTTTTGCCTTTCTTACATTTGCTAGAACTCACACAGCAGTGGTGCTTGGCTAAAATGTTTGCACTTCTTAACCTTTTTTCCTCTGGTTTAGTAGCAAGGTAAGATTTCTCTTTCTTCTTATAGGTGTGCTATATAACATAACAAATACACACCCATCAATCAGACTACCTGCATTACGAAGCCACATAATTTGTGCAATCTCATATTATGTGAGATATATTTTTTCCTGAGAAATTGGAGAATTCATATGTTACCCTTTCTGTCTGGTCAAAATATTGCAATCTATACTGGAATTGATAAAACATGCATGTTAGAGCAATCAGTACAGAATTTTGACCCTTTGTACTCCATTTATACTTGTTTTATGGCGTGTGACGCCAGTTTTAACTGTTTGCTTCTTGTTCAGATATATCCAAATGAATCTAAAAGCAAACTGTAGATCCTGATCAGACGGTAAGGATGTACTGGATGATCTGGATCTGCTCTGCCCAGACCATAAAAGTGGTATCTGTGGAGTAAAATGGGTTAATGATTCATCATAAAGGCTTCTCAACATCAGTATAATTATGTGACGTTGCTAGAGTGCATTCTTACGTCAAGAATTCTAATTCTACCATAAAGGCAGTTTGATAAGTGGGCATGGAAATAGGTTGGTGAATTAGTTGACCATGAATTTATTTTTTTTAAGATCAGTCCTTAAATATATAGAGGGGTGTTTTAAAGAACAGCTAACAGTGAAGGCCTTGGACAGACTACAAGGATCTGAGTCTACACTGGTTTTAAATGTGACATTCTTTGTGATTAAACAGCTTGTTTCTAAAATTGTGAGACAAATTGTTGGATCACAACTCCAGTTTTCTCTTCTGTCAAGGGATCAAACTCACCTCAACATGGTTTTAACTTCTTACCCTAAATGGAATTAACTGTATACTGTGTGTCTGGATTGTGCAAGTCTAATACAGAGTATAAAACTTGTGTGTTTGAAAGTTTCTAATACTGACAGAATAAAATTATAACAATCTTTATCTTTTTAAATTGAAAATCGTGTCACAAACAAAAGTCTCTTAAAAAAAGAATGAATCCAAATGAATTGACAATAAATTTTATGTACTTTTGCTTGACTGTACTTTTCCACATTATTGTTTCATTTTCCTTTGTTTAACAATAATACCTTAGTTCTGTAAACTTACAACAACTGGTATTATAACGGTAACTGTCTAATATGTAACTTACATCGTTACAAGTAAATGGTTAGAAAAGATTTTATAATGTGTAGTACATGTAGTTTTTACAATTATTAATTTATTTAATAAAAAAATATTTTCGTTATAATATGCCCACTTCACGTTTTTGAGGCAATAGCAATAAAATTCATAAGCTGCTAGAAAAAAAGTATGAAAAAAATGAAACAAAACTCTTTCATTCAAAGTATTTCTTACTTTTAATTACCATGAATTCATTCTTTTTACTGGATGCTGATGTCAATGTTCACAAAAATGATGGTCACACAACAGGTTAACATGATTACAACTAAACAAGGTGTTTTTTTAAACAAAATAACATTTTTTTCTGTCAGATAAAGTGCAAAAATGGTATAAGTTGAACATAGAGAAAACTTGTTACACATGGCCCTTCAAAAATTTATATAAATGTGTGAAGTCAATGTACAACATTCCTTTTAAATGCCTTTTCCCTAATAAATGCCTCCATGTTATTTTTTAGATTTGAAGGGAAAACATCAGTTAATCCATATTTATTATCCAATATCCATCCAAATCTAATATTAGAATTAAAATAATTTAATATAAATTATAAGCACCCTTTCAGGAAATGCAACAACCCCTGGGGTGTTTAAAAGGAGTTTTAAAATAATTAATTGTTGTCATGTTTAGACAATGCCAAGTATTCTGAAGTTTTGTTTAAGCCAGAGAAAAAGTATGGCACTTCTGATGCCACTCACAGTGTAATATAGGAATAACCATGCCGTAATTTTGAAGTTTGCGACGGTATACACAGATTTTAATGGTCGCAAATATTTTTAACGGCGAAGGCGCAGCCTGAGCCGTTAAAATGATTTAAGACCATTAAAATCTGTGTATACCGTCGCAAACTTCAAAATTACGGCATGGTTATTCCTATTCTAACGCTCTTCCATACTACCCTCAATCGGGCCTCATTCCATACGTTAAACGGGTACCATGTTCTATTTATCCGTATAGTAAACAACGGTACGGTATTACCCAAGGGAACCCGATTATCCTTACGTCGGTGAGATTACCGACAGTAAACAAGTAAAATAAATCACAAATAGAGGTCAAAACTTCAACATTTTTTATAACATCGACGTTTCGGCCATAATGCCTTCTTCAGGATTGTTTGTCATAACAGGAAATGACGTCAACGTCAAACGACAGTAAACAAGGAATTTTACGGTCGCAAATTTTCGCCATCTGACCAATCAGATTGCTCGAAATTTATTTAGTGCGTTAGAATTTGCTTTAAACATAGGTTTTGAAGAATGATCAAAAAGCAGTAATTATAGACCTGTGTAAGTCCAGGAAATGTTGCTCTATCCAACATGTCGCAGATTGGATTCAGACTGAAAAATACACGGTTGTCAAAAACTTGAATGGAATGAAAAACTTAATGATATAAAATATGCATTAAAAAGTTCGGGAAACTTAACGAAATAGGACAAGGATGTCATAACAGGAAGTGATGTAAATAATGGCATGTGCATTCTTTTTGAAGTGTCTTAAATGTGGTATGTTATTTGTGCTGAATAAAGAAAATGTAGTTTGAAGTATAATCAAAATAATCAATGAACACACACAAATTTGGTAAATGTCTTTTTTCAAATATTTACTGTAACATAGATCAATTGATATTCTTTTTAATGATAATAAAAATGTAATGCCTTTTTCTTTTAAAAGGCATCGCGGTTGTTAGACAGTTGTCATGTTTTTAGGCCAAAAACAGAGATGCAAAAAGCAAAAAACATATAGCAGTTTCAAATTAGGAATGGAATATTAGTTACATTCTTAAGTAAACATTTGGGAAGTATTGATCATATTGTTGAAGTTACTCCCCTTGATTTTTCGTCTCAGATATTTAAACAATAAAGTGGCATAATTAATTCAAAATTCATCTGAAGCAGTTTGAAACAAAGAAAACATATTTTCAGTTTTGCTACACAATATAATATGCCTACTGTAATTCGTTTCTCTAACTTTAAAAAAATCTTTTAAAGGTAACAAGGAGACAATGAAAAATGTATTAAAATGGAGAGCTGTTTGAATTAGAAGATACAATTAAAACAGTATGCAGTCATTCACAAGATTGAATTTTGAATTAAAAGTGGATAAAAATAATTCTTTGAAAAGGAAAGGTGATTCTTGCATACCAGATAAGGTCATCCGGTGTTTTCTCCTGTGTAGGAAATTTCGATCCTACACCCCCATGTAGAATGAGTTACGTGCTTAAATGTGACGTCACGTCATCAGGTATTTGACGTCATGTATTTAAAAAAGTGACGTCATTTAGAAAATTAGGGATGCTAATTTCAACGTTATAGCACATTGAAACAAACAACTAGACGTTATAAATGTACACAAAAATTATGAACAATAGAGGTATGCAAGAAAAAGTATCTTGCATGAGACATTTGGTTTAGATAGAAAAATCTGTCACCTCGGGTGAACTGTTTTGGCTGGAACTAACTTGGCAGAGCCTCGTTCCCACCAAAACAGATCACCCTCGGTGACAGATTTTTCCGTCTTCACCTCACACTCATGCATGATACCTATATTCTATTCAAACTATAGTCAAACCTGACTTAAAAAGACCAACCTGACTTTAAAGACCGTTCAGGGGAAAATGCTAAAGTGATCTTTGAATCCAGTAGGTCAATTTGTTCAGTTAGTTGGACAATTAAATTGTCATATTTATTGACAGGTGGTCTTTGTTTACAGGTTGTCTATATAACAGGTCTGACTGTATGTATATTTTATCAATACTTTTATTATTTCTAAGCAGTCCTCTGAAATGTGACCTAAAGCAAAGGGCAAATAAATTGTCGTAACCTAGTTATAAGTTAAATGCACTTGATTGAGCAATAAACATCACTTAACATTTGACATCACTCTAAGCAAATCTTGATAAGGGAGCTTGTGGTTTTTCATTCCAAAATAAAGTTAGCTTTCATGGTTGCACAACCTTAATAAGAAAATACAGAAAATAAATGAAGATTGAAATTGTGAACAAACAGAATTTGATGTGAACTATTATAGCCATTTCCACTTTCAAAACATTCTATGTTCCACTGTTGTGTTAATATCCCTCTACAATTATAGATATACCTTATTTATTTAACCATTTACTCCATGGGAAATGACTGTTTTCCCCATGGGTGAACAGTGTAGATCCATATCAACTGGCACATCTGTGTCATCTGATCAGGATCTGCACTGTTTGCATCACATTCATAAGGTTATTTTTTGCTAAAAAGTGGACAGTGTAGATGTAGATCAGAGGTCATGGATGTGCCAGCTGATCTGGATCTACACTGGTTGCACACGCATAAAATGCTTTTATATGGAGTAAAGGGTTACACTGAACTAACTAACTAAAAATAAAACATAGGATGTCCATAGCTTGCTTATCATAATGCACCAACTGTTACTGTATTATAATGAAAAACTGTTCAATGTAGGAAAGTTATTGTTGTAAGGAAAAAGCTATACATGTAGGAATGTAAATCAATGGGACGTTTGTTGATGACGTGTATGATAACTATCGGGAAACAATAACCAGTAAGTGTTAAATATTTCGCCAGAAAGTTTGTGTTTTTTTTTATTTTCATTAAATAATTTTAAAATGGTTAATATTAGTGGTGTTCTCGGTTAAACAAATGAAACAGTGTAGTTAGTGCATATACCATTAAAGTGAAACTAGAAATTAATACTCCTTCTGACCTAAATGCAGGATGCCTAGTTATTTATGTCATCTGTGGGGTTAAGCAAAATTAAAATTATAAGCTCTGCCAACAACAGTTGATAAAAGCAATAGCTTTCTTTAATGTTAAAGCTCTTGAACTTTTCTTAAAGCTTTTGTTCAGAGTTGTTTTTCTTGCTTTACTTTTTTGTGTTGGTTGTTACCAAACTGGTTACTTGATCATCAAATTTATTGAAGAATTGAAGTGATAATTTAATGCATTCATCATAGTATAAAAACCGTTTGGGTAATTTAAATCAGTAAAGCAGTTTGTGTTGTTTTTCATTTTCTACCAAGTTTTTTTTTTCAAAAAGTGAAATAAAATTATACCTTACAGGAACTTAGTTAATTATCATAACTTCAAATAAAGCATAATATTGTTACCACAATTGGAGGCTCTTTCTGATACTTTATCGTAATTCTTTTTCTGTCAATGCTGATTAAAAAAAAAATTTTTACATATGTCCGTTTTTTTTTTTAAACTTTACAAGTTTAATGATCATGTGGTCAGTTTGATGATTTTTTCTTATGAGTCATGTATCATGTCTGTATTTTCTTACAAAAAATTTCAAACTAGGTGCTGTTATAGGCTACAGTTACAATAATCAGGAAATGGGTTATATGTTGAAGATGAAAATCCAACAATGGTTGTCTTAGTTAAACTGCTCTTCAAAAGCCTACTCAACACTTAATACTTCACTCTATTTGAAACATGTAAAACTGCTGGACCCATTATTTTATTTCAAGAAATTAAACAGATTTGTATAGCAGAAATGTTTGTGATTTTAACTAATTAGATTCCCAAAACATTTCATTCACAAAATTTTGATAGCAACAGCTCCAACTTTGTTCAGGAAGAAACATGAACATTATACACAGTACCTTTATAAATCAAAATATTTGCTACCATTTTTGATTAAGATTTTTTCCAGGAGTCTACCTTAAGTCTGTGGTCAATGAATGGTTCTCACCTTACAAAAATGCCCAAAAATGTTACCTATTTGTGACCAGGTTCTTTATACCTTCCCCATTTGGTATGCAAAACAATTAACATTAACTTACAATTTTATTATTATTACTTATAACTATTCAAATTAATTTTACTTTGATGTCAATCTCAATTTTTACTTATAAGCAAATGCACAATAAAGATTATAAAAAATTGTACTTAAACATATTAAGTAATATTTTGATTTTAAAAAAGGCTCACAAACTTTGTGGAGTAAATTTTCACATATTTAAAAATAATATGAATTAGTTTTACTATGTTTTGAATAGAGCAAATATTAAAAGTGAAGGGATTTATTAAGAGCAGTTATAAATTTGCTTTTTTAGCATTAAGCAATCTGTTTAGCAACTTATTGGGTAGCTAATTCCATAACTGATAAATTGCTTGTGATGGGTCATTTCAAATATGCTTGATCTTATTTGTCATATAGTCTGGTTTAAATAATTTTACATTATAATGTGACAATTTTCTGTCTTCAACCCATGTATGCCTATTATTAAATCCATTTTAAAAGTTCTTGCCTTATTAAAAACAAAAACAATACAATAATACCCGGTTTGTTTACTGATTGGCTTCAGAAGTTATTGGTGTGTTGAAGACAGGTTATTGTCCTTATGTACAGGTCACAAAGATAGTTATCCCTAGCCATGCTTTGTCTTCGAATCATCAGTTTTTAGCAAGTAAAACCAGAAACACAATTCTTTTGCAACTATAACAATATTTGAGTTGTGTTGTTATAAATGTGTTTGTAAAAATATGTTTATGTAGCATGGGTAAATAACTGCCTTCGTTGACCTTCAATGTAGCATTTTGCAGGTGTACTTGTAAACAGTCTGGTAAAACGGTATGGTATGCTTGCATTTTGTTAGCTAACTTTCAGCATAGAAACAGTGCAATGTGCCCAACATGTACACTTCCTCCAATGTAACACCCTCTGAATTTCAGTGTTTGACCCGCTACTTGAGGCAGGAGAGGCAGTTCTGGAGGAAAGGAGATCTGATGGAACCATCATTAAAATGAAGAAAATCAAACATCTGCCAAGGGGTCATGTCAGCTTTGACCAGACCGAGGATGTTGCTTTAATTCAAGAGGAGGGGCCGATACGCACCGAAACTGAGGTGCAAGATGATGAGGAGATTTTAGAGGATGGCACAGTGCACCATACTCACAAAGAAAGGAGGCACTCTTTCAAACATATCCGAAAAGCTCTCCGATCTGATGCAGGGGAGGAGGATTTAGTGGAGGAGGAAGACCTGGAGCTGCCTGGATCAGAGAGTATAGTAGAGACTTTTGATCAACCTCCTCAGAAAGTCTTTGAGGTGGAGGAGGAGGAAGAAACTCTGGAAGACGGTACCCATGTTACTCGCAAAATTATCATGAGCAGCATGGTTCACAAGATTAAAACGAGAACCAAATCTATAGATGAGTCGACAGGTGAGGAGAGGGAGGAAGAGGAAGAATCCGATGAGATCGTACCAGGAACACAGTCATTCTTTGTGGCCCGTCCTGACGGCGAATCCTCTACAAGCAGTTCTAGCTTTATTGATGACCTGGATGAGCTCCAAGCTACAATAGAAGAAGAAGAGGAAACTTTAGACGATGGTACATACATTCAGACTAAATTCCTTGAAGCTACAGAGAAGAGAAAGCAAAGATCAAGGTCAGGGTCACTGTCAGAGACCGAAGGGTCAATAGTGATCCAGGAGAGACGTGTGACACCAGCCCATACACCGGTTTCTACGCCCCCAGGAACACCCCGGTCAGGTTCACCAGTAAATCTAGAAGAACTGGCAGCTAAAATAGCTGAGAAAACTATCAGAAAGGCTCATCTTGAGTCTACACGGCATAAGACTGGAGATCAAGTTGAAGAAACACAAGAATATACTACTGAGTCATTTCTGCCTCCTGCACGTGCTCTTGTGCCAGATGATTGGTCTGAGGAACCAGGTAATGCACGAGTTACATAGACCCCAATAACATGTCAGACTGTGACTAATCTATTATGTGTGTTGATCTTGTTGCCTTGAATGCTTGGCATTTTAGCTTTAATTACTGCATGTGTATCATATGTAATCTGGCTTGTTCCATGTTGGTTTGTTTGACGAGTACCATTTATTCTGTGGAACATCACAGGTACTATTTACAGCACTTCATCAGGAAAAATATCTGATAAATGAGCATATTGTAATAGATCTATGCCCAAGACCTGTCACCAATCTCAATCATCTGATTGGCTGAAATGGCAACCAGTCACCATTTCAGCCAATCAGATGCTTGATATTTGAGACTGGTTTCCAGATTTAGTTTTATGATCTTGGGCCCAGTTTATAAAAATAAGTAAAAAAATTAGGTTTTTTTTAGTGAAGATCCCATAAAAAATGGTGCTCAATATGTGTATAAAACCTAATGTTCAGTTGCAAGTTAAACCTCAGTTAACTTTTTGTTTGCTTTGCAAATTTTGGTTAGCCATGATAGATAGTTATAGAGCAATAGTGTAATAAATATATGATGATAAAATTATCTTGTTATGAAACAAACAGTAGCACTTGCATAGTCCACCGTAGATTGTTGTGTGGTATGCTTTGATCAATAAATTGAATTAAAACATAAACAACCAACAAATCTTGTGAAAACTGGGGTTGTGAAACTTTGTATAGATAACTAACACATGTTGACATTGTTGAGGTGAGTTGGTTATCCCGCCTTTCACTGTAGCCAAGAAGTTCCTGCTGTTTTTATAATTCTTACTCCTTAGCTGTATTCTTTTAACCAAGAAATATTCTTACTAACCTATAAATTCATAAATAAAATAGATCAAAATCTTCCTTGCTATTTGAAGTTCACTATAATCTAAAGTTTATTGTATCATCGAAAGTTACTTTATCTGAAAGCACTCTTTATAGTACATATGAAGAATAACTGCACTTCAATATTTCAACATATACATGTATTAAAGTTTAGTTTTGTATTTTCTCAGAAAAAAAATTACATAGACATGCATAATATCTTGGTGATGGTTGGAATTTTAAACCTGAAGGGCGCATATTTATAATGCTTATAATCATAACTATAATTGTATAAAATTTTAACACCAGCAAATTAAAGCACATACAAAGTTATTAAATTTTAGTAAGAGTAAAGTAACCCTTTACTCCACACATGACTTTTATGGCATATGGGCAAACAGTGTAGATCTGGATCAGTGGGCACATCAGTGCAGTGTACCTGATCAGGATCTACACTGTATGCTTCTAAATTCATTAGGTTATTACTGTTCCAGAAGTGAACAAGGCAGAACAGTGTAGATCCAGATCACACAGCGCGAATATATGGAGTAAATTGTTAACTAAGATCTAAGCACTATGACTATAAGCCCAAGTTTCAGGTATTGGTTGGGATTGGTTGGCACAATGCAAATCTGGGCTCTGTAAATATGAGGCTGTAAGGCATGTACTGTCTGATAGTTGATATATCTGGACTGACAAAGATTTGATTACCTGTATCTATATTATAAGAATCTCTCACTTAAACAAATTCATCCGTCTGGTATATAATCAGAGTTGTATGTTGAAATATATCATATATAAACAATCATATGTTGCACATATTATATTGTATCATGCACTCAATGTCTACACTCAATATGCTGATTCTGGTCTGTCCTTCAGCAGAATGGAAGGAACTTGACGACACCGGACTTGCTCGACGACCTGTTACTAAGGTTACCTATTCTCCATCAGGGGAGCAAGGTACTGGTTGACATTAATCCCCAATATACAGATCTAGATTTGACTGACTAGTGCTCCATGTTACCACAGACTTTCCAGCAGTAAAAAAAGAAACAGGATCATCATTTTAATCATGTAAAACGTTTTAAACTTTTTAAAACTAAGAAAACTCTGTAATAAAACAGATGTGATTCTTAGATCAACATTAAACTAGAATTTTTAACGAGTGAGCATATAGTCTCGCCAAGAATAAGAATAAAAAGTCTTTGCTTACTTCTATGCAGAATACTAAGTTGTTTACTGAACAGGAAAACATACTGAACCAAATTTCCAATTCACTCCTAGCTATAAAGCATTAAAAACAACATAAAAAGCAGAAACAAAAACAATGCCAAACTTGTATCAGAGTCATGTTTTAACATAATTATACTGGTTTTTGTTTCTCAACAAGTAGCAAAATAGTGAAGTGGAATAGTTATGTATTTTAGCAAGTACTTCTTTTGAAGACAGGGAAGTTCTAAACCTTAACATTTCAGAAATAAAGATAATTTGACCAATTTAGTTAAATACTATTTGATTGTGCTGGAAAGCCTGTGCCTTGTATAACATTAGTACTTGAAGAGTGTTGTTGTTGCCATAGCATTGTAGCACCCACTCATTTGGTGATGGTTTGAAGTTTTACCCTATGGTTTGAAGTGTGGACCAATTATCACTAAAAGTGTACTCTGTGAAGACAGTATGGATCTGTTCTAATACAACCATCTTAGTTCTTTTGATTTGCTATAATATTGATTGTCCTTTACACACTGAATTAATCTAATTGTCTCACCTTTCTATCAGTTTGAAACAGTCCACTTTTTATTATGCCCCACAAAGTGGGAGGCATATGGAGTTGCATTGGCCCGTCCGTACGTCCACCAAATCTTGTGGCATCAACTCCTCCTAAACTATCAGGCAGATTTTTTCAAACTTGCACAGATGATCAAGCAGGATGTGTAGATGATCGTAAAGAAAGGATTTTTCCTGCGATTTACCAGAGTTATGCCCCTTTGTTATTACAAATGTTGCAGCAGTGTGGGCATCAGTGTCGGAGGACAAATTCTAGTTCATATGGTTTAGAGAAATGTACTAACAGATAATGATTTGAATAGGGAACTGTGAAGACCCTGGTAGTATTGCGCAGGCACAGGCTGACACTGGTGGCACATGTTGTGCTCAGTACTTGACCCTTTACTCCATGGGCTTCAGCTTAACCCTTTCCTGTACAGACACACCTTTATTGCTAGGGCGAACAGTTTAGATCCAGATCAGCCGGCACATCCGTGCCGTCTGATCAGGATCTAAACTGTTCGCTTTTTGATTCATTAGGTTATTTCTGACCAAAATGCTACCAGTGCAGATCCTGATCAGACGGCACGGATGTGCCGGCTGATCTGGATCTACACTGGTCGCACATGCGTAAAAATGCGTATAAATCCAGGAAAGGGTTAATATATCAAATGGGCGAACAGTTTAGACAAGATCAGCCAGCAGATCTGTGACAAATGATCTGGATATACATTCTAGACTTCCTGGTCAGAAATGACTTGATTACTCTAAAACTGAACATTATAGATCCCGATCTAAGGTATGGATGTACCAGCTGGTCTCGATCTACACTGCTTGCCCATGATAAAAGGCTTATCCATGTAGTAAAAGGTTAAAAGTGGCTCCACAGTTTGATTTTACCAAGCCAGATCACCTTTTTGTTCTGATTCTAGTAACAGTTTTAACTAATTTATTTTTTAAATACTGACATTTTCTCTATGACATTTTAACTAATTTACTTACCTACTAATTTTTTGCACAAATGATATATTTTCAAATCAGTATGGGAATAGTTTTTGTGTACTACCTTATATGACTGAAATTTTTTCTCTCTTATTAATAGAAATTACTTTTAAACAATACAACAAAATTATTTAGCCAGAAGCATTTTTAAAAGTAGTTGGCCAAATTCATTACAATGTTTATTAAAGAGCTGGTTATTAAAGTAATATATTGCCAATACATATATATGTAGGTCCTATGTAATGACAGGCTGAGGCGTAACTGAATAAGTACACACGGTAAGTACATCACAGGACATGTAACCCTCTACTGCAGAACACTGACCATAAGTTCAGCAAGATAAGAAAGCAATCTACAAAAAGATGATCCGGTCATGTTTTTAATGATGGTATACACCTCAGATGTTATGCCTCGGTTATTTTCATATTTAACTTACATGTTTGGAATTTGATAAAAGTTCCATAACTCAATGATGTTTAAACTAAGATATAAATCAACTTTTTTTATACCACTTTTTCAGTACCATGACTGATACTTACTAAGATTTTGTTTATATTCTCATTTAAGTCCTCATCACTCACTAATCATCCCTTTCATCATCACTCATCCTTATTTCAGCTTGAAAGACCTCTAAATGGTATAAACAATGGATGACTGTACATTTATAGATACAACTTAAACTTGGACCTTACTGTTTATTTTTGTGTATTTAGATCTACATAATAACAAGAGATTGGTAATGCTACACCATGAACTGATATTTCAGTAGCAGACAGAGCTAGAGAAGAAAATTTGATAAAAAATGGATGAGGTTATTCAGATGGGGCAGAATGTGTTTTCTTGTGATAATAATTAAGATAACAGAACAAGGACTGCAATTGAAAAGAAACTGTTGCTTGATCTCCACGAAAGAAACAAAATAGTTGTGTGCTGTTCTCTTCCCACAAGTTGTGTGTATTGTGATTGGTTGTTTGATGTTTCAGCATTTTGGTATACTGGTAATGAACCAAGTGCACCACTTATAATGATCACAGATGACTGCTATTTCTCAGACGATGACGAGGAATACCGTTCTTCCTATTTTGTTCCATTTAATGAGAATAATAGGAATCTTGTTGACACAGGAAGTCAGTCGGAAGGTTAGAGAGTAAATGTTCCTAAACGTGATTCAAAGATAAGTGAGAATCATGGGTAATATGAGTTGTTGGTGGTATAAGAGAGTATAGCAAGGTGTTGATTATTCATTGACAACATCACAATAATAATCATCTATCTTTGAATTCACTGTACATGTTACTGGCAGTGAGCTTTATTTGGGTTTTGTAACATCTCTGCGACCTTCACCTTCACAGTAGAATATTGTGGGCTTTCTCTCCAATCATTCACTGCCTTGTGTGGTTATTTTTAAACTGCAAAGGTTTTCTGTGACCTTGACCTCACAGTATTGTTTCATATGACCTTGCCATTGTTTCAGTCAGTCTGACATTGTTGTTTTAATCAGCCTGTTTGTGGTTTGGTGCTTTTAGGTGCACTATTCTGTTTTCTTTTAGGTTTGTAATAAACATGTTCAGTGATTGATTAAATAGTTAACTTAAAATTTTATGAGACATAAAATTTTTATGTTTCTTATTAAAGAAGCATTTGAGTACACACAATTTTCATTTTCTTTGCTTGGTCTATGATGATAGTTGTTTACAGCAGTCTGTGTTTTTGTGTATCACTTTAAACAACTATCAATATTAAGTCTTATTTTAAATGGTGAATCCTGCAATAATGTTAAACTGCTGTAAATGATTTAAACATTATTTGTTTAATGTTCTGTTTTCTTGTTTTTGTTCCAAGTTGTGTTTGTTTTGTGTTTTATACAGTGTTGTCTTTTGCCATGACTGTTTGCATGTTTTTTAAGTTGCAAGTTTCTGGTCATGTGATAGTTTCTGCATGACCAGCTGGTAAAAAAAAAAGAGAATTTTTGATTCTCTTATTTAACCCTTAGCCACCGGAAATAATACAACAGAAGACCTATCTTCACAAATTTGAATTTTTGAATTTTCAATTCTCCAAATTAAATCTAAACTCTTAAATCCTTAAATGGAAGCAGAGGTTGTACAGTTTGAGTTTCAGTTGATTATTTAATTGTCTGCAGAAGAATGATATATGAAGCCTTTACTCCATGGGATAAGGCTGTGTAGATCCAGTTCTATGCTGTCTTATCAGGATCTACACTGCTTTTTGATTCAGGTTATTTCTGACAAAAAGCAAACAGTGAAGATCCAGATCAGATGGCATGGATAAGCAAGCTGATATGTATCTGCAATATTCTCGCGCACAATAAAACCAATGTTATATGGAGTAAAGGGCTATAAGATTTCACACAAGCTTTAATGGTTATTCATTCTTGCTTGATGTGAAGAGAATTCCATCACAGTCTTTCGTCTTAATTAATTAACAACTGACAGTTTTCTGGGGTGTTGTTTTTAAACTTATTTTCAAAGCCAAAAAACCCTTTGTAGCAACAGTTTATCTTAACTTGAGTCATGTTGGTGTTGTCTGTTGAGTACTAATCCGTTTTGATGTTGTGTTGTAGCAGCAGCTAGAGATTACAGAGAAAAGAGTCCTGAATCCAGCTATTCTACTTATTATTCAAGTTACTCCGAAGGTAAATGATCACTGAACCAGGACGGCCATTCAATCTGCATATTGGATTGTCCAGTACTGTTGACAACACTTTTCTGAAATTCAATGAAAACTTGCAGCCATTCCATTTTGTGGTAGAAAATTTATGTTGAACTTTTTTTTTTCATAAAATGTGTATTCTTGTGAATCAATAACTTAGTTAAATCAATTTATAGTTTAATTTTCAGGTTAATGATAAAAATGTAACCATAATTTGGCATAATTCCTAATCAGATTGATGATGTGTACTAAATTTCAATATTACAGCGTACCAAACAGTTGTTCTTAAGGTAGCCAGTTTTCATTGAGCAGAAATATAATTGCATCTATGCCTAATGTTAAAAAACTGAGCATGGAGACCAGTCTCAAATCTCAAGCATCTGATTGGCTGAAATGGCAACCAGTCACCTTTTCAGCCAATCAGATCCTTGAGATTTTAGACTGATTTCCAATCTCAGTTTTATAACCTTCAGCCCTATGCTCATTTCCTGAAAGTTGAATGAACTTGACAGTATTCCTCAAGTGCTTTGAAGCACATTTTGTTTTGTATTGACCTATGACTGATGGTGTGTTTTTTTTCTTACTACCTGTACCTTCCCAAACTCTCATTATTTATATAAGGCTTCTATGATACAAGTCATTAGAGGACCAATTATTTGACCACAAGCAACATGATTTTATTACTGTATGGAATCAAATAAACAATTCAAGTCAAGTTCAAGTTTATGATCACTATGCAATTTGAAATCACTTAAATTTTACTTTTGAGGTTAAAACGTTTTGAACTGGTCAGGAAATGAGACTGATTTTCAGGAATGTAGAAATACATTGCATGATGAGTGCAGTAAATTTCGATGTGATTGATAGAGGTGATGATAATTTACTCATTTTATACCTTTTGTTTTGTTTGCAGAATGTGATTGGTCCAGTTTGTACATAGTTTTCTTAGATTTAGTAGTTCTAAATCATTTAATATGTGATAGATTTTGTAGTCATTCTAATATACTAACATGCTTTTCTCCTTAATTTCTTTTAATGCTTGCCTTTTTGTGGAACCCCTGATTCAACTTGACTGTCTACATACTGTAATGACAAAATGTCAGCAGAAGTTGAGTCATCCCCAGAAGTTCCAAAGTCTGTTTCATCCATTATACAGAAATTTGAGCGTATTGTATCAGTAGAGTCTGATTCCAACATGACCAAAGAAAAAACACAACATAAAGACAGCATTACTTCAGAAAGCATTAAAACTGATAAAAAGACAGATGTCATGACAAGTGTGAAAGTGGAAGATTTAAGACTTGCGGCAAAAGATGAAACAGATCATGTCGATATCAAAAGGGATACTACACGTGATAGTTTGGATGTTTCTGATTTGGAGATTGAGCCAGATGTATCCCCAGGTACACATTTGAAACGCTTGGTTGAAGACATAGAAATTAAAGCCAAAAATATTTCCAGAACAATCTTAGATGAAAGATCTGAATTTGACACCAAGACTGAGAAAGAAGAACCTAAAGTGCTGAAGGATGAGAAAATGTCCCCAGAAGAAAAACGTCGATCAGTGAGAGAACTTGTTCAAAGGCACGAGTCTCTTGTTAAAGAAAACAGTCTAGAGAGAACTGATAGTTTTGACAAAGAAACCAAACGTGCATCATTAACAGAAAAGCCCAAACAGGACTTTATACAGAGTTGTGAACATGAAGAAGCTTGGAGTCTTGATGAAGAAATTGTAAAATCAGAAAAATTAAAAGAACAGGAAGATGTTCCATTAGTGGTTGAAAAAAGAGAAGAGTTAATTATGGAAGAAGAAAACTTGCAGGAGCTTAAAGAAGAAATGGAAATTGCAACTGCTGTTCTGGAAGAAAGTGGAGAATGGGAAACAGCAGAGACCATTGTCCTAGAATCTCCCAGTAAATTACCATCACCTCTAGAGCATGAATATCCAGTTTATTCAATAGAAGATCCTGAACAAGTTAAAGAAAACACACTGATAAAAGAACAAATTGAAGCCAGTGAAAACAAAGTCAGTTTGAGAGAAGGTTTTGAAGATTCAGAGGCCATATTAAAAACATCATTAGATGAAGATGATCAGCTGCAGTTTGCGAAGGAAGTTGTTTTAGATCAAAAGGTTCAAGAAATTGAAAAACCTGAACTGGTGGATATAAGTAAATCTGGTTTTGAAAAAATTGATTATGACTTGCATGAAGGCAGTGAAGTAGAAGTATGTCAGGAAATTGAACATGCTGAAATTGTTGAGTCAGATTTAGATAAAAGTGATGTTCTTGAAATAATAGAACCAGAAAAGAAAGTAATGTTAAGTGATATTGAATATCAGTCAGAGGAAATGGTTGAATGTGAAGAGTTGGAACCCGAGAGTATTCAGCAATTTCTTTCAGAAGAACAAACCAAGGCACATAAAATAAATTTACCAAGTGAATTAGATATAACCTTTACTGAACAAGAAGTAGTCTCTGAAACTTTTGATGGGGGTGAGCTTATAAGTCCTGAACTTTATATAACCGAAGATAAGCTGGTGTCAGCTGCAGTAACTGAACCTGAAATTCTCTCTGCAGAGGCTGAAATATCTCCTGAACTTGATAAATTGGAAGTGTATGTTGATATGAAAGAAGCCTCTTCAGAAGTAGAAGATGAAGTGGCAGTTGACGAAATATCAGAATCAAAGAAAGTTTTAGAGTATGAAATTGCCCCAAATGTTGCTGAAGAAATTGAAATTTTGCCAAAGGAAAGTTTGAGGGCTGTCAAAATCACAGCTGATGAGACAGAACCAAACATAATTGACAATGCTTGTCATGAAAAAGGGGATGAGAAACAAATACTGGAGGAAAACATTGAACTTGAAGCCAAAAAGCCAAATATTGAAGAACTCGAACTTGATTCAAAGATCCCAATTCAGAAAGTATCCCCAGATAAATCAACGGAATCACCGGTATCTGATGAAGACCTTGTTGAAAAACCAACACATGTTAGTAGAGAATCAAGCTTTGAGGTACATGAAAGGAAAATAGAAAACCAGGAACTTTCTGAACATGATGCATATTTTGTAAAAGAGAAACAAGTGAGCAGATTAAAGAAACAAACAGTTCTGTTATCTAGACAAGAGAGCAACATTGAAATAACATTAGATGAATGTTTGGACCGTGAGCGTGATTCGTCAACAGATGAAGAAAGTAAAGAATCAAAAGAGTATCGTGAAACAAAATCCGGCGACACTCAAGAAGTAATAAAAACCACAGAAAAGCAAATAGTTGGTGACATTGAAACAGAGATAAGTAAATCAATAGTTGAAGAAACCAATGAGATATTAATCAAAAGATTTGCAGAAGAAATTGAAGAATTTTCACAAGTATCAGAAACACACACTGGTTTAATTGATTCTGAAATAGAAAGTTCAGAACCAGTTATGGTTGAAAGATCATTGCGAGGTAGAATTTACACTGACATAATGCAAGCAGCTGATGAAGAAATGGAAGGAGAACCTGTTGGGTTTTCAGTAAGGCCAAGATCTGAAGATGAGAATGAGTATGGGGCTAACTCAGATGTAAGATTTGAATTAAATGACATTGAAGAAGTAGTAGTAGGTGTAGGGGATGTTTTTTATCCTGAAATTGCCGAATCCACAGAAGTTCGAATGAAAACTGATCACACCAAACAAGATAAAGAAATCCATGAGAGTACAGCTGAAGTAATTGAAATAATTGAAGGTGATGAAGATGAAGACACAATTCAAAAAAGCCAGTCGATTGTGAGTGAACTTGTAGAATTAGATGAAAATGAAATGATTAAAACTACAACCTCAGATTATGATCTTGCACTAACTTACACTGACAGAGTAGAGTATATAGAAGATGCCAAGAGGAAAGATTCAACAACAAGACAGGAGTCAGAAGAAAGAGAAATCACCAAGAAAGATACAAACAACATTTCGAAGGAAGACATCATTGAAAAAGAACTTAAATTACCTGATGAAATTGTAAAAGAATCTAACAAAGTTGAGAGTTTTGAGTCTAGTGAATCCTCTGAAACATTTAAAAGTTGTGAAACTGAATTGGCTACTCCTTTTGTGGTAGATAATGAAACAACACTGCCATTAAATGTACATGAATTCATTGACATTGAGGATACTGAAAAGGATGAGCTAGTGGAAATTGATTATAAATATGTTGTTGATGATTTTGATGAGTCATACATAGACAGGACAGAGCATTTTATTGAATTAGGAAAAGATAATTTAAAAATAGGCAAATTATCTAAGGGAAAGAATGAAAATGAACTTAGTTTGGAAGAGCAAGATAATCTAGAATCAAGGACACAATCCATGGTTAATCAGGTTGAAAAAGAACAAAATCTCATTGAAAAAACTTCTTTAGATATGCAACAAGATGTTGTTGATGATGTTGAATCAGATTTATCAGGTGATGCAGAGGTTGAATCTTTTGTTGAAAGGCGGTCTCAGAAATCTTCTGAACCAGAACAGCTAAGTATTAAAAGTTCAGAGAGACCTCTTTCTCCAACTGATTACACTCTAGAGATGGATGTGGAAGAACCAGTTGCATATGACAATGTGCAAGATGAGGGAAATGATGATGAAGAAGAAGAAAACATAGAGCCTGAAGAAGAAGAAGACATTGAGCCTGAAGAAGAGGAAGAAGACATTGAGGAAGGAAGAATGTCAACTGATGTGTCCCAACAAATATTTATAGAACAGAATATAGAGCAACAAAAGGCTAAAGGATGTAAAATGGAAAGAGAACTGGGAGATGGACTGGAAAAGGCAGATGAGGTCCCACCTTCTCCTTCAGAGTATACACTTGTTACTTCATATGAACAAGAGAAATTAAAACAGATACTAAGCAGTCCAGAAAAAAGATCACCTCATTTTGCCAGAGTTTTTCATGAAGATGCCTTATCTGTATCCATGGATGAATCAGTGTTGAAAAGAGAGTTGGGTATAGAAAGAAATGTTATGAGTGCTTCATATGATGAAGAAGCGCTGAAACATGTTTATGACGAGGAAGATATTATGGTGTCATCAGTAGAGCATGTAATGCATGATTCTTTAATTGCCTCATCTTTAGAACCGGATGAATTAAGGGTCACAGGCAGTGTTGGGTCATGCCATGATTCAGTGTCATCATCTGAACATAAGTCAGGTGCAATGACTGATTCTTATGACCAAGACTCCTTACAGAAGTCTGCTGGCTCTGCTAGAGAAAGTAGCATGGCTGACTCAATGGAACCGGATATGCTTCACAGAGCCCTTGGAAGAGAAGAAGACCTAATGTCAGCATCTATGGACCAAGATGCTCTTCAGAGGTCCCTTGGGTTTGAAAGTGACATGTCTTCATCCATGGATCAAGATATGCTGAAAAAAACTTATGGATTTGTTCAGGGGGAGGTTGTGATGTCCGATTCTATTGAAAGAGATCAGATGACTAAATCTTTGGATGTGGTGAAAGAAGAGATGCCTCTGACAAGTTCTCTGGATGATGAAATTATGGAAAAGGCATTGGGGTTTGGTAGAGCATCTGTAATGGAAACTTCTGCTGATCAAGACAAGCTAAGAGTTTCAATAGGTGTTGATAAAACAGCTGATTTACTGACAACATCTCTAGAATTTGATGATTTAGATGCTCTTCATAGGTCTTTAGGTTTAGCTGGCAGTGAGAGCCAGGAACAACAATCAAATCTGTCAGAGTTGACTGAAAAAAATGAATCACAAGCAACTGAAATTTCAGAGGGCATGGCAGAATCATTAGATGAAGAGTCTCTTAGAAAATCTCTTGATATCAAATCAGATCAGATGTCATCATCAATGGATCAGTTTGAGTTTAAGAAATCAATAAAGGAAGACACCATGTCTGCATCAATGGATCCAGATGCACTTAGAGCTTCACTTGGCTTAGACAGGATTGAGAGCAGTGATGAGGATAGTTTTGAACTGCGTTTAAGGAAATCAAAGGAGCTGGATCCTATGATGGTATCCATGGACCAAGATGCTCTTCAGGCATCTCTTGAACTAGATGAAAAACTTGAAAGTGAAGGGGATATATCACATGATAAAAAGCGAGACATCATGATGGACTCCATGGAACCAGATGCTTTGAGAGCCTCACTTGTTTTTGATGAGACTGCTGTGGTAGAAGATGTGGCTGAACAGGATCAGGATGAGGTTACTACACCATTGCATGCTCCAGGTATTTATTAACACTTATTAATGGATGTTAATTGTTTCAGTTCAAGAATTGACAGTACAGGCATGTTATAAAGAATGATCAAAATAGTAAATCACTCAAAATAACCACTTAGATTTTATGTTTCAGTAATATATTTGCATGTGACTTTTATGATGCTTTCATTTATGAATTATGTTTTGTATAAAGAAAAACAATCTAAGTAATTGTATGTGTGTTAGTCTGTGCATTTGGCAAGTTAATAAAACTGTTTATTGAAAGTCTGATCGTTAACTTTTACAATCATAATCAGTTTTCGGAGAGATCAGAGTATTTCTCTTGGTGTAAGAATATCATTATTGTATACAGTTTAAAAGACATGGTGTTGGATGATTATTCTGAAACCCTGAAAGCTTACTTCCTCTGTGAAATAATTCCTGCTGTGCTACCCTTAGTAAACTATTTGATATTTGTTATTGATGAATGCGACAGAAATAGTACAAGAAATAGAAAGCACTTCAAAGTCTATTAATCTTAAGTTTGAATGATGAAAACTTACAATTATTCTTGAAATTCTTGGAAACAGTTCTTTTTTTTTCTTATTCTTTTTATCATTACAGTTTTAGATATCTAAAAGCCACTGATTTGCATCATAGAAATATTTTTTTAATAAAAAACCCCAATTGAATTATATTATGGATCATACAGTATTTTCGTTATTAATAAATTTCCTGTTCTTGTTTTTAGCTGATGACACAGCACCAGATGATACTGCTTCCATAACCTCTAGTGAGCAAGCAGCTGTCTTACAAACCCCAGATCAGTCCGAGAGCAACACCGCCTCTGGTTTCAGCAATGATTTCTTAGAATCAGAAATCCCACCACCCATGCCCATGCAGCTTGAACTTCTTGCTGCACAAGAGCGAAAGAAAATGGTCTCCAGTTATGAAAACGTTTATACTGGAGTACCTCTAGAGCCCACAGTGAATAGGATGTCAATGGATGCCAGTGAAATGGAGATCGGAGACCGTTTTGATACCAAACAACCCGACTCAAAACTCCAGTCAGGTTTATCATCAAGTTATGAAAAGTTGTATGATAAAACTGAGGATCAGTTTGATGAAGAAGGTGAGTGTAAGTCAGAATCTGATGCACTGTCTTCTGCTCTATTTGATGTTTGCTCTTCTAAGAATACAATAAATCAGTCCTCTCACTCGTCCGCAGGCCACTCGTCTCCAGTGTACATTACAGTGGAGTCTGGTCTAGATAAGCTTGCATGCAGCACTTCAGAGATTCCTTCAAGCATCTCAAGCTTTACCGCTCACACCTCTAGGGTCAAAGGTGAACCAGTAGAGCGTTCCTTGTCATGTGACACAACGGACACCCTGGACGACGGTCGAACAATGTCACGACCCAGTTCCTCACCGGATGTGTTCAGTCGAGTTGAAACAGGGTTTCCAGTTGTAGATGAAAAATTAGGTACTTTAAGTCACACCTAATTTTGGCACTTGGCTTGCTTCTTGTAAATCTTTGGTCTTTCTTGTTGTTATTGTGTTTTGAATCAGTAGCAATACGGACATCATTGCATCATTAATCTGATGTGACAAAATTTTATGGCACAAATAGTTCTTTTACAAGCCAGATTGGTTAAGTATCTTTAAAAGCTTGTCTTTCGCTACTGGTTGTATTGTTGTAATGTTTGTAGACTCAGCTTGAAATGTTATGTTTGTTTCTAATAGTACTTTCAACTCACTTGTATTACCTTGTTTTGGACTTTTCACATATTAAAGCACAAAGCCATATTGTTTCCATTTAGTGCATCCTCTACACTAAACTAGACTTTTAAGGGATCGTACCCTGCTAAAAGATAACATTCACAGGAAAGATAATTATTTACAATCCTCTGGTTTGTCTAATATAAAAAAAACATTCCTCACATAAACCTTTAGTGGTTGGAAGTATCATGATTTATATTATTTTCCAGACGACAATGTATTCTCAATTAAAAAATAATTTTTCAAATTTGCATTGAATCAATGTACACAGCCTTTAGTGGTACTTGAGTACTGCCTGTCTAATTGTCAACACTGGGAATTGATTTTAGGACTTTCATTAGTACCCTCATTTTGAATTAGTATGTTCTCTGGGCACTGATTGGATGCAATATGGTATGGTATTTTTGCAAGCAACAAATGAAAATTTCAGACTAAATTTGCTTACAAGTATGGTTATGGCTTTGCTTTGGTAATATAATCTTTCGAATGATTTTAAACAATTTTCAACAGATTTGAGATACCATAAATGTGAAGTAATATCCTAAATACCAAAATGTTTCCAAAATGTATTTGGAATTATTTGTGCTATTAGAAACAACTTAACAAGCAGAAACTTTTGTCCTGATTAATATAATTTATTTTTTCCACAGAGTTACATGTATGTGCTAGAGCAGTTTTTGTTAGCTGTTTGTCTATCTCATTGTCCATATTGTAATACTATTCTGTATTGATTCACAGGTTTGCTTTATTTATTATTTCATTCACCTCTATAGAAACATTATTGAAGCCTGAAGGACAAACAACATCATCATTTGAATCAAATCCAGATCAAGAAAGAAGTCAAACTTGTAACTAAATTGTGTATCATAAAACACCCACAAAATGCCCAGGCAACTCATTTCATCTCCTATTTGATTTAAACATTATGATTTACAAACTATGAATGGTCACTTTTCCAGGAAATGGGTAATGATGAATTTAATTCATATACTGGAATTGAAATCTTGATATTGATAGCTGCACTTTTTATGAATTTTGAAATGATATGTTTTGGAAAAATATATGTGATATCCAGTTGTAATATGTGATACAATACTTGCTGATCTTGTGCTAGGTATCACCTTGGGTTTGGTTCTACCTGACCTATAAGTGAGGACAGATTAATTTTCTTAGCCTTTGTACACTTGCTGTGCGAGATGATTGACATTTATGTTCTTGTCACTTCTGGTACTGCTATGAAGATTTATTCTTATTCTGAAGAAAGGTTACCCAAACAGTCAGGATGAAATGCAATACTTCACAAATTGTTTTGTTTTCCTTCTCTGGAACTCAAAATTCCTCTGTTTTGTATAGTTCTTATTGTTGTTCAATCCAGGGAGTGTATGAACTGGATCACTGCTCATGAAGCCATTGAAAGTCTGAACAATGGTGCAAATCCATGCATTTTTATATGGAACATAGCTTTCATACAGTCTGATCTGAACTTAAACTGTAACAATAGTCTGTTCGACAACCTTAAGTGTTTTTACACAATAAATTTTTGTGAAACAAAACAAAAGATAATTGCCTTATAGAAGTTAAAATGGTGGCTTATTTGGAGTTTCTAATTCTTTTACTCTCTATACACAAAAATTATCACATTTACCCCATATACATAAATTTGATCACATCTACAAACAGTAAATAGATTCTGGCCATCATGAGCCTCTCCTTTAACCCTTTACTCCATTTACTCATTTTATCGCATATGTGTCCAGTGTAGATCCAGATCTGCTGGCACTCCATGCCATCTGATAAGGATCTGCACTGTTTGCTTTTGCTGTCAAAAGTAACCTAATAAATCAAATAGAGAACAGTGCAGATCCTGATCAGATTTTGTGGAATCCTGAATTAAAATGTTGGTGTTTTCTTCTTCATGGTTTGTGTTGTTTTATTCATATCCGTATAATTTAATTCTATTGTTATGGTTTCACTCTGGACACTAAGTGAGGTTTTGTTTATTTTTTCTTTGAACTGGTCTGAAGGTTATAAAACTTGGATCGGAAACCAGTCTCAAATCTCACACATCTGGTCGCCATTTCAGCCAATCAGATGCTTGAGATTTGAGACTGGTTTCCATGCTCAGTTTTATAACTTTGGGCATTGATCTGAAGTTGGACATCATACATTCAATTCCAAAAATTTCTGCTTCTTTTTAAGTTTAAATCTGTTCTGTTCTGTTAAACTGCATGGTCAAGTCATAAAGGCATTAGCCAACACATTGGGAAGAATTTTTAAAGCATCATGAATGGATATTTTGTGTTTTTTCAGTTTCTAAGCTCAAGTAGTACATGTTATTTAAATCTACAGTTTAAAAGAATATTGTAAACTTATTTAGCCCAACTTGTTGTTCTTGGAGTATTTAACAAGAAAAGGAATTGCGATTTTAAAAGTTTATGAAATATAGAGAATAAATAGAGCTAATAATGATTATAAAAAAAAGAAGCATTGATTTTAGTATTTGATGGTTTACTAATAAAACATATTATCAAATACATTTTTATTTTCATGCTTACAATAGGACTTAAGAAAGATCGAATTGATCGTAAAATAGATCTAGAAAAAGGTAATTTATTGTGTTGAATATTGTCGGTCTTATGGATCATATGTGACTTTTTATTGTAATATGGTGCTCATTTGACCAGAAAACATTTAGTTGACATTTTGGTGAATGTATAGCTTTCAAGAAATAAAAGACAATCTCCCATCAACTCACATTCATTAACTTCAATGGTTCCAAGTTATTTTTTCTGGTCAAATGAATAAATCAGAGCAATTACTTAATAGGTAGTCTTTTTATACCAACAATGTATTTAAAGTAAGATAATGCTGGATGTTTAAAGTTTTCATTGCATCATTCTGTGGTTAACTTTATTTCAAATCTTGGTTTTATTGAACCTTTACTCCATATAAACAGGTTTTATCAGGACTGGAGGTTATAAAACTGAGCATGGAAACCAGTCTCAAATCTCAAGCATCTGATTGGCAGAAATGGCGACTGGTCGCCATTTCAGCCAATCAGATGCTTGAGATTTGAGACTGGTTTCCAATCTCAGCTTTATAACCTTCAGACCAGATGTGCAAACAGTTTTTTTCCGGATTTGCTGGCACATCCATGCCATCTTATCAAAATTTAGATTGTTCACATTTATTTTCAGAAGGTTATTTCTCACCACGAAGAAACCAGTGTATATCCAGATCAGATGGCACAGATGTTCTGGCTGATCTGGAACCAGTGTATATCCAGATCAGATGGCACAGATGTTCTGGCTGATCTGGAACCAGTGTATATCCAGATCAGATGGCACAGATGTTCTGGCTGATCTGGAACCAGTGTATATCCAGATCAGATGGCACAGATGTTCTGGCTGATCTGGATATACTCTGGTCAGCCATGTGATAAAAAGATGTATCTATGGAGTAAAGGGTTATTTGGTTACACTTGATGTTAATTCAATGATTACAATGCTACGCTTTTGCTTGTTGTAGTTACATAAAAACAAAAAATGTCTGCCATAATTTACTACATTTTGATTCTTAAAAAAATATTTGACCACCTATTTACTGGTGGCAAGACTATATAACACTAATGAAAGCTAGCAAACTCATCTTGATCAATCCACCTACCTAGTCAGTTAATTTCAACTCTTTACTCCATGGGGTATGGCAGTAACCCATGAGCAAACAGTGTAGATGTAGATCTGCCATCACATCTGTGCTTTCAAGTAAGGATATACTCTGTTTACTTTTTGATTCATTATATAATTTCTGATCAAGAAGCAAACAGTAGTTCTTGATAAGGGGGCAGATCTGGATCTAAACTGTTTGCACATGCGCAGACCCATATATGGAGTAAAGGGTTATGTAAACCATGGATTTTTGTCATTTTTAATTATCTCCTAGAGACTTTAGCTTATAAGTAAGACCATACTAGGCTGGATTTTTTTAACTGGCACAATTTTGAGAGCCCCTGACAGAGTTTCATAATACCAGAGGGATTTAGTTATTAAGCAAACTGGGTATTCATGTTCAAGAGAAGTAATATAAAAAATTTTACAATGTAAGTTCAGTCTTTATAAATATTGTTAGGATATAATTCACGTTCTTAGCATATGAATTGGACTGTACTGCTGCTGTGAATGCTTTTTAGAGATCACCCAGTTTGTTTAATTCCAAATACTGATTGTTTCTTTTACCCCAGAATTTGTTTCTTTTACCCCAGAATCAACATTGATCACAAATTTCCAGATAGAATTTTCTTAATTTTATGTGTATGGCAAGTCAAGTTTAGTGGATGCATACTTTGAACTAGGGGTTTGTACATTTGAGCATAAATGCATCTAAGATTTCTAGTGAGAAGCTTACCAAAAAAAGGTTCCAGCCGAACACATGTTTTCAGCACACCAAAACAACATGTCAGATGCTTGACCTGTGTCCCTACCTCCAAGGTCAATGTCATACTTATTGTTTGATCACTGTGCAATGCTGCATATGAGTATTTATAGTATAGATGGTATTATCCAGCTGTAACTTCCTCTTGTATGGGCCAATTTAAAAATAGTCTGCCTGATCTGTTCGGTATACTAAGATGATGTGTCATGTGCAAGACATGTGTCCCTACCTTCATTGTCACGTCACACATAGTGTTTAATCATTACACAATGCTGCATTTAAGACAGAACTGATGTGTCAAGAATGAACTTTGTCATGCCTGGAACAATTTTACAATAACATAGCACATTGTGTTTGGCATAAAAAGACGACATGTCACATTCATTGCCCATGTTCCTGCCTCCAAGGTGAAGGTCACACTTAGTTTTATCACTTTGTAATGCTGCTAGTATAGGTAGTCATGTCCAGGCTGTATCTCGTTCATGTACAAACAGATTTTAAAATAACTTACCACACATGTAAATAGCACATTCAATTGTTTTTTTCTTTCTTTTCCTTTAGAACATTAAATCACACTTAAACACAAACTTGGGGTCTTTTGTCACTTAAGTAAACTTTCATGTTTGCAGTTATTAAATACATTTACAAATATACTAACCTTAGATTGCATGTTTATAGTGAGATTATATTAATTCAAAGCAATTTAATTCTCTCTGTCAAATATTTCAAGCTCACAAAATCGTTGTTTTTTTTAATTATGCATAGTTTTATTGGCACAAAGCTGTCTTACTAACATTTTGTTTCTCATCTATGCATGCAGCTACTCAATATAAGGATAAAAGGATAAGTGAAAGATTTCACAAATCTGATGAATCTCTTATGAAAAGGGTTGATACTGAAAATGATGGAGATCAGCAATACTTGGTGACTGACTCCCCTGTTGAATCTGTCTCCCCCTCTAAAGACCTGTCATTATCACCGATACATGATGAATTGAAGGTAGATGAAATGGCAATATCAGTGGGAAGGTCACCATCAGAATGTTTATGGGAATCAGAGGAACTGTCTGGAGAAGGCTTCCAAAAAATCAAACTCGGAGAAACTGGACGTGAATCAGCAGACTCTTTGTTTGATGATGAATGTCGAATTGGACAGCTTAAACAGTTTGAAACATTGGTTTCTAGGGAAAGTCACCATGAGGAAAAGACTGTCCACAAATCAAGTTCTGTAGAGCAGAAAATAATTACAACTGAACATACTGATGGAGAACCACCGAAAATAACAATGGAAGAAAAGAAGTTTTCGACAGAGGACACTGAGCAGTATTCAAAGTCTTCTCAATCACAAGAAGAAGTTAAATTAACCACAACAGAAACAATTCGTGAAGAAATTGAGGTACAGGATGATGGTACAGAAATAAGAAAAGAAAATAAAGAATTAATTGCAACGATTGATCAGGACACAAGTTCTAAGAAGGATGAAAAAAGTTCAAAAACATCAAAGAAACAGGAAGATATCAAAGAAGTTGTATATCCCTTTGTAAAAGAATCAAAGGATGGTGAAGAGAAAGTGCAGCTTGTAGACACAGTTGCTTCAAAAGTTGAAATCCTGGAGACTGTCATACATACTACATCAGAGGAAGATAAACATGTTACAGATGAAACAAAGTTAACATCAGAGAGAAAAATTGAAATGCATGAAGATCAAGAGGTGATTATAGATGGTTCAGAGATTCAAACAGATGTAAAACGACATGCAGAAGAGGATATTTTGCATGAAACTGGAACTGCCACTGTTGGTTTTACTACAAAAGAAATAATCACAGAAGCTCTTTTTGATGTAGCTAAATATGAGCCAGGCCAAAAACCAGAATTAGAGTTGATTCAGGAACGACATGGTGAAAGGGAAGAATCAGAGACTGAAATTAAAGAACTAACATTACAAACAATAAGAAAAGAGGATGTTACATTTGATATACAAAAAGATCAAGAAAAATTGAAAGAGACTGAAAAGGCATCTGGCTATGATACAAAAGCACAGAGAGATAGTGGTTTATTTGAAGAGTCTTTCAGTGATGAATATGATGAAGAAAGACCTGAACACCCAGAAGATATGGCCTATGATAACATGGCCTTTGCAGAAGATGAATGTGTAAAACCAAAAGATTTTTCTAAAATTGGTTCATACATGGATTCTGACTCGGAGTATGCTAGAAAAAGAGATATTTCTCCAGAAGACTTAGATGAGAAAGCATCAAAGTTTGACTTCGCAGAAGAGATTCGAGAGGAAATGCTTTCTCACCGCGGTACCATTGGTGAGGATGATAAGACATTATCACTATCGGGAGCTGAATATGAATACAGAAGAGATTTGCAGCAGGCGTCACCATCAGGTTTTGATGATTTGCCAGTTGATGAGAGTGGTAGGCCACCAACATACGGCAAAGTGGATGAACCCAGCTTTGATGAAAGTTTGATTGGTGCTGTAGGGCCAGCTGTTGAACCTGAGGAGGAGGGTATTATTCAATCTATAAGTCCATCAACATCATCATCATCAAGTCCAAGTAATGAAGTTTTTGATCGTGTGACTGGGCATTATGTACCTTGGGAAATACAAACACAGTTTACTAGACAGTTCTCGGATTCTTTCATAGATCAGGAGCAAAAAGATGGTTTGGAAAAGAGTCATTCTACAAAATCTCTTGACATGGGGGAATTTTTCAGAAGAGACTCGAGAAAAGATGCTGAGGTCACATTTATAAGTGAAGGTAAAGACTTGCTGAGATTGTCACCTGATGAAAAGAAATCTTCTGAAACATCCCCTCAGATGAAAAAGAAAATGCAGAAAGTCCGATTCTCACTTTCTGAAGACCAGCCACTTGAATTACATGAAACTGAATTTAAAGAACCAATTGCTCACCCTTATGACTTAAAGATGACAGAAGAATGGGAAAAGGCAGGTGCAGTTAATGAGTATAGTGAGGAATTTGATCGGGAACTGGCTAGTATAGAGCCGCATGATAAGATTACTGATGCCTACCAGCATGCTGTTATTGCTTCTATATTCGAGTCAAGAATGCAAAGTGAACAGGCTAGACTAAGAGAAATAGAAGAATTGCATAGTTTTCAACAGGAAGGTTCAGAAATGAGATCTCCGGCAGAGGTTAAAGTAACTAGTGCAGATATGAAGGTGTATACATCAAAGATTGGTAGAGATGATGACGATGATGATGTAGTTGAGGAAGAATATGAAGAAGACCTTGATTATGATGTGGAAATGGTAAACACAATGTCCCAGACCGTAGAATGTCAGCCGCTCTCAGTTGTTAGCAGAGAATCTAGACTCGCTCATGAAGAATTATTAAAGGAAACTTTTGATGAAAAAGATAGATCAATATCTCCATCTATAGACAGTGAAGAGCTTTCAACAACTTACGAAAACCAAAATGAAATTCAAGAAGAGCTAGATATAAGTGCACTATCTAAAAAGTATCCAGTGACAATACTTGTTCCTGGCAAACCTCCTGCTGACCATGAAATCTATGAATCAAGTGAAACTGACAGAGATACAAATGAAGATGAAAGACTTTCGCCAATAGAAGAAACATCAGGAGATGATGTTGAGGCAGGTGAAACTAAAGGAGAGAAAAAGGTAAAGTTTCAGACAGATACTCATCATCTGGGTTCAGTTTCAAGTGAGGATCTCGTTAAAACATCCACCTCTTCATCAGAGGTGGAGCCTACGTTATTAGCAGCATCATATGATCTTGACTCTGGAAGAGTGTCACATGTTGTCACCTCCTACGATCTTTCACCAGATACAGTTGAAAAACAGTTCCTTCCAGTTGCAGCAGCCCCTAAAGCAATTTTATCCAGCCCTGAAGACGATGTTTTTGAAGCAGATTCTACAGTGGGTGAAAATACCATTGTTACGGTATGTGAAAGTGAACAGACGCCAACTGAAGGAGATATTGAAATGCTTCCAAGAGATTCACCAGATAGGATGCTACAGAAAAGCATTGATTCTGCCTCTGCTGGCAGCAGTGTCCTTCCCTCACCGCCAGCCCCATCTCCTTGGGAAGGACAAATACCTTATGATCATACAGCTATTGACCTTGCAGGTGCAGCATTAAAAATTAAGAATTTGAAGCCTAGTGATTCAGTAGATTCAAATGACAAGCAAGAGTTGACAATTGAAATTTCAGAATTCGTTGAGACAGCAAAAGACTCCGAAGAAGACATGTCACCATTTGAGATGATGTCTTCAAGTGATCTACATGGATATGAGGATTATATTAAAAAGCAGAAGGATTTTGAAGCAGCTATGGCTGAGTCAGCAACCTCTGTTACTTCCACAAGTAGTTTTGAACACATAGATGTAAAGGAAGAAGAACCTCTTGTCCTTCCTGTATCTACTGTTATACCTTCTGCCCCACCAATGTCAGATCTATTAAGCCCTGACAAATCTACACATGAGTTATCATTTGAGCATTCATCGCCGGTTAGTAGTGAACCGTCAGAAAAGGGATTAGATTCTCCATTTGATACACAGATATTAGAATCGGAAATACAAGATTTAGACATGGCATTTAATCAAGAATACCCGCTAAAACAAACAGATGAAGAACCAGAAACTGAAGACAAACTCCCTAATGGGCCCACTGAAGTAGACTATAATCCTGATATTGATATTGACTTTGATAATGAAAGCTATCAACCAGATGTAGGTGTGATACAAGATCTTGAATCATCTGATAATTTTGTTGCTGCATCCCAAAGCCCAGCACAGTCTTCAATACAACAGACTGGCTCTTATGTCCCTGTTGTTGAAACAGTCAGCGGTACACAACTTATTGGTATGACAGAAAGTCTTATAGAAGATCTGCCAGTTCAAAGCAGTCAAGATATACTAATTGTGTCTGATCAAACACTGTATGGTTTAGAAATGCCATCAGACGAAGCAGCTTCAATGACAACATCTCATCTTGAGCATGATTTAATGAATTTGTCTGCATATACATCTGCATCTGGGCATGATGACACCTCTGGGCAGGTTGACAGTAGAGAGATATTTAGTCAAACTATTGGAGTAGACAGAACTGATGAAGATCTTAGTGAAAGGCCATCTGAATCAATACTAGACATACTTACAGAACCAGTGACAGAGGCAAGCCATGATACAGTTGAAGGTGAAACTTTGGTAGAAAGTCAGTCTGTAACCAGTGCTCCTTTCTTGACCCCTACCCAGATGTCTGCAGAAGGGTTCTCAACAAGTGATGACCCTTTAGGTTTACGATCGGTCCCTTTGGGGGACCAAGACAGAGAAGAAGGTTGTAGGTCTGATATCTCTTCATACCATAGCAAAACTGTAGAAATAAATATTGAAACTCGTGAACAGTACCAGAAGTCGGATGAATATTCCACTCTTAAAGGGTATGAAGCCACTATCCAGGATATTGAAGATACTGATTTAGAGAGGAAAACTCCAGAGACATTTCTTGATGATGAAGTGGATGAAGAACTTATGGTGCTAAAGGAGACATCAGACTTCGAAGGTTATGCTAAATCTCCTGAAGACAGAGAAACTATCGGAAGTGCTGAGGAAAGAGCAAATTTTGAGCTCAAAGCTGACAGTGTTGATCTCGACAGACCTGTGACACCAACTCCAGTTGATACCAATCAAGGATTCTTTGAAGAAATATTTCCTACAAACGCTGAAGACCAACAGCCTTCGAAAGAACATGAAATGATAATGCTTGAAAAATATGTTTGTCAAGATGAAGCATTAGAGAAAACAGCAAGTAAATTTGTTGAAAATGTGTTACAGGAAGTAAAAGTGAAAGTAAAATATAAGGTCGCTTTAGATATAGATGATGATGTGGCCCTTGTTCAGAGTCCATTATCAGAAAATGGAGGCGATATGACAGATTTTGCAGAAGAGCTTCCATTTGATGAACCAGATGAACCTGAAAATCAGCAAGAAGACCAGCAAGTATATAAATCAGTGGAAAGGTGTGAAGAAATAATAGAAATAGATAAGCTCTCTGATCTACCACCTAAGAAAAAGCTTAAACATACTGTTTTAGTTAAGCAAGTCTCAGAGGAAATGCCTGAAATCACATTGACTGAGCATTTGCATGAAGAAATTGGAGACAGCGATGAGGAAAAGAGGTATAAAATGGAAGAGCTGCATAGTGGAGACAGCAAAATTGTACAAGAAATAATGTTAGAGAATTTAGTATCTGAATCTGAAGCAATGACAAAATTTGATAAGGTAGACTACTTCGATTCTTGTGTTCCAGAAGAAGTTGAATACATTGATAGACCAGTTAGTGAAAACCTGACTAAAGAAAGGTCTGTACCTGTACAGGGTACCAAATCCAAAACACAAAAAGACTACACAGATTCAGCAAATACTTGTGTTCCAGAGGAAGTAGATATTGAGCCGGAATTCACAAAAACAGAACAATCAAAAGTATCAGAAAGCAGTTATTCACAATTTGTTGACGATGAAAAAGAATTCAATCAGAATGTTGCATTAAACAGTGCCCAAGAAACAGCAAGTCAGTCTGGTTTTGTTTTGACTAGTCAGTCATTACAGGCAAGTTCTGTGTCTGAATCGATAAATGTGGAGGAGAGCACAACTTCACATAGCATAGCAGAACAGGACCATTTTTTAGGGAAAAGCTCTGATTCTGATTCTTTTTCAGATAAATTGAAATCAAAAGTAGAATTAGATGACCAATCTGAACAGCATTTGGCATACGGTTTCAATTTTTCTTCTGAAAAAGATTTAAAATCAGAGCGAACCTGGCAAATATCCGCGAGAGAAACAACATCTGAAGAAACTTTTTTTGATACCCAGTCTGAAATCAAAACCACGATTAAACTAGACAAAATTTTAAAAGTTAGCTCAACAACACCGGTAATAGTAAAGCAACAGGCTGTAAGATCAGACAGCACAGATAGCTTTGAAGATGACAGATCAACAGATGCCCCAAAGAGCTCTGAATTTGATGATACTGGTGATTCATCAAGTGTTGACAGTTTCACAACAGTTGTTGCAGCTGATGAAGAGCGAGATGATGATGATGAAGACAGAATGGCAGACTTCGCTTCTCTTACTTCATCTATTCACTCTGATGTTCAAGGCCAGATGCAGCCTGATGATGAAGATACAAAAGTCGATCCCTTAGAAGAACTAATTGCGTGGGCACAGGACAAGAAAACCAAAGAAAACTTCCAGATTAAACAAGAAATCGAGGTAGAAGAGTTGGTTTCCGAAGAGGAAAAGCAAACCCAGATGTTTCCTTGGGGTAAGGGTGCTGAACATGACACTCAGGATGATATTAAAGGCATTTATCCACATCCTTGGATGAAGGATGAAGAAGAGGACAATGAATCTCTGGGTGGAAGTGACAAATATGATTACATAGACAGAACAGCCCTAAGTGTTATCACAGAATTATCAGAAGAGGACAGATTTGAAATTATTGAAAAGGAAGATTTAGAAAGTGGAAGTACTGGGACTGGATCTGATTCCAGGCACTACAGCTCCCCTGACTTCCCACCACCAAGTCCCATGAGTGGTATCAAGTTTTTCAGCAAAAGTGGTGAAAAAGATGATATCTCAGTGTCATCATCATTGCTGGAGTTTGAAAGACTAGAAAGAGAAATAAATCACTCCAGATCTTCTGGTTCAGTGGAAGATGGTAGTGGCAGTAAAGACAGCTTGGGTGGATCTCTTGATGAAGCAAAATTTCTCAGTAAAAGCTTAGAAAAAGATGATGTGTCTGTTTCCTCATCCCTGGCAGATTTTGAGAGACTTGAAAAAGAAGTTACACAAAGTAGCTCCAGCAGTTCAATTGAGAAAATTTTGTCGCCAGCTGTCATTTCTACACCAGACAAAGCTGAAGTCAGTGAGAAAAGTAGTGTTTCTGGTTCCTTCACTTCATTAGCTGAATTTGAAAGGCTTGAAAAAGAAATATTGTATGAAGACATAAAAACTAGTTCCGGATCTCTTGAAAGTTTTAGCAGACAAAGTTACACATCTGTCACATCATCTCAAGCTTCTCTGAATGAATTTGAAAGACTGGAACAGGAGTTTGTGATAGCAGAACAGCTTGAAAGAGAGGCGCAAAAGATTGTTTCTATTCTGGAATCAGGAGCATTATTACCAAACCAATATGGAAGTGAGTCTGAACTTTCCCAATCAGAGCCATTAACAGCTAGAGAAATCCTAGTGACTAAAAGACGCCGTTCAAGGGAAGATGACATTGATAAAGACTCCATTGATGGTAAAGATGACATTGAAGATGATAGTTTAAGTGAAAATAAGAAAAAAGCAAGAGGTGATGCTGTTGATGATTCTGATTCCCTTGATGGTGACCAGTCAATGACAGCTTCCATAACCTCGGCTATTTTGAAATCTGAATCAGCAAGCAAACTTGGGACAGATTTGGATGTTGATTCATTGCATGACAGCACCCACAGCAGTGATGGTGCCATGAAGATTTCCTCTGACTCTTTAGGAGAAAAACTGGGGGTTACCAAAACAGAAAAATTTGATTCTGATTCTTTGTCGGAAGAGCCAGAAAACTTAATGGAACATTCAGGTGATTCCTTAGGAATAATGGGCAAATCCTCTGATTCTCTTGGAATGATGGGGAAGTCTTTGGAGTCTCTTGGTGCTATGGACAAGTCAGCAGATTCTCTCGGATCTGTTGAAAAATCATCTAGTTCCTCTGGTGCCATGGCCAAATCTGCAGATTCCCTGGAACTTGCTCATGAAAAAGTTCATGAAGATGCTCATCATGAAGGACAAGCCGACTTGATGAAGACATCTTTAGACTCTCTAGAGTCATACAAAATTGAACCAAAACACTATGCGATGGAAATTTCAATGGATTCAGCAGGAACAGGATGGAGCTCTGCTAGTTCTATGTTTTCAAGGTCTTCTATCGACACAATGAGATCAGCTGATCAAGAAGATCTTGCAGATTCTACCAAAATCCGAGATGAAATGCAAGAATCTGTAGAATCTTGGGAAGAATATGGTGAGGATGAAGAGGAAACTGATAACTTTTACATCATTTCTAAATACCAAAGCAGCATGCGAGAAGCGGCTGAAAGTAGTAAATATTCTAAGACAGAAAAATCAGAATATACGCATCCATACCTGGACTTTGAGGGAAATGTTGCTGAAGATAACTATCAGTTTACAATGCAAGGTGAAGGTTGGAATGAAAATTTTCAAAAAATTGAATCAAACAAGAAATCTTTATACCTAGCTAAACAGCCATATGAAGAGACAAAGAAAATTTACACAATGACTGAATGGGAAGCTATGAAAAAAGCTAAAAAGCAACAAGCTGAGGAAGAACTAAAAAAGAAATTAGAAACAGGTCAGAGCTCTGCTTCTTCAAAATTAGAAACAGACCAGAGCTCAGCAATGTCAATATCAGAGACTAGTTCAGAAATGGAAAAAACACTTACCACAAGCTCTTTAGAGGAAAAGACAGATTCAACCCAAATTTCTTACTCTGAAACAAGTCAAAGTTTTAAGCATTCTGTTGAAAAAAGAGAAATTATAAAGTCCACGACTGCAACAACTAAAACTCTAGCAAGCAGCAGTAAAACATTGACAGGTACACAAATGTTGTAAAGTTAAACATATGTTTGTTCTGTTTTGTGCTGTTGTTCTTATATTTTGCTTTCTAGCTACTATGTTGGAAACATGTTTCTTTGTTGTAATGCCTGTTACATCTGTGCACATGCATTTTTTTTGCTGTGTATGTTTTTGATGGCTGGATTTTGTTTTGATAAATCAGACATTATTTTAATGGTCACTTTTTGACAATTATTATTAATTAGCTATTTGTGCACATGATAAAAGAGGACCATATCTGCACTTATCGCTTTCTTGTGACTATACTTGATATATTTGATGTCTTTGAAGTCGGGAAGTAAGCCTGTGCTGGTAGCTTGGTTTGGAGAATTTGTAATGCTGGAATCTATAAGGTGATTAACTTAATGCGGCCTCATTTTTCTAAAAAACTGATAAAGGGTTGAACTTATATCAAATGTTAAGCTGTTTCTTCAAGTTTGTGTTAACACCTTACTTCATAAATATGCATTTTATCACATAGGTGGTAACTGTAGATCCACATTTTGCCATCTCATCTGGATTTACACAGTCAGAAATAACCCATTGAATAAAAAGAGTGTAGATCCTGATCAGATGACAGATGTTCCATCAGATCTGGATCTACACTGTTCCTCCATGAGATAAAATATGTATGGAGTAAAGGTTTAAAAGAAATAAGTTTAATGTAACATCGAATGGGAAGTGAATTCCATAGGGAGCAGGTTTCAGCAAAAAAATACCTCTAAATAGTGAAGTTGAAAAATTTGACCTAGTACTAATATTACTGAAAGGGTGCGCAGCCGCCATTAAACCAACAGAAGTCCAGTAAATTGACTGGTTTTTGGGGAATCGCGTATATGTATTGTCAAGTAATTACGAATACATTGCATCCCAAAAACCAGTCAATTTACCAGACTTCCGTTGGTTTAATGGCGTCTGCACACCATTTCAGTAATATTAGTACTAGGTCAAATTTTTCAACTCCACTATTTAGAGGAATTTTTTGCTGAAACATGGTCCCTATGGTGAATTATCAAAAAAAAGTTGGTTTGAAAATGGACCTGCTGCTTTGTTACACCACATTTGTTCTCAAGACAGTTTAATTGAAGATTAATGTTTCACAATGGAAAGTTTTCGGCGATTGGTAGAAATCTGGTTAGCAACCAGGGAAACAACTGGCTGAAAAATTGTTGTAAAGAATGTATAAAACATTATCAACAGTACAATTATTCACAAGTGATGTAACAGATTATTTACAAAATTACTTATATGATCCTTTTTTATCCATGTGTTGTTTTTTTTCTGTTCCACAGCGCAGTGCACAGTTTGTGTTACTGTCATTTTGTTCATTTATTGTGCATGTGACAGTTCGTTGTGTACTTTAGATATCGTAACTGTGTTGTGACACTGGCTAATGCTCTTCTTGATTGCCATTAATTGTGAAAGTTGCTCGTGATTGCTACTGTCCAATAGTAACAATTAATGTTAATCCATTTGGAAATTGCAGAATGTTTGACTGGTATTGCCATTGTGATATTGATCAATTCTGCCTAATGGCAGTGGATCACTCTTGGTTTTATTAGAGAACCAGTCTGATAGAAAGTGACAGCTTTATTTTGCCCATTACTCCTATTGCTGTGAAAACATATTCCGTGGGATTTGTTTTTTCTGAATCACTTTATTGGATATAAAAACTTTTTTGATAAAAAGAGGACAAAAACTGACTGATTTTTATTATAATGTGATGTAAACAATTAGATAGACTTGTTCTGTGAAGCCTTACGCCTTTAGTGTCTTTTTGTGATAAATCAGTATAGGAAAGACTGAGAAACTTTTATGTCGGTTCTTAATAGCTGTGGTTTATTCTGTTGAATTCGAGAGAGTGAAGTTCTGTGCAAAAGTTTTATTGGCATTAAATTGATCTGTTGTGAAAACTTTGCAATGGAAAGCTCAAATGTTGTGTGTACCAATCAGATGGCAATGTTAGAGCCCCAGTTATCTCCTAGACTGCATAGTGAACTGGAAGATGGGAAAACTAGGGCTGGTAAACACCATTTAACTATGCATGTGACAGACAGAATGATACATTGTGGTGTAAAATTTCCTGCTCTTGGATTACTAAATGGCATTTAACCCATTACACCTTTATTGCATTTGCGAATAGTGTAGATCCAGATCAGCCTGCACATCCATGCCCTCTGATCAGGATCTGCACTATGTATTTGCTTATTTATTTGTATTTGAGTTCAGTACAGATCCAGGACACGTGTTTATATGGAGTAAAGGGTTAATATGATGGTTCATCTGTAAAGTTAAAACCTGCAAATTGTATTTAGAAGACATAATGTTCTTTCACTCCCATTCATCACAAACTCATATTGAAATCTGATGATGGTTTTGTGTTCCTTAGTTTTCTTGGCTTATTTCTTACAATTGGGATTTGTGGCTGTGTAATGAAATATAATATTGGCATCACTGTGGAAAACTGAATTTTGTTATGTATATATTGTATTTTGTGGGCAAAAATTGTGTGCATGCTTGCTGTGTAGTCTTTACATTCAAATGTTTTCTTAAATTAGACTGCAACAGTTCTAATTTAGTTTTAATGAAGTTTAATTACTTTCCATGCAAACAGACATTATTGATAATTGGGAGCCAAACTTGAAGTAAAGAAATAGTATAATATTTAGTGTTCTGTTTGTCCAAAGGGTCATATTTTAACAATTGCCCATGTCCCTTTAATTAAATTTTCTACTTTATTTTAGTCTGTTGACAACATCATGTATTGTTTCAAAGATATTTTGATGCTATTTTTCCGTTTAGTCTAAAGCCATGCCTTTATTGCATGGGTGAATAGAACAGAAAGAATCTAAAAGCAAACAGTGTAGATCCTGATCAGGATAGCAATAAATTCTGCAGGCTGATCTGGTTGAACACTGTTTATTCCATGGAGTAAAGGGGGAATATAACAAGCAGCATCTTTGAACAATTCTTGGAAGTGACTGTTTGCAAGGAAGTAATCTAAAGCATCATTATGTCCTGTAATATTTTAGTAAGTTTCTATTTATCAAAAGACGTCTGTTCTGATTAATTGATAAAGAATATTCTTCATAATTTACAAAGTTTGATGTCAGAAAGTGCAAAATGTAACATCATTGGTTTGTATGATAGGACTTTTATGGCATGTGCAAACGGTGTAAATCCAGATCAGCTGGCATCTAAACAGGATCTGTACTGTTTGCTTCCTAATGAATCTAAAACCTAACTGTTTAGATCCTGATAAGATGACAGATGTGCCTAGATCTACATGGTAAATGGGATAAGTGTGTTATCTATGGAGTTAAGGGAGTGTAAGATAACGTTTTCAGTGCTGGTGTAAGGGCAGGAAATCCTGATTTCGTAAGTTGTAACAGTAGACTCATGTGCTGAATGATTACTACTGAATGATAACATGTTTAGAGAGCACTTTCTGAACCCTTTCCTCCATAAATATGCAGTTTTACGCATGTGTGACCAGTGTAGATCCAGATCAGCCGGCACATCCATGCCGTCTGATCAGGATCTGCACTGGTCGCATTTTGGTCAGAAATAACCAAATGAGTCAAAAAGCGAACAGTGCAGATCCTGATCAGACGGCACGGGTATGCTGGCTGATCTGGATCTACACTGTTCGCCCACACAATAAAGTTGTGTCTATGGAGGAAAGGGTTAACTAAAATCTAAATACAATTTATCACTAATCATTTGAACAACGGCCAATGTATTTGCCTATCCTCATATTTCATTGTCAGTCATATTGAATATTAGAACTTCCTTAATTTATTTAAATCTTGAAGTGTCTGTGGTTGTGATATGGTGCTTACTGTCTTCTGTTTTATTTTTTGCTGCTTGTAGAAGGGAAGTCAGCAGAGGAATCACAAGGTGAGGGTCACATGATTCTGTTCTATTCATTGCCCAAGATTATAAAACTAAATCTGGAGACCTGTCTCAAATCTCAAGTATCTGACTAGTCACAATGTCAGCCAGTCGGATGCTTGAGATTTAAGAATTGTCTCCAATCTAAGTTTTATGATCTTGGGGCCCAGCCCAGGTTTTGATATTCTGGAAATGTTTTTTAAAATGTTTTAATTTTTCTCCAGAAGATTGATGAGTCAGTCATGTGTAAGTGCTTGATAAAGGATCTTATGAGTAGAATGTGCTTTTTGACATCTATTGGGTGTAATTGACATGGAGTGCAGAAAAAACCTATGAGCAAGGAGCATGCTTTGTACACCAAAAGTGTTTGTTGAAATCAAAAAGAAAAGATGATGGCAAAGTGTTCTGTATTTGAAGGTGTTGTGACCTGGAAAATGTTAACTCTTTACTCCATGGGATATAGCTGTTATTCCATGGTGAACAGTGTAGATCTAGATCTGCTGGCACATTTGTGCCATCTGATCAGGAACTACACTGTTCACTTTTGAGTCATTCGGTTATTACTGACCAAGAGACAACCAGTGTAAATCCAGTGTAGATATACACTGGTCACACCTGTTAAAAGATGTACTAATTATGGAGTAAAGGATTAAACTACTCAGACATGGTTAGATATACCAGAATGATGTTCTTTTATTCTTACTAAGAAGCTGGTCTACGATTTTCTTTTAATTTGGTGAATGTCAAAAGGCTATCTAATCAACTCTTGAATCCTACACAAAGCTGCAAAAATGTCAATACTGCATTCCTCACTATCTTCATAGAACATTAATCCGCTTTACACTGTAATAAGTAAATTGCAATTTCTTCTAGAAACTCTTGCAGGCTTAATTATTTCATTATTCTGTGACTTAAGCTTGCCATCATTACCTTTGCTTCTCTTTCTGAGGTGGGTGTTACAAAAGAAAAGCATTGTTGCAAGTTTCCAATAAATAGACATGCATTCTCTTTGATTCAAGCTCTAGAGCAGACATACATTCTGTTTGATTCAAACCCCTCAACAGACGTGCAATCTGTTTGATTCAATCCCTAGAACAGACATGCATTCTGTTTGATTCAGTCCATAGAACAGATGTGCATTCTGTTTGATTCAAGCCCTAGAGCAGTTGTGCAATCTGTTTGATTCAGTCCATAGAACAGACGTGCATTCTGTTTAATTCAATCCCTAGAACAGACGTTGATTATGTTTGATTCAATACCTAGAACAGACGCACATTCAGTTCGATTCAATATATATGGTTCAATCAGGGAGCTCTAATAAATGTGGCTAGGCACTGTTGCTGTAGGTTTGGTTCATGGTTAAAGCCTTTTTCATGCAAAATGAGACTGCCTACTTGCATCCCAAATAATTTACCACCTATTTTTTTGCCCTTTACTGTAAGGGAGATGTTCCTGACCCATGCCATCTTATCTCGATCTATTCGATTCACTTCATGATCAGAAAAAAACACTAATAAATCTAATAGCAAACAGTGTAGATCATGATTGGACATCACAGGTGATGTTGGCTAAGCTGGATCTACACTGTTTGCCTATGGAGTTAAGAGGTTAACAAATGTTTTAGGAGTGGTTATGACCTTCTGATTTGGATTGTGTGTAGTAAAGTTAACAGCATATGTTATTGAAAGTTTGTTGTATTCCTGATATCCATATTCAGAATTCAGTTAGATGAGAAATTCAAACTTAAACAATTGATTTTCATGTCACAAAATGGTTTCTTATTGTCATCAAGACATTGTCCTTGTAGACAGGTTGCAAGTTTTAGCTTAATTGCTTTTTTCAGACATTACTTTACAAATGGTAACAAATAGGTATTCATAAAAAATCTTTCAATGACATTCAGAGTCTTTGTTTGCTAAGACTGATCAGTGTAGATCCAGATCAGTCATTACATCTGAAAAGACAGATCAGAATTAACATTGATCCCTTCTTTGTTAAAATTAACCTAGCAAATCTAAAAGCTTGTGGTTTAGATCCAGATCAGACTGCCCAGATTTGCAGGCTGATCAGGATCTACGCTGATTGAAAAGATTATAAGCTGTATCCCACTGAGTAAAGGATTAATTGTTTCATTGAAGACATTTTATTTTGACAATGTCGGACTTATGCATAATTTTTTTTTACACTGTCGGACTTATGCATATAAGCATTATCTATATGCCATAGTAGATAATTCAACAAGAACGTGCTACCAAAATGTTTAAAATTGTCAGTTTTTAATGAATGATCGAGTTTTTAATGAATGATGCTGCAATGTTTGAGTACCAGTACTCATGATTGAGCATTTATCAAGCATGCTGAAAATCTTTTAGTGCCTAACTTTATCAGATAATTTTCACAAAAGTTGTGGCCTCTAGAACATTTTCAGTAAATACTTGAGGAAATGTAAAAAAAAAAATCTGAAATGATCACAGGATATTCCACATGATTTTTCACATGTCTCATAATTGACATTTTCAGTTTCATTTCTCATTAACTTTGTGATAATTCAGTTGCTTGTCATCTCCTGCAGTATTACCTGGCCAGAGAATGACATTTTATCATTCTTTTCTTGGTTTTCATTTTTTTCTTATTTTTCAATAATGCTTTACTCCATAGATACAATCAACTTTGATTTCGATTGTATATTAATAGTTGTGTCAGAGCGACAGCAGCATCAGCGCATGCTATCAATTGATGATGATGATGGCACCACTGAATATGATCCGCATGAGCATGCAGAAAGTTTAAGACATGGAATACCAGATCATTTTGGTAGGACTCCGGTGTTGTTGTCATGTTGTTGTATAGCTTTCTATTCATTGTAGTGTTTGGAGTCAACCGTGCAGTAATTAGACTTCCACAGAAACTTGCTTAGATCTAAAACAAGACAGTAAAATCAGATAAAACCATAATTGTATGACATTCCAGAATATTTCTGCAAATGTTTACAGAATTGCCTTAAACATGCACTTAATGAAATAACAATTTATCAGCACAAAACATGATTATTTTTTATATATATACTTGTTGGCTTACACCTTTGTCAGTGTAACAAAATAGGTGTTCCATATCATGGAAATGACAGATCTAGGCTGAAGGTTATAAAACTGAGCATGGAAACCAGTCTCAAATCTCAAGCATCTGATTGGCTGAAATGGCGACCATTCGCCATTTCAGCCAATCAGATACTTGAGATTTGAGACTGGTTTCCATGCTCAGTTTTATAACCTTGGGTATAGTATCAAATATTCATAAATGCTAGGAGATTTACCAAGAAAGATCAAGTAAAATATTTTCGAATATTCTGTTAATCAGAAAAGTTGGTCAATCAACATTTTGATGCGTTTTAGGCCTTCTTCCTTTGCTTGTGGTATTAAATTATATTTAGTTAAATTTCTGAAGTTCTAACTTTATGTATCTCTTTCCGAGTTTGAAATCAAGTTATTGTGAAGCTTTAGGCAACATAATATTATTGAGGTTGAATAAATGCAAACTGTTCCTTGTAATTTGTGCATTGCATGTGGATAACTTCAGACAATAAATAGATGTGCTAAATGTGTCAGGAAGCTAAGGGGAATGTCTAAGAAAGTGTTGTCTGGTTTATATATAATTATTATAACAAGATTGTTCCAACTTTATAATCTAGTAGATGATTTCCAGACACATAATTGTCTGTTTCCAATATCTCCTTTTTTGTTTGTGTGTGTGTTCCTTTCCAACAATACAAAATTTCTTTATTTTTTGCTGTTGCATGAACAAACGTATCTTTTTTTTTCAATTTTGGTGTTTTTTTTATGCCCCTACAAAGTGGAAGGCATATAGAGCTGCACTCATCTGTGCATTCACCCATACGTACGTTTGTACGTCCCTATGTACATCCGTCCATGCATATGTCCCCCAAATCTTGTGGCATCAACTCCTCCTTAACTCCTCAGGCAGATTTCTTTCAAACTTGCACAGATGATCAATCAGGATGTGTAGATAATTGTAAAGAAATGATTTTTTCCTGCGACCTATTTTACAAGAATTATGGCCCGTTGTTATAACAAATGTTCTTGCAGCAGTGGGGGCATCAGTGTTCGAGGATACATTCTAGTTTCTTAATAGTATGTACATGTAGTGCATTATAGTGCTTTATACAGACTTGTGCAATCACTATGATGCTTTATAAAGACTTGTGCGATGAGTATTTGATTTTGATGGAACGGTTTCTGTCTGAGCTGTGTTTGCTTTGCCACCAGAATATGTTCTGTATAATTAACCATCCTGTGTCATTTCTCATCACAGAATTCTGATAAAAACACCGCTGTATTGATTACTGGCTTATTCTGACTTATAGGTATATCAGTGTATAGCCTTTACTTTTCCTAATTAGAATTTGGTGATATGAAAGCATTGATGGAATTCTCTTGGTAGAATTTATGTTTTTCCCACATCCTTTGGGGAAATGTGGTGTGACTACTAACACCAAACAGATCAGTTCTGTTGTGTTTTTATTAGGTGTGAGGATACATAGCTACAAACTGCTGATTGATCAAGCAGTTGTCAGTCTCCATTAATACAAGCATACTAGTGATGAAAAGGACTCCAGTGTGTGCCAAGTGCAGTGACCTATTGTGTTACATTATATTTATGGGGTTTTCTTGTAAACTCATGGTTTTCTGTTTTCTGAAATAAGTTTGACTACAATTCTACATTTTGAGGGGTTTGAAATATGTGGATCAAGTTGCCCCTGATGCCCATCAAGATTAGTACCTCACGAATATTCATGAATTTAAAGGATGCCAGTAAAGGACTGGTTCACTTGGAAATGAAATGAATAATATCATGCTAGAAAATATTTTATGAATAGTTTGCTGCCTCTTTCAGCTCATCTAAGTTTGATTTACTAGTAAATTAAAATGAAAATATTTAAATAGCAGCTGTTCCCACGCGGTACAGCTGTGACTGCAGTAATGTTGACTAAATAATGATCTTCAAATTTTACATTTTCTGCAGCTCAGAAAAAAGGTCCACAGTTTATAGACCCGCAGTATGGGGACTCAGAAGAAGACGAGGTTGTTGAGTACCAAGGTCAGGTCAAGGTCATTGCATGAACCAACCTTGCATTTTTGCTTGAAAGTCGTTAATGCTGTACATATGTTTTTTGTTGTCAGTTGTGTTTCAGATAAGAGTGTTAAACATGTGATCAACATAGAATGATGTTGTATTGTCAGATTGCAATAGCATTATAGGCTACTTTATAAAAAATATATTAGTATGATCTAGTATTTTCAGGCTAGGCTATTAGCATATACCAGATCTAAAATTGTTTATGCATGACAGTGCTTTTCACTTCTTTGAACCAGCAAATGTTACTTAGTGATGGCCCTTGAATGAGTTATAGAATTTCATTTCTATGTTCATTTCTTGAAAGGATCTGTTATCGAGATGATGGATCACATGTGAAGGGGGGGTGTATTTTAGACTTACCTGACATTTGAAAGAAATGTCTTTCACAACTGAGCCCAAGATCATAAAACTAATGCTGGAGACCAGTCTCATATCTCAAGCATATGATAGGCTGAAATGGCGGCTGGTCAAACTGTACTCCAGTAACATTCTTGTTTGACACGTACAAAGCAAATTTATTTTTCCTGAAACACTCATTGAACAAGCTTTCATCTGTATTGAAATTAACATGATTGCAGTTGAAGGTAATTATTCCTTGAATCACAACTCTTTATCTTTGACACCAATATTTTGTTGTCAACTGCAAGAATACATAATTATAACCATTCTCATTACTTTAGTGGTGCATGTCAATTTAATGAGTTTGCTTTTTGTTGTGTAGTGTACAGATATGTGAAATCGGTGCTATCTTGATCAAGTTCATGCTTGAAACTTTTTTGTGTTGTTTTGATTTACGCTGACATTTCTTGATGTTAGTATCGAAAGAATAAATTATTTCCATTTCCTCACCACAGAAACAATTATCGCTGATTATTGATTAAACATTAACGCTGTTCACAGATATATTAGAGGTGTTCCCCCAGCAGATGTAAGCGATGGACATTTCAGCCATCCACTTTGTCCTTAGGGGTAATTAGTGAATCATTAATTAACCTTTTACTCTATATATATGTCTTTTCTCTCATGGGTTATCAGTGTAGATCCAGATCAGCCAGCACATCTGTGTCATCTGATCATGATCTACACTGTTTACTACTTGGTCAGAAATAACATAATAAATCAAAGAGGGAACAGCACAGATCATGATCAGATGGCACAGATGTGCCGACTGATCTGGATCTACACTGTTTGCCCAGGCCAAAAAGCCATATATATGGAGAAAAGGGTTAATTTAATTTTCATTCATTCTCAGTAGTCTGAAATTGTTGGTTTATTACCTTAGCTTTAGCTTAAATTTATTACTTTAAAAAAAAAAGAAACATTCTACAGATTAAAGAATGATCACTTAGAAAATTATGCATCTCCCTCTGACCTTTGAAATTTACCAGGTCTGAAGGTTATAAAGCTGAGATTGGAAACCAGTCTCAAATCAGATTTGAGACTGGTTTCCATGCTCAGCTTTATAACCTTGGGCACAGATGTGATGTGGCACTTTGATGCATTGTATTCAGTAGTTAAAAAAATTAATTAAATATAAAAACTTGGGTACTGAAGTAAGTAATTACAATCCGTGTGGTAAGTTTTTAATAGGATATGTTTTGCTCATATCCTAGCTCCTCCAAAACTTTCACCACTGGACACACTGGTTTCATTTTCATTTATCTCAACCTGCCAAACACTTATGGTATCATTCTTTTGATATTAACCCTTTTTATTATGTATTTTATAGCATGTGAAACTATTACAGATCGATATTATCGAGCACATCCATGCTTTTTGATCAGGATCTACACTGTTTTGGTTAGATATAAATCAAAAAGCTAACAGTGCAGATCCTGATCATATGGCACATAATTATATGCCAGCTGATTTGGATCTATGTTGTTCTCTAATGCCATAAAGGTTATATGGAGGGAGGTGTTAATGAGTTTCCCATTCAACAATTCAATTTCTATATTGACAGAGCAGAAACAGTTGTAAATATACTGAAAGTCTCTTACACTCCTTTAAGAAAATTGTTGCTTGATCAATAAAGGAAAAATCTTGGTGACAAATTGATTGAGTCCAACTAGGAATTTACATTATTGCATGGCTAGGATTGGTGTGTCACAGCTTCCGTAGTCTGTGTTGTTGTGAAAGAAAAGTGGTGTTATTGCATGTGAAATGAAATTCATTATGGCTCTAATGATAGAAACAGGGGTATACAGGACTGGCAGGGGGGGTATACAAGGTGGACAGGCATTGATGTCTACCCCAGTTAGATGGGATAATTTATCCATTTGCAATGATACTTTCACCAGAGTGGTCGTGAATAAACTACCTACATTGTAAACTTGATATCAGGGAAAACTTAACTTAGTTCAACTTTGCCCAAGATCATTTAACTAAATCGGGAGACCAGTCTCAAATCTCATGCATCTGATTGGTTGAAATGGCAACTGATCACCGTTTCAGCCAAGCAGATGCTTGAGATTTAAGACTAGTCTCCATTCTTAGTTCTATTATCTTGGACCCTTGATATAAAAATAATTTCCTTTTGGACAGAATCTTAAGTTCACTTTTTGTTCCTAAACAGAACAAGCTGATAAAGCAACATGTAAACATGGATATAATTTTTATCCCATGAGCAGTCAGTGTAGATCTAGATCAAACTGTCTGATAAGGATCTGCTGTGTTCGCTTGTTGGTCAGAAAAAATTAAATGAAATGAAGATTTATTGAACTTTATACTGATACATACATATTAAATGATGAATAAAATCTACTGGTATATCATGATGAATGAATCAGTTGAAAAAATAACAATTTGTTAAAAATCCACTATAATGTTTTACAAAATTTTGTTTTAATTCTGAATTTGTCAGTTGTTGTACCCCATTTAGAATTTTATGTCAAAGTTAAATTTCCTTTAGTTAAATGTCAACTATATTGTGTCCTTTGTTATGATTTTACAAGCAATCCAAAATGTCTCTTTGTTAATGAGTGAATGATACTTATGAGCCTAAGCTTTTTACATCATTTACAGACTGTTCAGAAGGCAATATAATATATTTATATAAAGTTAAATTATCTTTAATCTATGACAACTTTTTTTTAATTAGAAACTTTAAAGAAGATGAAACAAGTAAGACTGTCGTTACTAATATTTCTTAACCCTTTCCTCCATATATACGCATTTTTACGCATGTTTGACCAATGTATATCCAGATCAGCCAGCACATCCATGCCGCCTGATCAGGATCTGCACTGTTCGCATTTTGTTCAGAAATAACCTAATAAATCAAAAAGCGAATAGTTTAGATCCTGATTAGATGGCACGGATTTGCCAGCTGATCTAGATCTCTAAACTCTTCGCCCAAGCAATAAAAGTGTGTCTACAGAGGAAAGGGTTAAGACAGCTAATTGACATGTTATGACAGAAGACTGAATGACAGACATCCTGAAGGCAGACCAGAGTCATTTTTATTTTTTATTATATTTATTTGTTGTTGTTTTCATTTCGAGTTGATGGTTCATAAAATGTTTGCATGTTGCAGTGAATTAGTTAAACTGTGGAAATTAAAAATATATTTTAAATAATAGTTTACGTAATCATTATAAGTGATTTTTGATCTGTACTTGCATACATGTTAGTCTATTCCATACATGTTAGTCTATTCCATACATCTTAGTCTATTCCAAGGTAGAGTTACCAAGTCTGGCAATTAGACTTTAAATAATGGTAAAGAAAGAGAAAACCAAAGTATTCAAAAGATGGCCTTATGCTTTATTTGAAATAAAGGCTAATGTTACATTGATCTTTCCACAGATGATGAGGAGGACCTTGGAGCCGAGGGAGGAGACCTGCAGAGCACAAGGTAAACATTACATTGCTTGACTAACTCCATGCCTCCAGTCAGGTATACCCAATACTCAATACTCCATGCCTCCAGTCAGGTATACCCAATACTCAATACTCCATGCCTCCAGTCAGGTATACCCAATACTCAATACTCCATGCCTCCAGTCAGGTATACCCAATACTCAATACTCCATGCCTCCAGTCAGGTATACCCAATACTCAATACATGTATAATTAAATGCCTTTTATCTCATGGGTGACAAGTTTAGATCCAGATCAGCCAGAACATCTGTGCCATCAGATCTGGATCCACAATGTTTGCTCCTAGTCAGAAATAATATAATGAATCTAAAACCGAATAGTTTAGATCCTGATCAGATGGCATGGATGTGCCAGCTGATCTGGATTTAAACTGTTTGTACACACAATAAAAGCCTCGCCTATGGAGTACAGGGACAGATAAAAGAACTTTCCCCCAAGGTTACACATTTAAGACTGGAGAATATAGTCAATCAACAATCTAAGCTCCTTGTTTGTAAACATAAACTTGGAAATCAGATCTCAAGCTTCCCATTGGTTAATTTTAAGACTGCTCAGTTTCATCTAATTAGGCTCCAAGTTTATAAAACTTCCAGGAAACCAGTCTCAGATCTCAAGCATCCCATTGGTAAGTTCTGAAATGGTCAGTTCTAAAACTGTGCTCAATACCAACTCAGAATTAGATTGCAGAGATCAGAGGTCTCCATTTTCAGTTTTATAAACTTTAAATGTAATAACTGCTTGAAATTTGGCAGATTCTAAGAATTTATTGCCTGTGCAAACAGTGTAGATACCAATCAGCCGGAATATGCATGCTGTCTGGCGAGAAGTAACCTAATGAATGCAAATCAAACAATTTAAATCCTGATCAGATGGCACAACTGTGCCTGCTGATTTGGATCTACTATGTTCAACAGTGTAATAAAGGCATATCTAGGAATGATGCACTGCAAATGCTAGTAAATCACACAGGTTACAAAAGACCCACTTCAAATTCTGTGTCTGTGAACAGTTTTACTGTGTTTTTTTTTAAGTTATATTTTCCCAAACGAGACTTGCCCTGCTGGAAAAAAATAAAATACAATTTGATGATCAGTTAGCTTTACCCTGTAAGCTTATGCTTGATTTGAGTTGAGCAGTATTGAGAGAGAAGACAGTGCCCTCGCTAACAATATCTTCAATTACTTGATCCTGTAACAAGCTCTAATAGGTAACCATCTTAATCATTCTTCAGGACTTATTCTCCTAAAATTGTTGCACTCTACTGTTGTTTTCTGCAAAGTTCTCCAATGTTGTTGTGTTTATAGAATCACCATGAAAAAAGAGATTCATACAACAACGGTGTTGAAGGACGGTCAGGAGCAGACGTTTGTAGACGAGGATTCTAAGGTGGAGACGGACCCGAACGCCCCGGAGGAACTGAGGGAAAGCATGCAGCAGATCATTAACGAGTTCATGGGAAGTCCCACTGATCCTCAGAAATCACTCGAGCATGACTTTTAACACAATTTTGATTGGTTGTTGATGCAGCCTCATTGTGGATGCAGGTCATTTGGTGCATTAAAATGGTGAACATGGATTGTGACTAATTTGTAAAGAAGATCCAATTAGACTGTTGTCATTTAAAAACTGCACTGGAGCAATACACTGCGATTTAAGTTGTTTCATTTAAAACTCTTGAACAAAATCCAAAGATGAACTTGTGTTGTTGTTTGTTTGTTCTTTTGCTAGCAACTTGAGTTTGTTTGAAAGTTCTTTTATTTATTTTGTCTCTTTCTAAAACCTGTATTTACATAATTTTACGTAGCGTAACACTTTGTAACAATAAGAAAATAATCATCTCTTGTCATACTTGGTAAACAATAATTCCTTCTTTGAACCAGAGTCTCTAAAACTTTGTTTAAGGTCAGTGCTTGCATTTTTCCAGTCTTAAATAATCCATGTAGCATTACTAATTGAAGCACGAGTTTTAATATTTGTAAATGGAAATACAATGTACTGTTTTTTCAGATACCAGATATTGTAATTTCTATCATATTTATGTTTGTTATCATAAATAGCTATGTAGCAATCTGTATCATGTGATCATTAATAAATCAACTCAGAAAGGTTTTACAGAGACTTTTTAAAAATATGTTTTTTCTTCAATATTTAGTTTATTATCATATCTAGTGCATGAATTAACCAAGAAAAAATAATTGTAAACCATATGTCTATAATCATTGTTCAACCCTTGACTCCATATATACACCTTTTATTGCATGTGTAAACAGTGTAGATCCAGATCAACTGGCTCATCTGTACCATCTGATCAGAATCTGTACTGTTCACTTATTTGTCAGAAACAACCTAATGAATAAAAAAGATAATGGTGTAGATCGTGATCTGACACTGTTTCCTCATGCCATAGAAGTTGTGTATATGGAATAAAGGGTCAAACTTCATGTAACTTTATTTCAATTAGATTGTTTCCACTTTATACATATTTACACATTTTAATATTGCTCTCCTATTGTGATATGTTTTCATTGAGGGGAAGTAACTGTGAGAGGAAGATAGAGAGAGTGTTGTACTTGTTAACTTATCCTTATTACTGAGCTTGTTACTTTATAGAGCTTTCAATACTGAGCTTTCTGTATCCAGTCTGTTAATTAACCTAGACTTGATCATTACCTTTATGTTGTAATTTTTATTGTCATAAATTAAACTGCTTCCAGTATATCACTTGTCTTTGTTTTGAGGTTAATGATTCTTTACACTTAAGTCTTTACTCCACAGAGACACCTTTAACCCTTTCCTGTACAGATACACCTTTATTGCTAGGGCGAACAGTTTAGATCCAGATCAGCCGGCACATCCGTGCTGTCTGATCAGGATCTAAACTGTTCGCTTTTTGATTCATTAGGTTATTTCTGACCAAAATGCGATCAGTGCAGATCCTGATCAGACGGCACGGATGCGTATATATCCAGGAAAGGGTTATTGCTGGGCCAACAGTGTAGATCCCAATCAGCCAGCACATCGTTGCTGTCTAATCATGATCTAAGATCCATTAGGTTTTTTCTCACCAAGAAATGACCAGTGTAGATCCTGATCAGATGGCTCTGATATGCTGGCCCACCTGGATGTACACTGGTTGCACACACATTAAAACCTGTATATATGGAGTAAATGGTTAAATATTAGCCTTGCATCTAGATTTAAGCACCTGTAATGGCTAAAAGACTACACTCACCCAAAGTTATAATTGGTCATCAGTGGCATACATTTATAATGTATGCTAGTTTTGTTTCTTCCCTATGTCAAGAGAGGTTTTGACAAGAATGGCTTTGCTTTGGAATCAATTATTTAATGTCTTTTAAATCCTGATTGATTGATTTCTTAAATGAATCCAAAACCATTTTTTTTACTGCAGGGTCAAAACTAGAACAGTCTTTAATTGAAAGGGAGGTTATTATGAAATTGTGTTCTTAAAAGGGGATTTATTTTAAAAAAAATTGCTGCTGAATAATAAAGTTTTAGGTTTTTCCAACTACAAAGGAGTCTTATTACAAAACAAGCAATTTAGAGCAATTTTCCGGTAGCGACTATTAATTGCATGAAAAGCAATTTAATCGAAATTTAAGATAACTTGCCAAACTGTTCCAAATTCAGTTATTACAAGATTAACACTTTGTTGGAAACTTATCACAAATAAAGAGTTAAGTCAATGTCTTTCTAATGAAAAATTACTGAAAAAAAAAAGAACTTAGGGTGAGTGTATGTTGTCCTGTATTTAGATTTGAATTCCCAAACTAATGGCCAAAAGACTGTATTGTCCTTTATTTAGGTTTAAGCTCCTTTAAATGGGAAACACAATATCGGTTTAAGCTCTTTATTTAGGTTTAAGCTCTTTCAACCCTATAGTAACTTGGGGCATGATAGGTTGTTTTTTCCTGAATAGTGATAAATGCCGTAATTTTCATGTGAATATACAAAATTCTGCATATCTACTGCCATGTGGATGGACATTATATAAATTATAGTAATGGTCTCCAAATACATAAACTATCTTACTGGACCTCAACATTTTTCCTAAACTCCTGTAATGGTAACAAAGACTCTTATGCAAGTAGTCTAGAAAATTCAAGGGAAAGAACTATGATAAGCGTGATTTTCCGGTTCGTACAAGTTGCATCCCTTGGATGTTGCTTTTTTGGGGGCTCTTGTCCATCTGGCTGTCTATACGCCTATGCACTTCTTGTCTTAAGACATGGCAAATGAGCAACCTTAGAATATGGATCAACTGTCTTATCACTTGAAAGCAGCTACAAAGACTTGACATGATCAGAACTTTTGCCATTTATATACCCATCTACAAACAACACATTTCAGATTTCCATATTGATGCAAACATAACCAACTACATTTGTTTCTCACATTTCACAGAAACCCTTATAAGGCAAGTCATGTGCTAGGATGAATTTTGTCCACATCATAACTATGAATGAGAAATCAATTCATCCTATATAACTTGGCTATTTTAAAAAGTGAGTTGGAAAATAAAATTGACTAAAGAAGTAGAGGGCACAATGAATATCTCAAACGCAGGTGTTACTTATTTTCACATAAGTCCTATTTCTCTGTCAGCTGTGGATGATACCTATTGAAAACAGTTTCTTCTATGAATTTTCTTACCACACCAATCTCATGTGAAAGATACTAAAATCCTGTAAAGCTATTCGCGGATCATTGTGAAACCTCTACCTTCATCATAATACCGGTACTTAGATTTCAGCACAGTTTTGCGTTAACTCTTAATCAACTATTATTGTTTTGGCCCCCCATTTCAATTTCACACAGTCTATTAATTATTCATAAGGGTGTAACAACTAAATAGCAAACAGTGTGATCCTGATAACATTGCAAAGGTACACAGAATGATCTGGGTCTTTAATGTAAACCCTACCCTTGAGTACAGCTTACGGCATGTATCCCACATGTGACCAGTGTTGATTGAAATCAGCCTGCACCTCAGTGGGATAAGATCAGGATGACGAACTTTAACTACTAATGAACAATTTTGTTTCTTTCTAAAACTAGGTGAGGCTTGTAACATTTTTACAATGCCACTTGAATTAAAACTGTCCATCTTATTGGCCAACATTTTGACTTTCTGATGACAGGTGACTGATGCATGTTGAGTGAAACACCATATTCTAATTTTTAAAATAGATTAAGATGAATTTCTATTCAGTTTATGTCAAAACACAGAAATGTGTGGAATACCATTATGCAAAATTAAAAACTAGTCAATTCATTAAATAATCTATACAAAGATAGGATTTCAAAATTTACTCCATTGGCGAACAGTGTAGATCCAGATCAGCTGGCAAATGTGCTGTCTGATAAGGATCTACACTGTTCACATTTTGATTCTGATAAAGACTGCATGGATTTGCAGGTTGATAGGACCTACACGTGTTGCACATGGAATACACGCCATTTCCATGGAGTAAAGGGTTAATGACTCTTTTGTTGAAGAAATTATCACCTTAACCCTTTCCTGCATCTATACACATTTTTAATGCATGTGCAACCAGTGTAGATCCAGATCTGCCAGTACATCCATGCCGTCTGATCAGGATCTGCACTGGTTGTAATTTGGTCAGAAATATCCTAACTAATCATAAAGCAAGCAGTGCAGATCCTGATCAGACAGCAGGGATGTGCCGGCTGATCTCGATCTACACTGTTGGCCCACACAATAAAGGTGTGTTTATGGAGGAAATAATTAACACAGCTGTGTGACTGACAGTGATTCATAACCTTTATTGATTCAAACTCTTCAACTGCATGATCAATAAAAATCAGAGCTTTGAAGTTTTCTTGGTGTTATGTTAATGATTCGTCATATTTTTTCATTTCTTTGACATTTTTTCAAGCTAATCATCAATCAAACAGAAAAATAACACTTCATGGGACAAAGTCAGCACAAAGCACTTAACAGTGACATAAAATCCGTTACTTGATTGTGAATAAAAGTGGACTGTTACATGCACGCATGAAATCCAAAAAAAGAAAACACTGAAAAATTACTGATCAAAACAAAGTTTACCTGGTTGATATATTATCACTTAATTGTGCTAAAAAAAAACACACAAAGCTGGGCTAACTGAAGTACAAAGTGGTTGTCATTTTTCACATAATTAATATATAAAGTATGATAGTCATAGTAATGGGAGTTTGGTTTAACTTTGTGTGATGTAGTTAACAATACAGAATAGTTTCAATTGATTAATATTGCTGTTACACTCAGAAACTGTTTAAAATCATCTTGATTGTTTTTCCTCTTTTTTCAAGGTAATGAAGTCAGATCAATATTAATAATTAAGTGATAAAAAATGGGAATCCTGTCATCTGAAATTGAATTAAAGTGTAACTTATCATTTTGTTATCTTTAAGATAAGTGCTGTATGAATTCAATATCTCTGCACATTCATCAAACATCTTGCTGACAAATCCCAGGCCCAAGATCATTAAACTAAATCAGGAGACCAGTCTCAAATCTCAAGCATCTGATTGGCTGAAATGGCGACTGGTCTCCAATCTCAGTTTTATGATCTTGGGCCTTGCTTTTACTCCTGATATGACACTTTAAGTTCCAGTGTCTAGAGATAAATTGACAATGATGTACTTGATACTACAGTATTACTAAATCAATTACACAGACATTTGGGGATAATGCTGTCTGATACCAAGATCATAACACTAAAATGGAGACTAGTTTCCAATCTTAGATTTATGACCTTGGCCTTGGGCTCTGGATTGTAAGCTCGGTAATGGTCAGTGTGAATAAATACTGCTTCATTTTTATTGTTGAGGCAGTATGCCTTTAGTGCTCTTGAGAGTCCTATACTTACGTGTATGTAATCAATAGAAATCGCAATTGTTGTTGTTATTGGACCTCACTCAAAGTTATACGCGAAATTGTTTGCTTTCATAATTATATGACTGAGTATATGTGAGCAGAGCTGTCATCATTGCAAACTCGTTAGCATATCGTCACCGTAGTGCAAAAAGGGTATAAGTACCATTGAAATACAAAGGAGGTATACGTCATTGTACGAAAGCAAAGACAGGTACTGACGCTTGGAGATGGTCACTGAAGATAGAAGCTTGCTTCACGATATCCTCAATCTTGAAGAAAGATGCTCAGATATCTGTACAAAGGAATACCACTTACTTCTAGTAGAAAAACAAACAAAAAAACAAGATCTTTCACTGGTTTTGACATATCGGTTTATCATAGTTTTTTTTAACAAACCAATCTGAAAAACAAGATTGAGAAGCTTGTACAAGGAACAAAAAGAATTGTAAAACATACATGCTGACCAAATGTATGTGCATTTGGAGAGAAACAAAGAATTTTTTTTACCTCAGAGTTGATGTGAATAATTTATTAAAAACTATTAAGTTTCCACCCACTGCTTTATTTGCTTATAATTCAGAAAATCTGACAATCAACTAAAGTTGATCCTAGGTTAATGTTAACTTTATATATTTCTTTTTCTTTGTTTTCTTTTTTATTTGTTTAACCCTTTACTACATGTGTTATGCCTTTTATCCAATGGACGAACAGTGTAGATCCATATCAACTGGCACTTTAGAGCAGATCTAGATCAGAAAGCATGGATGTGCTTGTTGATATGGATGTTTCCTGCCTTGAAATCTATTTAGTTGAATCAGACCATACTGATTAGTTTCTGTGTGATTCAAGTCATGGCCACAATATGCCCCTTTGATGTGTATCTGTTTGAAAACTTTCTTTTATGTGATGGTGTCTGTTCACCTGCTTATTTATTTTAATGGTTTACTTTTAGTAACTGATGATCATAAAGAGCAGTACTATCACCAAGTCTGGCAGGAGATAGCTCATGTTAAATTGTTTTACTGTGGTCAAGAATTTTAATCACTAATCAAAGAACATTAAGACATCTGGTCACCAGATACTGTGTGTCCCCAGATGTGGTTATGGTCAGTGTGGTCTACACAAGGTCTACATCAATAGGTGAGCTGACTGGGAAATGGGGAAATATTAGCTGAACACCATTGTCGAGACACTTAACAACAACTCTGCAAGTTACTTTGCGGAGTGTAACAGTACATGTAGTATATTCATTTACTTCATACACAACACAGCAAATAGTTCTACAATGCTTTATGTTTTCAAAATCGAATCATAATAATGTCCACTATATTTCAATAATTATTCTGAAGAATATTGTTTTTAATTAAGTTATAATGTAGTTTCTAGTAAGTTCTTTTTGCTACCAATGTTCTATCAGGACTATCCAAATTATTGTACATGAAACATTAAGGTTCTTTTAAAGAACCAATGAAATCAGAAAAGTAATTTACCTTTATATTTAACCGATTCAATTCTATTTTGCCAATTACAGAACCCCTAAAACCATAATCAGTCTTTGGGTTGAAACTTGCCAATAATTTATCAGATTCTTATTTATACCTCATTTTTATTTATCTGTAACTTTTAGAGCCAAGCTGATAAAATCATGAAAGCATCCGAAAGAAAATTTCTTTATCCATTAATTTCGGTAAATTCTAAATAGATAAATTACTTCGTCTATCAAAAGTTACCTATCAACATAAATCTTTACTAAACTATGTTAAAAGTACTATTATTACTAAAACTAGAATTTGGTGTTCCACGGAACACATGTGTTGCCTGCCAGCAAAAAGTTGAAATGTGGGCCTATGATAAATCATATATGATAAAAAGATTTAATTCAAGTTGATTGCAATACTACACTAGAATATGGTGTTCCACGGAACACATATGTCACCTCAATTGCATTCAAAAGGGGCTTAACTGAATATGGTGAAATCTGGGTTATCATTCTTGTTTTCACCAATGGCTATTTGCATGCAGATGATATATAATTATATTCAAAGTATTAAGTAAAATGGAAAAGCACTTTCAAATTTATAGGCAACATTAAGTAAATGTTAAAGTTACATTCGAAAGGGACATAACTCATAAAATATTTAAACAGGACTTATCATTCTTAATGCCACTGATGGCATTGTTCATGAAGATGATATATTCCGAGTATTAAATGAGTAGAACAAGTACTTTTAAGTATATGCCACATTTTCATGTTAAAGTCTCCTTAGAAAGAGGCATAACTAAAAAAATTGAAACAGGAGTAATCATTCTTGTTCACTGATGGCATTGTACATGAAGATGATATATCCCCAGTATTAAATGAATAGGACAAGTAATTTCAAAGTTATATGCAAGATTAAGTTTCATGTTGAAGTTGCATGTGAAAGGGGCATAACTCAAAAATAGTCAAATAGGAGTTATCATTCTTGTTGTAACTGATGTTGCTGTTCAAGATGATGATATATTCCAAGTATGAAGTGAATAGGAAAAGTACTTTCAAAGTAATAGGCAACATTAAGTTTCATGTTAAAGTTGCATTTGAAAGGTGGGGGGGGGGTAACTAAAAATAGTCAAAAAGGAGTTATTATTATTGTTGTAACCAATGTTGATGTTCATGATGATGATATATTCCAAGTATGAAGTGAATAGGACATATACTTTCAAAGTTAAAGGCAACATTAAGTTCATGTTAAAGTTGCATTTGAAAGAGGCATAACTCAAAAATAGTCAAACAGGAGTAATCATTCTTTTTGTAACCGATGTTGTTCATGATGATGATATATTCCAAGTATGAAGTGAATAGGACAAGTACTTTCAAAGTAATAGGCAACATTAAGTTTCATGTTAAAGTTGCATTTGAAAGGGGCATAACTCAAAAATAGTCAAATGGGAGTTATTATTCATCTTGTAACCGATGTTGCTGTTCATGATGATGATATATTCCAAGTATGAAGTGAATAGGACAAGTACTTTCAAAGTAATAGGCAACATAAAGTTTCATGTTAAAGTTGCATTTGATAGGGGCATAACTCAAACAATAGTCAAACAGGAGTTATCATTCTTTTTGCAACCGATGTTGCTGTTCATGATGATGATATATTCCAAGTATGAAGTGAATAGGAAAAGTACTTTCAAAGTTATAGGCAACATTAAGTTTCATGTTAAAGTTGCATTTTAAAGGGGCATAACTCAAAAAATAGTCAGACAGGAGTTATCATTCTTGTTGTAACCCATGTTGCTGTTCATGATGATGATATATTTCAAGTATGAAGTGAATAGGACAAGTACTTTTAAAGTTATAGGCAACATTAAGTTTCATGTTAAAGCTTGGGGACTACCGGACGATGCCGACGACAACGCCACCTACGTCGACGGACAATAGGATCCCTATGTGTCATCCTGCTATCGCAGGCGACACAAAAATTTTACACATAGATCAAACTTTGAAAATCTATTGAATGTGCAATTTTTAAATATTTCAGTTTCTTTTTAATTTTTTTTTATTATAATTTACTATTTTATTATTTAATAATAAGTGATGTCTGAATATGAACAGTGGCAATTGTCATGGTTAACAGATTATGAAGTCAAAAAATCGGGTCACTTGTTTCTTACCAGTCGAGACCCCTAAAGGTATTTTGGGGTCAATAATGATATCATTACCTAGTCATTTTTATGGTTACAATATATGGAAGCATATTTGTGCCACAACTTAACCACATAAAATAACGTGAAAATAATGAAAATAATAAAGTTTTTTTTTCGCGAAAACATCCATATTTTCGCGACAAAATTTTTACGACAACACGAATTTATTTCTGTTAGTGCTCTAAACTGCCACAACATAAAGATAAAGTTTTCATGTAAATAATGGAGGATTTCACGAAAACACATAACTTTTCACGAAACCTTAAAAATTTCACGAAAGATATTTTATCATGAAAATAATGGAAGATTTCACGAAATCAGATTTTGTGAAACGAAAAACAGATAACTTTTCATGAAAGCGTAACAATTTCACGAAAGATGCCAGTTATCTTAAAAATATGGAAGCATATTTGTGCCACAACTTAACCACATAAAATAACGTGAAAATAATGGATGTTTTCGCGAAAAAAAAGTTATCTGTTTTCAAGAAAAAAAATCTGTTTTCGTAAAATCCTCCATTATTTTCATGGATACTATATCTTTATGTTGTGACAATTTAGAGCATTATCGGGAATAAATTCGTGTTAATTTCTTTCGTGTGTAATTTATCTGTTTTTGCGAAAAAACTTTTTTTGCGAAATCCTACATTTTTTTCACGTTATTTTATATGGTTAAGTTGTGGCGCAAATATGCTTCCATAACAATAAAATGTGTGACCTACATAAAATTATCCCTATCATTAATCAAGTTTACTTGCAAAATTTTTTTCATTTTTTTTCAGCTTTTACTAAACCAACATACTCTTGATAAAATTGTCAAATTTTGTAAATACATAACTAGCACCTAGAAACATTACTCTTAGACAGTTTTCTGAATAAAGATAAGAACATGTAGAGAAGCTAAAAATCTGTTAAAAACAAATAGAAATTCAAACAGTCTCAAAATAATTATAATTGTAGTTTTAAGAGGAAGCTGTATTTGTTAAGTGTACTTGAATGGCTTTTTTGAATATTGTGAAAGACAGTATACTGGGCCCAAGATCATAAAGATTGCAGAGCAGTCTCAAATCTCAAGCATCTGATTGGCTGAAATGATCAACTGCTCACCATTTCAGTCAGTCAGATGCTTGAGATTTGAGACTGGTCTCCAAACTCACAGTTTTGATCTTGGGCACTGTAGTTTTTCCAAAAAAGTATCTTTGAGGTTTTATTAACGGGCCAATTTTTTACAAAACATCCACTAAGTTAATTAAACGTTCACTAGACGATGGTTTCTGGCAATTTCAGGAAGATGCTTATAAAGATCTTCTTTACTGCCCAGAATTTGCAGAAAGAGCACATAATTTGTGGTTGTCACAGTTTTGTTTATTCACAATTTAATTATGGATTATTATATTATGTAAATTATGTTACGGGTGTGTTAGTAATCATGTCAACACCCTAACTTCATTCACCATTTATTCAATATATATGGGTTTTATCATATGAAGCAACCATTGTAGATCCAGATCAGCTAGCACATCTGATATGGATCTACACTTTTTGATTCACTTTCAGTAAAAACCTAAAGAATCTAAAATTGAAAATCATGATGAGATAGCTGTATGTGCAAGCTGATTTGGATCTACACTCTTCCCCTGTATGGTAATTATACCTTTTGAGTAAGTGGTTAAGATGTCTGATGATAATGGGCCTTTCAGCAGATAATGACTTTAATCTTAAAACAAATAATGATATTCGAAAGATTGTTTTTCAAAGTTTTGTTTTAAAAATGAAATATTTGAATAGTTTGAAGCACATAGAGCAAGTAAACAACATTATTTTTTATGATCTGCCAATTGACTAATTAAATTATAAAAACATAATACAGTACAACCTGTGAAAAGACTACCTTGTTAACAAAGACCCCTGTGGATAAAGACCACATTTTAGTTGTCACACTTACAGATTTAAAACAAATTTATCTGCAAACAAATAACAACTGCCTTCAAAAACCACTTTTACGTTTCCCTCGAGTCGTATTGCTAACTTGTACACTCTACAAAATGTGAAATTATTTATATTTTTTGAATATTGTAAATTACTTTTCATTGAGTCACAGTGTGCCCACGTATAATCACGTATAATTATACTGAAAACATAGGCGGATCCAGGATTTGTAGTTAGGGGGGGCGGAAAATAAACAGTCCGACTGGGGGTCCAGGGGGCCGTAAGGGCCCCGGTGGGTCCAGGGCAAAGCCCTGGCCAGGGGTCCAGGGGGCCGGAGGCCCCGTGAAGCTCCCGTGTTTTAGTCATTTCTAAGGGATTCATATGCACATTTCCAGAACTTCAAATATACTTTCCCAGGGTATACAATACAATGTACGAGAGCTCTAATCTACTGTGTGCTTAAGGTATGAATCAAACGGAGGCAAAAATAAGATCTTTTGTACAATATATATTTTGAATGTTTGCGTGTTTCCCACTTAATGCATCCATGTTTGTTGACTCACTTTACTCAAAGGAAAAATATAAATGGAAGTAAGTGAAAGCGGGAATATTTAAAATACAGAAACGTATTTTACTATGAACATGTAAACTGAATTCAAGCGAGAGGAAAAATATAGCAAACACGTAAACTTAGGTATCACAATCGCATTTTGGGTTAGGGAGGGGACGTAAAATTAAAATGATGATATTGATGATGAAATTTTCGTGCTGCAGCTCTGCTAAAAAAACTCGTCAACATCTTCTGACGTTTCGGCGCGTCAATTGTTGTTGACAATTCTAATCAACCCAAAGATAGAATAAAATACGGAAAATTCAAAGGAAAAAGTTGAAACGCAAAGTTTGAAGGTCGAATCAATTTCAGTAGATAGTAGATTAGTCTCAATAATTCGACTGCAAGCACAGACCCATTATCATACGGACGTTTTCGTTGTCTGTCCTTTACGTCTCAAGCAGTTAGGATCAAAACTGTGGTGGAAATCGACCCGATTTAAATTCTTTTTTTCACATCCACATGAAAATTTCAACACTGGTATGTCAAATATCGTTATAAAACATAAATAATGATAAAGTAACAATAAAATGAACGAATAATCCACAAAATAACTTGTTAAACCTACCACAGCATATGCCGTTTACACGGTGAAAATTATCGATAAACGCGAGTCAGATAAACTTTATGCGGTGTAATCGACATGGGTTGAGGTTTAAAACAGTTTTGCATAAAAAACGAAAACGTTACTTATAAAGGATTACATATATTGATTCTACTTGAATGTGGCTTCTCAGGTATGTAAATTAAAAAAAATATATGTTTAAGATGCTTTATGAAGCAGGCAAAAGATTGAAAAGTTGCGATTCATTTTCCGATCGGCGGCATATAGAAATAGAAGGAAAATTTTCGGCATTGATTTGAATAGTAACTGGGTTGTGCGCGAAGAGCGACCATCGTATATATAGAAAAGCTCTTGTTGCGCACAAATAGTTGGGCTAATTGTAGATTAGATCACGATGTTTTGTAAAGCATCTAAATATATCATATAATTTTTTAAACAGCCGTTGGATCATGTTAAAATCTTACAAAAAATGAGAATGAATTGTTTGTGAATTGTTCGTTATGTCATTGTATTAGTGTACTCATAGTCTCGAAACTTATTGCACGCGTAGCGTGCGAAAATTTTTTGACATTTATATATTATATTTTCCTATATATCATATTTCATTACAGAGAAAAAAACTTTGCTTGGGCAATTTTAGGGGGGGCGTACGCCGGGTCCGCCCCCCCCTGGATCCGCCTATGGAAAATCAAATTACACCCTCATTCTTTTTGAAAATAGGAATTTAACCTGATTTGCATAATTGGTATAGTATCCCCACTGATTTCATTATGGTTTGACCAAAAAAAAAGTCACCATTCATCTATCTCAAAATCTTGACAGATCTACTTTATAAAATTTTTACCCTTCATATAAGAATGACTAAACATTTCTTTATCTCATTTCGTTACCAAAGCAACAAATTTAAACTTAACAAAATATGTTAAGAGTGCCTTTGTGAAATTCAACAAAAGAATTTAGCGATCTGAAGAAAGATTTTTAATAATTGAACTCTTAAAGAGCGATTGAAAATGGGGAGGAATTAAGATGTATCCAAAATTTATGTGAAATGAATTGAATTTACAAAAAAAAACAGTATAAATTGTATTTAACTCTTTCCTCCATAGATACACCTAAATTGCATGGGGGAACAGTTTAGATCCAGATCAGCCGGCATATCTGTGATGTCTGATCAGGATCTAAACTGTTCGCTTTTTTATTCGCTATTTTTGACCGAAATGCCACCAGTGCAGAACCTAATCAGACAGCATGGATGTGCCAGCTGATCTGGATCTACACTGGTCGCACATGCGTAAAAATGCATATATATGGAGGAAAGAGCAAACCTCCCAGTTGTTAAGCGGTTCACTTGTCTTCACAAAGCATAGGAAGAGTGCTCTTAATTGTGACCAAAAAGCCAAAATACTGCAACACATTTTTTACCTCCACAACATTATTATAACTTGTTTTCTCACTTTGTAAAGATTTTCGAGTTTTGCCCATATTTACCCACTTTTGCCAGTGTTAGTTGTCTTGGTCTTGGGTAAGTGTTGGGGAGGGGTTCGAGTTACAGTGAGGAATACATATAAGATTATAATATGGTAGATCTAATACAACTGTTTTGTAGTTAAAATTAAAATTAAAGTTTAAAATTCAGCACACTTTTCAGGTTTTTAGTGAGCCTTCACCATTGTATCCATTAACTCCATATATAGGTATTTTTTGCATGTACAACCAGTTTAGATCCAGATCAGTTGGCACATCCATGTTGTGTGATCTGGATCTGCACTGGTAACATCTTATCGGAAATAACATAATAAATCTTAAAGCTAATAGTGTAGATCCTGATCAGATGGCATAAATGTGCCTAATGATCTGGATCTACTCTGTTTGCCCTTCCAATATTGGTGTTTTTTATGGAGTAAAGTGTTATACACAATTTTATTCAATACAATCTGATCTGACAGCATCTAGCTGTGAAAAGATTCCAATCACAATGCATCAGTCTCAAATCTCAAGGATCTGATTGGCTGAAATGGCAACTAGTCGCCATTTCAGCCAATCAGATGCTTGAGATTTGAGACTGATCTCCAGATTTAGTTTTATGATCTTGGACACAGTTTCTTACAAAAATATTAATCAGTTTCATATTTAAAACATTATAAAAGGGCATGAGTTTCAAAAGAAACACCAGCTTTTATTTAACAATGCACTTCACAGAATTATACACACTAGCTGATGCTGTTCAGGTTAAACTGGCATTCATGTTGAAACTGACATGGGGAAGAATCAGTAATTCAAATAGACCCTATAACCTGGTGTATATTTAGCAAGCAGTGGCACATGAAAGTTTTGTGCACTCATGATAGTGTACATTGCTCATGTAAAAGTGAGCATTCATGACATTGTTAACATTGCTCATGTAATGCTGTGCACTCATAACATAGTGTACATTACTCGTGCATTAGTGTGCAATCATGACATAGTGTACAATGCTAATACAAAAGGGTGCACTCATGACATACATTGTTCATGTAATAATATGCACTTGTGGCATAGTATATTGTCGGAGGCCACTAGACGAATGTCCGAGATTATAAGTGTTTTGGGGGAAAACTGGCTCAAGCAGCGCAGTCACCATTAAGATCTTTGGGTCACGAGCTCAATCCTGTTCCCTATTTACTAGGAACAGGTGAATCGAAATAAAGACTACATTTGAAAGTTCTAAAATGTTTTTTATTCTAATGTTCAGTTAAGATATTATATTCCAGTGTCACAGTATGATGAAAACATCTAAAGACAAGCACCAAATTTCTAACTTAAAATTGATAACTCGATAAAGACTCTTAGAAGACTTTTTTGTTAGACTTTCTTTTCAAGACTGAAGATACATTCTAAAATTGATATTAAGGTATTCTAAAACAAAACCCTAAAACAAGTTTTAACCAATGAAATTTTAAAAGAAAGTAACATTTAAACCAATGAAAAATCATGTTACAAATAGGTGAAACCCTTACCTCCAGTTTGGATAGTTTACTTAACAATTTATTAGGGCTTCATACTTTATCAAAAAAATATGCTGAATTGTTTATACAGCAATGGCCAAGTGCTATCTGCTAAAATCCTAAACAGCTTGACTTGATTAAATCTTCTTTGTTACAGTGATAACTTGAAAACTTGAAATAGCTATTCAAAACTAGAAGATGTTAAGTAACATATTTCAAAGTAGGTAAACTCAATGAATAAGAATTTCTTTATTAAAATTTAAAATTCTTGGTTACATAAACATTGCTCATGTAACAGTGTGCACTCATGACATCACATTGCTCATGTAAGGTGTGCATGCATGACATAGTATAAATTGCTCATGGATGGTGAGCACTCATGACATAGTGTAGATTACTCATGTAATAGTGTGCAATCATGACATAGTGTAGTGCTTATACAATAGTGTGCAATCATGACATAGTGTAGTGCTCATACAATAGTGTGCAATCATGACATAGTGTAGTGCTCATACAATAGTGTGCAATCATGACATAGTGTAGTGCTCATACAATAGTGTGCAATCATGACATAGTGTAGTGCTCATACAATAGTGTGCACTCATGACATAGTGTAGTGCTCATACAATAGTTTGCACTCATGACATAGTGTAGTGCTCATACAATAGTTTGCACTCATGACATAGTGTATATTACTACTGTAATAGTGTGCACTCATGACATAGTAAACATTGCTTATGTAATGATATGCACACTGTTATGGTGTACAATACTCATGTAATAGTGTGCACTCATGGCATAGTACACATTGCTCATGTAATAGTATGCACTCATGTAATTTGTGCACTTATGCATGGTAAACATTGCTCATATAATAGTATGCACTCATGTTATAGTCAGCACTCATGACATAGTAAACATTGCTCATGTAATTGTATGCACTCTAGATATGGTGTACATTACTCATGTAATAAGAGTGCTCTCAGGGCATAGTATACATTGCTTATGGAAAAGTATGCACTCATGTAGTAGTGTGCACTCATGACGTAGTAAACATTGCTCATATAATGGTTTGCACTCTTGATATAGTGTACATTACTCATCATATAGTGTGCACTCATGACATAGTAAACTTTGCTCATGTAATAGTATGCACTCATGTTATAGTCAGCACTCATGACATAGTAAACATTGCACATGTAATTGTATGCACTCTTGATATATTGTACATTACTCATGTAATAGTGTGCACTCATGACATAGTAAACATTGCTCATGTAATTGTATGCACTCTTGATATAGTGTACATTATTTATGTAATGGTGTGCACTCATAACATAGTGTACATTACTCATGTAATAGTGTGCACTCATGACATAGTGTACACTGCTTGTTCAATAGTGTGCACTCATGAAATAGTGTATGATGCTCATGTAATAGTATGCACTCATGACAAAGTGTGCAAAGGAAGATAGTTTATGAAGCAGTGCATATTCAGCATACATTGGCACATGATGATGGTTTTCTAGGTACATGTATGACATCTTGCCCCGCCTCCTACAATTTCATAATGGGTGTGGACGTCCAGTTTTTCTAGCGGAGGAAGACCCCAGGTGCTCCTATGGGCATTGTTTCAGGCATGGGCGGGAACCTGGGTAGAATCACCAATGTTCCACAAGCTAGTTGAAAGCTTCCTCACATGAAAGATTACAACTCCAGGAAGACTCGAACCCACAGTGGTGATGGTAATGTGACTTCCAGCCAATGACCTGAACCACTGGAACGCGGCACCCCCTCACTCGCACAAAATTGTTTTAGCTCATTAAATAGTGTGTATTCAGCGAACAGTAGCTCATGAAATAATATCCATTCAACAAACACTGGCTGGTGAAACACTGAGCATGGAAGGTACAAAAAAGGTAAACTGGCTGATGCTTGTGTGTTGTATAGCTGTGAAGTGCCAATGATGACAACAATTTTTAATATATCACACATGTCTAAGCATCTGGGATTAATTAATTCAACAATGAAAAATGGTGAATTATGTAAGCAGTGCCAGTTAACACTGACCAGGCATTATCACCAGAAACCTCAATCAAAACTAATAGAGTATTAAGTATGGTCTTTACATCTCAGGATAAGTAAATCTAGAGTACTCCATGTTTAGGAGTATAATTTTATAATTTTTCATCAAAATCCTCAAGAAAATGAAGAAACACTGATTACAAATACCTGACAGAGCATGATACAATGAAGATACCAAATAATTCCTACCAGATTTGCCCTTTCCTCCATAGATGCACATTTATTGTGAGGGCAAATAACGTAGATCCAGATCAGCTGGCACATCCATGCCTTCTGATCAGGATCTAAACTGTTTTGTTTTGTTAGGTTATCTCTAACCAAAATACGAACAGTGCAGATCCTGATCAGACGGCACAGTTGTGCTGGCTGATCTGGATCTACACTGGTCGCACATGCGTAAAAAGGCACATACATGTATATAGAGTAAAGGGTTTAAAGATGGCTGCAAGTCAGCTTTTCTAACACTAAGTCAACCAAGACCATTTGGAAAAAGCTAATCAACAAAAACTGCATACCAAATTGACCAAACACCTGTGGTACCATAGCTACATGACATCTATACAGGTGTTTATCAGCCAGAATCTAATTAGACTAGCCAGAATCTAATTAGACTAGCTCTATAATACTATGCATAATTAACCCTTAATTCCAAATAATATACATTTAATGTGGGACCATTGTAGATCCAGCATCAAGATCTGCACTGGCGGCATCTTGGTCAGAAATGACCAAATGAATCGGAAGGTAGCAGTGTAGATCCTGATCAGATGGTGTAAATGTGCTGGCTGATCTGGATCTACACTGTTCACCTATGTGATAAGGGCCTAGATATGGGGTAAAGGGTTAATCTGACTGATATGTGTCCTGTGCCCAAGATCATAAAACTAAATCTGGAGATCAGTCTCAAATCTCATGCATCTGTCCAGTCGCCATTTCAGCCAATCAGATCCTTGAGATTTGAGACTGATCTCAAAACTTAGTTTTATGATCTTAGGCCCTGCCTCCATCAGACTTTTTCCTCACTGCATGCTGTACATTCAGAGCTACTTTCTGCATAGCTGGGTAATTAAGTATATTCTTTTCAAGTGATTGGTCAAATATAAGTATACAAAACACCTGTCTGATATATCCATTAACCCATTAATGTGCTCTCTGTCTGACCTCTTTGTCACCACCTATGTCAACTACTTGTCAAACTTTACTGGGACCTGACCATTGATGAAATTTGTCTGGCTGCAATAAACCTTTCTCATAAAAAATAAACCAAACATTGATGCACCTTGACAAAATGGTGCTAATGACCTATGCAACCAGTGAAGAGCCAGATCATTGTGCACATTTGTGGTGTTAGCCAGCACAGAATTGTTGTTTTTTCTAGTGTTCATCCAGCAAAATGTTTTTTTCTGGTGTTCATCCAGCAAAATGTTTTTTTTCTGGTGTTCAACTAGCAAAATGTTGTTTATTCTGGTGTTCATCCAGCAAAATGTTGTTTTTTCTGGTGTTCATCCAGCGAAATGTTGTTTTTTTCTGGTGTTCATCCAACAAAATGTTGTTTATTCTGGTGTTCATCCAGCAAAATGTTGTTTTTTTCTGGTATTCATCCAGCAAAATGTTGTTTATTCTGGTGTTCAACTAGCAAAATGTTGTTTTTTTCTGGTGTTCAACTAGCAAAATGTTGTTTTTTCTGGTGTTCATCCAGCAAAATGTTGTTTTTTCTGGTGTTCAACTAGCAAAATGTTGTTTAATTTCTGGTGTTCATCCAGCAAAATGTTGTTTTTTCTGGTGTTCAACTAGCAAAATGTTGTTTAATTTCTGGTGTTCATCCAGCAAAATGTTGTTTTTTCTGGTGTTCAACTAGCAAAATGTTGTTTTTTTCCGGTGTTCATCCAGCAAAATGTTGTTTTTTCTGGTGTTCAACTAGCAAAATGTTGTTTTTTTCTGGTGTTCATCCAGCAAAATGTTGTTTTAAAATGTAACTCCCTATGGTTGTTCATCCAGCAAAATGTTACTTCTTACTGTTGTTCTTACAACTAAAATGTGTCTAGTTTCCAGTGTTCATCCAGCAAAATATTACTTTCACAGGTGTTCGGCAAAATCCACAACTTACTAGTGTTCATCTACCTTTAAGTGTTTTTGATATTTATTACTGTAAAAAATGTCATTATTTCCCCTTTCTTACATATTGTAACTATGACACATTTTTATATCACCCTTTTAAAAATAATTTCATTTGATGTAATGCTGAAGAACAAGTCATCCATGCTGGATGTATAACATTAGTATGTACCTTGTTTATGTAATGTAGTGTATTTTCATTGTTTTCATTAAGGAACAACTTATTTTCTTTTTCTTTGATGCATGTATTGTTGGTAATCTGTTTATTACCTCCCTTGTTGTATAAATACAGTTTCTTTTCTTTGTTTGTTTGCATAATTGATTACCTCCCTTAATGCATGTATTAATGAACAATATATTTTCATTACTTCCCTTGATGTTGAAAATGTAATGTTGAAAGACAGACATGTGTTTTCATTAAAGGATTGAATCGATAGTTGATGGTTTCCATTTGGGTATGGAGAACAGTTGGGTTGTTTAAAGTGTGTGAAGCCCGAAGGGCTTCACGCGTACTTTAAACAATCCAACTGTTTTTCATACCCAAATGGAAACTATCAAATATTGATTCAATCCTTATATTTACACTCATAAATAATTTCATTAATACAGAAATAACTAGAAGAATTTGTGATATTATGGCTTTTTCAAATGGCTGTTGGAACAGCTACGTTGACGACAAAGTGAATGATGGCACGCTTTTTCGCAGCAACTCGTGGCAAAACGTGCGTGCACGGCGACGTCACACGTCAAAACATCGTGCAATGTCCAATAAATTGTGAACAGCTCTACAGTAGCCATCTTTTTAAAGTAATGCGTCACACTGTTCACCATCAGAAATTATGAATCGTTAGATGAATAAGACTTTATCGTAGAGGATGAAGTTGAAGTGTAAATATAGTCTCCCTAAAGGGGAAGGGTGATAGACAGTCTGATTAATAATTAATATCCTTATTGCCATCTATTTCATGCAAAATGAATAGCCTGGAGGGATAATTTAACTACTGTTGTTCGATATTGGTTGACTGGTTGTCACTAACTCATTTGATCACAGTTATTTATGACTTTTGATGTGCAATTTATGATGGATTGATCTTTATAAATTATAGACCTCTCATTATACACTTGTTATAAATGGTGTGACTTAACATAAGCATTCATGGAATTCCTTTGTTGACTAGTAAATACTAGCCCAGATTAAACCAAGCGCCCTGTATCAGTTGTTGAAATCAACACTAACAATTCATGTAGAAAAATATAACAGATAAAAAAGATTGCATTCAGTCTTTATGAAGGTTTTTAACAAAAAAAAATTTCAAAGGTAACAATGAAATAGAGTCCACACACTTCTACCTTTAGTCTGTTTACAGGTGACTGCATCCAATTAAATTTGAGCAAGATAACCTTTACAGCTAGACTTCTCCCTGCTGGTTTCACCTGGATCATTATTTATCAAATAGATGGATTGGTCATGCTTGGGGATTCCTTTTTCTACTTGGATCTTGTGACCTAGTAGTATTCAAACCGTGCCCAAGATCATAAAACTAAATCTGGAGACAAGTCTCAAATCTCAAGCATCTGATTTGCTTAAATGGCACCTGGTCACCATTGCAGCAAATCTGATGCTTGAGATTTGAGACTGGTCTCCAATCTTAGTTTTATGATCTTGGGCCCTGTCCCCAAAGATTTTGTAAACTACAGGTCCCTTCATTTAGTTGTGTACGCCAACACACAACGTCATTATGGAAAATAGCTCAGTGGTTAGTGTGTCTGCCTGTGTTAATTCTTATCAGTCTTTACGTCTGTTCAGTTCTATCCTGGTTCACATCTTATACAGTTTGTATCCATGGAGTAATGCAGTAAAAACCAGGTTTGGCAGCCTTTGGATGATTGCATTTTTATATATAAGACATGTCTCGCCATAAGAATCACCGACTGTCACCTAGCTTTCACTGCTCAATGGTCAATGGTCTTAATTAAAGAAAAACACCAACAAATTCTAAATGGTTTAATATCATTTATATACTCATTATGTAAATATGGCAGTAGAATTCAGAACACATCAGATATGGCTGTTGTCCATGGGCGAAAGAAGTGCCATCTGATCTGGATCTACACTGCTTAGTTTTTTGGTTCATTAAGTAATTTCTGATACAGAAGCAAAGTGTAGATCCAGATCAGATTGCAGATACATCGGTAAAATCAATTATACAGAGTAAAGAGTTAATCTGACTTTTAAGTTAGGGTGTTGACATTCTCACATAATACTTATGGTAAAATATACATGATTACTAGCACGCCCTTAACATAATTAACCTTAAATAATATCTGTAATTAACTTTGCAATAAACAACAACTTCCACAAATTGTATGCTATTTAACCCTTTCGTCCATATATATATAGAGAGTAGTCGAACAGTATAGATCCAGAGCAGCCGGCACATCCGTACCGTCTGAAAAGAATCTACACTGTTTGCTTTTTTATCTGTTCGGTTGTTTTTGACAAAGATGGGACCAGTGCAGATCCTGATCAGATGGCACAAATGTGCAGTCTGATCTGAATCTACACTGACTTCACATGTTTCAAAATGCATATAGATGGAGGAAAGGATTAATTAAGTCCTAAGAGTAAAGCAGTGCTATACAAGCATCGGCTTGAAATCACAAGAAACCAGGGTCCCAAGATTGTAAAATTGTTACTGGAGACCAGTCTCAAATCTCAAGAATCTGGTTGGCTGACATGGAGACCAGACACTTGAGATGAGAAACTGGTCTTCAATCTCGGACACTGGTTATCTTCCAGTGAACTTCTAGTGGAGGTTTTGTTTAAAATTGACAAATTGATTAGTTAATAAAATTCAAAGATACTTCTGAGAACTATTTTATCAAGTACATTATATTTTTACAATCTGCTTAACATTTCTTATCATACCAAATTATGTTTCCATTGAGTATTAAAAGTTCTGGCAGAGTATGCACAATACACCTGCTTGAGATTACAGGTTTTGAGTAATATGTTAACATTTTAAGAACCAGCATTACTTCGGGTAAATGAATCTTACAATGGCATAAAAGGCTTGCAATTTGAACCTCTTTGCTAAAAAGGTCTTGTTTACCTGTATTATTTCTTATTTCAAGGCTAAATGGAAACATAAGGTGTTTACAGAAAGTTGAGTACTTGTTAGCTGGATGTAATACTCTATACAATGAAGCATCTAGGTCATCAAACAGAGACAACAGAAAATTTAAAAACACACTGTACAGTAACAAGACTTAAATTTAAGTATACTCTAACAAAATAAAATGTAGCACTGTCAAAATAAAATTTACACATTAATATTAGACTGATAAAAAAACAACAGAGTTGATATCTCATATCTCAAGATTGTGACTGCCTGGAATAGAGTCAAGTCTCCATTTGAGCCAATCACTTGCATGAGGTTTGAGACTGGTCTCTAGTTTTAGTTTTATGATCTTAGGTATTGGTTTGAAACCCAGATTAGCCCGTATATCCCGAAAGTCTACAATATTCACTATTCAGTGCATGTTTGCAAACACTGTTTGTGAACAATAAATGATCTGGTCTAAATTCTAATAAATGCTAGCCCACAACATTAATTCAGGGGGTTAGATGTTTTTTATTGACAGTACTTGGCTTTAACCCTTTACTCCAAGTGATCTGACCATTATCCATGGATCAGTGTAGATCCAGGATCCTAATACGCACATTCATGGCATCTGTTTAGGGTCTGCACTGTTTGTTTAATTTATTACGATATTTCTTAAAAATAATCAAACAGTGTAGATCAATATCAGATGGTGCATATGTGCCTGCTGATCTGAATGAACACAGTTTTGCACATGCGATAAAACCTGTATGTATGGAGTAAAGGGTTTAATAATACATCCAAGAGAGCAGGATTGTCAAAATAATGAACGAAGATTTTGACCTCAGGCATTTACCACTGATGATATTGAATGATTTGAATGTTTTATTACTTTGATGTTAATCTAGCACACAACTAAACATTAAAATGCTCCCTGATTCAAAATTGCAAAAATACAAATACATGGAACAATAGAAAAAACATACAAACAGTTACTATCATGGAGATTCATGATAAAATATATTACATTGTAACTCAAATTTACACGTCAATATTTAAACACAATAATGCATAAACCACCGCTTAAATCCAGGTCGGAGTTATCTCGTACTGAATAGTCTGGTTTGTGAATTCACACTGCCACAGGGTTATAGGCATCATGACATTCACTGCCCTTCACTCTCCATATTCTCTCATGATACTGCTTATTTTTCTTTTTTTCAACAAGTTGTAGACAACAGCAGCCATTTTCATTTTTGTCATTGAGTAGGTTGATGAGTAGATGGTTTTCTCGCCAACTCCCTGTTGAAACTGTTTGAACTTCTTGCAGATATTTTTTTTAAGTCACAGTTATAATTACAGCTGAAGTTCTTCATCTCTACAATCCTTTTACAAATTGTCTGGGTTTCTAGGCATGTAAATTCCATTTCATTATATTCATCAAACACATGTCTGGGAAAATACGGTTTCACTTTGCCAATCTAGGTAACAAAGCATCTACTAGGTTCTTTAAATTTAAAACAGTTCGTTCTTCTAAATCAAGTTCTAGTATTGGTTACATTTATACATCAAACATGTATCATCTAAAAATAGATCTGTTTAACCCTTTACTCCACAAATACACTTTTATTACTTTGGTGAAGTGTAAATCCAGATCAGCTGGCACATCCTTGCCATCTGATCAGGATCTATGCTGTTTACTTTTAGATCCATTAGGTTATTTCTGACCCAAAATCAAACAGTGCAGACCCTGATCAGACGGCATGAATGTGCCATCTGATCATCTACACAGTTTGTTCATGTGCTTAAATGCATATATATGGAGAAAAGGGTTAAAACAACACCAGCATAATGCAGAAACACCCATCTTGTATAAAGCACTTAGGTTGACATCACCAAAGGTCAAGGTCAAGATTGGCAGATGTGACCCTAAAGGATGTAAATTTTGGTTTAACTGGCTTAAATGTTGATAATGATGGTGCGAGTCAACGTCCGTGGAAATAAATGGATAGGTAAGAATGGTTTCAAAATGAGGTAGACTGCTACATGACAATGAAAGTGCAGTGAAGATCTTAGGAGCAAAGACACTTTCACCATGTGAATATTGTGCTTCGCAGGTGGGCTGTGAAGACGGCAAGACTGCAACAAATCCTGATCAATCACAGTTTTCGTCTTTTGTGGTCAGTTACAGACATTAGAGCATTGTTTTGCTGTAAGTTACTGGTGCTGCTGGTGATTTTGTTGTTGTTGCTGCTGCTGTTTCTGTTTTCTGTCTGTAGCCCTTCCCTTCAGGTTTGTTAATATTTCTGAAAGGAACGATGAGATAACATAAGTCAACTGGCAAAATATCAGGTAAATATAAACATTTGGAAAGCAAACAAGCTATTCAACTTAAGTTTCAACACAAAATTATGTACATTTCACATTTGAATCAGTATTAGATTTCAAATCTGGACAATGGAAGAACAGTGGTCTAGGAGTAGAATGTATCAGACTCCAGATCTGGAGACTGCAAGTTTGAAACTCACCAAATAACAATCCACATTTGGCACGAGTACTGGTTGGCAACCCAGTAAGCAGTCATCGAGTAGGATTAATAGTTGGAATAATTTGTTCCACAATCGAGAAAAAAAATAAATAAAGTTTAAACTAAATCTGGACATGTTCCTAAATGAAAATTAAGACCAATTATTTTACCCCTTTTTAATCATAGTCGATGTCTGACCTCGCTCAAAAATAAAATAAAATGTTTTTGCAAACCAAATGTTAAGATTATTATTTGTTTTAAATGGAAGAACCACATTATTTTTTCCAATAACTTTAGAATTTCTAGAACTTACCTTTATCTAGACTGCTCATTCCTCTTACCATTAAAACACGAGATAACAACACTGTGTTAACTGCTCCTGTAATTTACAACATTACAACTAATGATCTAATATCCCTTTTGCAAGATATACATAGCCAATATATTCTAAAAGTCAACAACCCAAGTTTTCAAGATACTGCCTATATTGTATAAGAGTTCTTCTTTCTTTAAAAAAAACAGGTTCAAATATATGTTCCTTTTTGCCATTTAATTCTTAGTTTAAATAAACATTACTCAAGCCTAAAAAGTTATTAAATGAATTAAATTGTTTATCCTTCTTCAAACTGACATAATCAATATTACAGATAACTTACTGTTGTCAGTGTTGATATTTTCCAAACTGCAAAGCTGTTCAATAAGCAGACGTCTTTTCTCTTCTTTCTCTGCCTCTGTCATCAAAGCAGACATGATTGCTTCTGTGGATACTCCTGTACTTTCATTTCTAACCTGTTGATCTGTCTCCTTTCTCATCTGTATAGTGGTCTCATTTTGTGCACCAGGGGACATGTCAGTAGTTATTTTTGCTGTATTTACCAAATCAAACTCTTGTCTTTTATGCAAATAATTAGGTTGAGATTTAGGTTTTGGTAAAAGTCCGATTTCTTTCCCATACTTTGTGTTTGAACTGGTCTGTGACTGTGCTGCACATTCCTCTCTTTCTGGTTGCTGGCTTGCTGATGAAGCTGGTTCCCCAACATCAGGAGCAGTAACAACCGGTGTATAGGAAGTTTGTCCCATGTAACTGCTCTGTGTGATGCTTTGTGTGACATGAGGAATTCGCTCAGGTGGTGTCATTCTTATACCAGTGTACAAGCTTGTGTCATGCTGCGACTGAACATATTGTGCAGTCAATGAATTTAACATTGGTACATTAGCTATGTTAGCTATACTTGGTGTTGGATGTTCTTGATGCCCAGATGAGCGTCTCTTCTCTGGCACTGGTGGAACTGATGATTCAGACAACAGTTTTGGTAAAATGGGTCGTAAATGTGTGGATCTTGCAGCAGAAAGTTTCTGTCCTCTGTTATCAACAACCGCCTCTTTGGAAACATCTTTTCTGAGGTTAGTTTGTGAAAAGTGGTAAGGAGGACTATTGCCTGGTGCGCTCTCTGTTCTCTCACTGGTATAATGTTGCCGCAGTTGTGCAATATCATCAGCTAATACTGTGCCCCCAGATGCTGTGGAATATCCATGTACTTGTGAAACAGGGTTGTCTACAACACTGCTGCTTGTACTTTGAAGACTGTACTGATCTGGTCTGTATGAACTAGTTATATTGATCACTGATGGTACAGTAGCACATATATTGCTGAATTGTGTCCAAGTAGCACATAAAGAGGTGGGCTGGTTCTGGGAGATGGTACTAAAAGACTGTACTATACTCTGTGTGAATGAGATGACACTTGACTGAGGTAAGGCTGATGACACGACACTGGACGGAATCACTGACTGAGGTAAGGCAGAAGACACGACACTGGACGGAATCACCAACTGAGGTAAGGTGGATGTCACGACACTGGACGGAATCACCGACTGAGGTAAGGTGGATGACATGACACTGGACGGAATCACTGACTGAGGAAAGGTAGATGAGATGACATTAGTTGACAGCTGACCAGCAGCTGGACTGGAGATAGGTTGAACTGCTGCAAGCTGCAAGGTCCCAACTGCAGGACTATCATTCTGTTAAGGTTGAAAAAAGTGGATTATCTTGAGAGTCTTGGTTATTGGTTTATAATAGTTTTCATTGTACTAAATTTCTTGCAATTAACATTTAAATCACAGAATAAGCTATATGTTACTCTTGAAAAACTATAGCAGTATTTCAGTAACTTTAAGTAACTTTACAAATTTCACTCATTTACTTTGCTACCGACAACCAGATTTTTTTTTAATCAAGAAATAAGAATTTTAAAGAGAAACAGGTTTTATTATATCTGTCTATTACATACCTTGTGTGATTCCTGTACAACAGCAGGGGCTTCTTCAGCTGGAATAAGTGCTGTTGGAAGTTTGATAGGCGTACCCTTCACACATTTACTGAAAAGATAACATAGAATTGTAAGTATTTTGCCCTATACCTGTTCAAATATACATATATGCAAATGGTATGATACAGTTTAAGACCATAATAAAATGCAGCTGAAGTGATGTTGACAACTGTTAAATTTGTTACCAGTACTCAGTACATGTATTAAGGTTTATAACTGGATGAAAAATAAATCTAGAATTTTGTCATGAAAAGTTTATATGCGTATCTGTAAAAACCAATAATCTAACCTTCTTTCCTGGTGAAAGTATATGGTAAAGTCTCTAAACATCTTAGCTACATCTGTGTCTCCCTTCTCATAGTTACTGATCTGGTACTCCTCCTGTCTGCTCTTTGCATGATCTAGCAGGTTCACAATGCTGTTTGTATCATGGTGAACAGTGAATGCTAGTGGAGTGAACATCATGCTACATGTTGTACACTGTAGACAATGTCCGAGGTTTTTCCCACTTTCTATTGATGTACATTTGTAAAGCTTTTTTGGAAACATGTGAGCTGTAGTAGTTTCGAAATATCCATTTGTCAGAATTTTCTTGTGATAGACTTGAAATCCTTTGTCAAATGCTTCTTTCTTTAAAGCAGTAGGCTCTGGGAAAATGTCTTCAATATTGTTTTGGTTTTCATCATCCTTCTTTTTGGTCAAACTGTTTAGAACTTTAAATTTCTTCTTCGCTTTGGTCAACCAATCTGTCTTTTCTACAACTGTTTCTTTTGGTAGTGTAACTTCAACACCTGGCTGTGTTAATTCAACACCACTTGAATAATTGAGTTCCTCATCATCGCTACTTTCATGGTCTAAAAGTATAGGTTTTGACTTCTTTTTCTTCTTTTGTTTGCCTTTATCTTTTCCACTTGTTTTTTCTGCATTCCCTTCTGGCTCTTTGTGTTCTGATTCTAGTTCCTCATCATCAAATAATTTGGAAAGATTTTCCAGCTTGTCAGCAAACTTCTTCTTTGGAGTAACTATTTTATCTTTTGTAGAGGACATCACTAGAAGTCTGTCGTCACAAAATGATATCTCTACCCTCTTCTCTTCATCTTGGTGTTCCACTGGAACTGATGCAAGAAGTTCATTAGTCACATTTGCAGATATTTCTTCCATACCTTGGTGTTCAGTAAATACTGAACCCAACATTTCAATGGGTTCAATATCATCCATTTCAGAATCAGAACAATGGTTTTGAGGATGGTTCATGCAATTATCATCTTCAGACTCCTCAACTAGACTTTCACCCTCTTTCTTTTTCAATTCAATATTGATTTCACCACCAATAGTATTTTCAGATGGTCTTTCACTTACATTTTCTGATTCACCTGTCGTTTTTTCTAGATGCTGTTGTTCTTTTATACCATCAGGTTCTATTGGTTTTGTATTTGATGTATCTGTACTGTTAGTTTCATTCATAACAGCCGTGCCTTTGTCAGCTGAATCTCTTCTAAACAGTCTCTTCTTTGTCTGTGGAATGCATTCTGGCAAGTTCAAGTGGACACCCCGCATTTTAGTGGTTTTATCTTCTGTATCTTTCTTCTCTAAATCATCCAATTTACTATCTTTTCCAAATAAACCATTCAACTGATCAGTTTCTCCGGAAATATTTGTTTTGTTTTTCTCTTCATTTCTGCATATATTTTGGCCATCCTGAGTTGGTGTTTCTAACGGAACTTTTATACTTTTAGCACCTTTTAACTCAGAAGTAACTGAGAAATGTTTCACAGATTCTCTAGCTACACTATTTTTGTTGCTATTTTCTGTGGCTAATGAAATAGATTCATTCTCTGTGTTCTCATTTATGACAGGAATGTCTACAGTATTTTTCCCTAACAAATTATTACCATTATTGTTAGCTACATCTAGTAAATTGCACTTTTTAATATCTTTGTCTGCATTGTTAACACCTGGCTTTTGAGACATTTGAATATTATCAATTACTTCACTACTTACACCAGGTGTATCATTGCTTTCTGATTCATTTTCTTTCCCTATTTGACCACTTGTGTTATCCTGATCATCCTTATTTTTTTCACTAACACCTTTGTTTAATGTTTTTGTTTCTTTTCTGTCTTTGCATTCAGTCAATTTTAACTGTTGCTTATTGTTTTTATTGTCCTCTTTGACGACATTATCTCCCATATTGGTACTGTTACTTTCTGATACTTTAATGTGTTTTTCAGAACGGAGTTTTGATGCATTTTCTGTATATTTTTTGGTTAAATGCTTTCTTCGTTTTGATTTTTCACTTACATGTCCATCCCTTGTGCTGTCATTAAGAACTGGTTTTGCATTCATCTGAACATTCTCTTTCTTCCCAACACGAATGTCACTAAAGAGATTGTTGAAGTCCTTTTCTTTATTCTCGGGTCTGTCATTTTTATATATAATTTTATCTTTTTTTATATCAGAATGCTTCTCCTTTTCTGTTTGAAGCTCACAATTTACTGTAGTCATCATTTCATTATTCATACCACTCTTCCTCCTCTGTTTCTGGAAATCAGATTTTTTATCACGATTATTTTTTCCTGTAAAATCTTTTTCTTTTTCATCTTCTGTGCCTGATGATTTTTTACTGTCATTTTTATGGCTGTCAGATTTAAAGCCAGGTGATTCTATGACTTTGTTATCAAGTTTAGTTTCACTACTAAAATGCCCTTTGTCTGTTTTTTGATCTGGATTTTCTGATTGTTCATTGTTTTCTTTACCAGACTTATGCCGCTTTCTTTTCTCTCCATCAGTATTATCTTCTTCAAGTCTTCTTTTTTCTGAGACACTAGTAACTTTTACTGAATCTTCAGAACTTCTTGCATTATTTGGCTTCAGTTCAATCTGGTGTTTAACTGGATCTTTTTTAGATATCTGGTTTTCCTTCCTCTGAACCATGCTACCCAACTTAGAAAAGAAACTTTTTCCTTCTCCAGACTTAGCATAGGAAAATATTGTTTGCTTTTTACTGCTGGGCAAATTGACAGAGCTAGACAGTTTACCCTTTGTTTTATGACCAACTGGCAAGGGAACAATATTCTTTAGTTTGACAGGGCTTGCTGTTTTGGCACTTTTGTGGAGAGGAAAATCTTTGAACGGATGCTTTGAATCTTTAGATGGACTTGACTTTGATTGATGTGGAACTCTTGTTAAGTCTTTACTGAAATGAGAAACTCTTGGAGCATTCTTGCTGAACAAATTTCTCTTGGTACTTTCACTGTCTTTGATTTCCCTAGTCTTTGGTTGGCTTTTGGGTGTTCCGTTTTCTTCGGGAATTGTTTTTTCCTTAATTTCATGTGACAGAGTTGAATTCTGTCTTGATAATGACATGTCTGTACTAAATCTCTGATTTGGAGCATTATTTTGTTTGCCATGTGTACTTTTCCCCAATGGAATGAAAAGGTTTGCACTTGGCCTATTCATTGTTCCTGAAAAATAAAACAATAAGGAAAAAGTTATAAAATGTAAGTATCACTTATTATAAAATAAGCTGAAGAACAGAAACACGAAAATAAAGCTGTGGGAAATGTTGCTGGACTGGAAGGGGGGGGGGACAAAAATATAATTAACTTTCCCAAATTAAAACATATGATGTTCTAAACAATATTTGTCCAGCTTCAATCATATGCCACACATGGTATATTACATTACCACTTTGAATGTTGTCAACTGTGACAATTATAATTCTAGTTAAATTATAAGCTTATATTTAAATACACTTAATATTGATTGAAGAAGTAAAACACACCTTTGACAACATGTGTTGGGGATGTCAGCTGCTCTTGGTTATTTTGCTGTTTGTCACTATCTTCTCGGTAAGGTTTATGACAATTTTTATCTTGATTGGTATCAGTAATGGAAGATCTTCTTTGTTGCTCTGATCTTTCTGTTCCAGATGGCCGTCTTTCTTTTGATAATGAAGCACTTTCTGGTCTTTCTGTTCCAGATGAACTCCTTTCTTTCGATAATGAAGCCCTCTCTGGCCTTTCTGTTCCAGATGGCCTCCTTTCTTTTGATAATGAAGCCCTCTCTGGTCTTTCTGTTCCAGATGGCCTCCTTTCTTTCGATAATGAAGCCCTCTCTGGTCTTTCTGTTCCAGATGGCCTCCTTTCTTTTGATAATGAAGCCCTCTCTGGTCTCTCTGTTCCAGATGGCCTCCTTTCTTTTGATAATGATGCCCTCTCTGATCTCTCTGTTTCAGATGTCCTTCTTTCTTTTGATAATAAAGTCCTCTCAACTTGCTCTGATTTAACTGTTTCATGAACTACTTTCACATTTTTTTGCTCTGCCTTTTCTTTCAAAAAAGATAACCTATCTTGTTGTAATTTAACATTTTCCTCTGGTGTCTGTTTTGACAAAGAAGATCTTTTTACATCTTGTTGTGATTTGTCTTTTTCTGGAACAATTTTCAAATTATTTTGTTCTAAATTTTCATTTGATAAAGATCTTTGAATGTTTCGCTCTGATTTACCCATTTCTATGTCTAGTTCCACATGTGTTAGCTCTGATTTATCTTTTAATAAAGAAAGTCTCTTATTATTTTGATTTTGCTGTGTTTTAACTCCTTCTTTAACTTTTTCCACATTATCTTGCTCTGATATTTCATTAGATAAGGAAGATCTTCTGACATTTTTTTCTGTTTCTTGTCCTATTTTGCCATTACTTTGCCCAGACTTTTCTTTTAATATTGGCTTTCTCTCATACTGCTGTGGTTTTATTTTTTCTGGAATAACTTTCACATTTTGAGTCTTTTTACTCTGATCACATCTCTCAAGATAAACCTCACATTTTTTTGCACCTTTAATTTGTGCACTAGAAGAGTTAGTAATTTTTTCTTGTTTGTCATCTTCCTTTACTGCATCTTCATTAACCTTAGTTTGAAATTTATTCTTTTCTTTTTGTGAAGAAATCTGTTTTTCCTCATTTTCTTTCAAATTATCATCTCTAGGTTCATTTTTCTTGTTAATGTCTTTATTAATATTTCCGACTTTACCATTATGTTTGCTAGAATGTGCTTCAAAATGCCTTGTTTTGTCACGAACACTGAGAGTATGTGAGCGAGATTGATTCAAATCAGTGGGAGCAGACTTTCTTCTATCCCCAGAGTTAACTGATTCTCTCTTCCCCAAGTCAGCATTATCATTATTTACAGACAACCTCTTATCCTGTTTTGAACTAACACAAGTATCTTTTTTCTGATCTGAGAACTGGTTCAAAGGACCATTACTAAAATAGTAATTTTGATTCTGCTTACATGATTGTGACATGTATGGAAGGGGAGATTTACGGTGCTCATCCATGTCAAAATGTGTATTCATTTCCTCATTTGAAGCAATACTCTTTGCATGGCATGCAACTGATTGTTTGTCGGGTTTCTCAGCTGAAGCATCACTTTGCTTGTCTGTCGTCTTTTGATATTCACTTGTCATATTGCCAGCTGACACTCTTTTACTATTGCTATCGTCACTTTCAGGACATTTCACATCACAATTATCTTTCGATGAACAGTCAGCATTTGTTTCTGAATTCTTTAAAGAGTTTGGAACAGAATCAACATTTTGGTGCTCTTCAACTGTGTTAGTTGTGTGGCCCTTTGCAGCATCTGGCGTCAAAATCATGTTCTTTTCCTTCTGTCCTACCGGAGCTGCTTCATCCTTGCCTTTGAAAACTTTGGCTAATAAGACTGTATCAACAAGCTTTTCAAAGTGACGTTGTTTTCTTAATTTCAACAAAGTTTCCCTTAATTTACCGGTTCTGCTATCATTATTCGTCACGTTTTGATCTGTCCTGTTGTCAGTTTCACTTTTATCTTCTCGAATATTGTCAATCTGAGATTCTTTGTTTTCTTCCGTTACCATTTCTGTGCTAGAAGAATTCACTTCTGCCTCCATTCCTTTGGAACTTTTTTCATTGGTACTTGCACTTAAAGTGTCTTCTGTTGTCAACTTGGTCAACTTGACTCCACTTGAGCTTTGATCAGTTTTGCACTCCTTATTGTCAGTTTCAGCATTGTCATTGTTTTTATTATTTGAACCAACTTTAATGTTATCAGTGTCTCCAATACTTTCAATTTCATCTTGCTCACTCTCAGCTTCACCACTTCTCTGACTGAACTCCTCACTTGATATTGGAGACATTGTCAGGTCAACAACCTTGTTATTGCCGTTTCTTTCTGTTTGCTGTAATTTAGGGTTCACCCATTTATATGGATTATCAGTAATGTTAGAACTCTTCAAACCATCATACCTTCTCCTTTTAAGATCAACATCACTATAATTTGAACTCGAATCCTCGGAAGATGGTGAATTCCATCTCTGAAAATGTGGCCTCTTCCTATAAGAATCTTGATCTGAATACTGTTTAATGTTTTTTCCTTCATATTCACTTAATTGGCTTCTTACTAAGTCAGTCCTATGTTGCTTGGTCTGCAGTAATTCTGAACCTTCTGCATGACTGCTTTGTTCTGGGGAAATTCTTCTGTTATTACCAGATGCATCTGAAATAACCGACTTCATAGTATTTCCCCTTGAAGACTCTGATGATGACCTTTTCTCTTTAAACTCCATCTGTGTTTTACTCCTGTGTGGTGACCTTGTGATTCTGTATCTTCGGTTATTTCCCGGCCTCCAAGGTGATCTTGTTGATAATTGTGATTTTTTATCAAAGGACCTGGAGCTGTGTCTGGGTGACATAGATCTATAACTCTGAGAATATCTCCTTGGTCTAGGTGATCTTGATTTTCTTTCAGGAGACCTTGATTTTGACTGTTTATTTGACCTTGATCTTGAGGATCTTGGCGACTTTGATCTTGAATGATTTCCGGACTTTGATCTTGAACGTTGTCGAGAGTTTGATCTTGAACGTTTCCAAGATTTTGATCTTGAACGTTTTCGAGATCTTGATCTAGAACGATTTCGCGATCTTGATCTAGAACGATTTCGAGATCTTGATCTGGAACGTTTTCGAGATTTTGATCTTGAACGTTTTCGAGATTTCGACCTTGACCTTGAAGTTCTTCGTGACACTGGTGAGTTTGACAACCAGCGATCTCTCTTTCTGTGACTGCTTCTAGGTGGAGTGTCTGAGCGCCTCCTTGTTGGACTAAATGATCTTTTCTTTTTCTCTGGAGAGTCCAAATAATATCCTAGACTACCTGGATCTCTACTGTGGTGTTCAGAATGGTTTTCTTTGTTGTCATTGCTATATTTTTGTTGATAATGTTGTTGGTGATGATGGTTATTATACTGTTGATGGTGTTGATTATGATAGTATGGTTGAGGTCTATATGGTTCTTGCTGCCCATAATAATTGTATGGCTGCTGCTGCTGCTGCTGTGCACTGTGATAGTTCTGGTAGCCCCGAGATTGCTCATGGTATGCCTGATTCTGTTGCCAGGCCATATCTTCACTTCTTGACAACAACTGGGTATCAGGATGGCTATCAATCAGGTCATTGATCTCCTGACCCCTTGGAAAACTCTTCCTTGCAGTTCGGTTCCTGAAATAAATAAAAAACAACTGTTACACATTTGAATTAAAAAGTGTAATCAGAAATCACAAACACTATTACATATAAAATGTAACTATTTATTATGAGAAAAAACGCCCTTTAATTATTTTTTACAGTGCAGTTAATATTAACCAATGAATGTTACAATATTTTGAAGTATCAATTTGATTTTAGATACACTAGATATAATGTGTGATGGATTATTTATGGTTAACATAAACTGAGTGCCAATGAAAACGCAACACTTTATTTTTTGGAATATTTTTGATGTGTGTAAAAGTTAAATAAATTGGCAAAGGTACATGTGTTTTAAAATTAAAAAGTAACCGATCGATAAATTTATTGGCCACTGATTTTTTAAACTCTGTCGCCTAAAGTAACCCCCTAAAAACGCACGAAAGTTTTGTTTTGACATGTAAACATGCATGAATAACCTCAAAATAAGTCCATTTGTTAACTTTACTTTTACTCAAGTTTTACTCTATACAAATGTGAACATGCAAAGACTCTCAGACAATCAGCGACATGAGGTTTTGGGCACGATTCGAGGAGGTATGTCTCGGCGTGAAATCGCACGTCGAATGCATTGTTCGCCTTTGACAATTACTCGGTTTGCCAAACGACATCTAATTCATTTTAATACACATCTATTTTTGCGTATTTATTAAACTTTTACACACATCAAAAATATTCCAAAAAGGAAAGTGTTGCGTTTTCATTGGCACTCTGTATATTTTGTTTTTTTTTAGAAGCAAAAGGGGGAGTGGCATTCATTATTTGTTTTTTAATTCATGTAAAAGAAGGCATCATGCGAATCAGTGTTAGCCTTTTTCTTTTAAAATTCATTAGCTGTCTAAGCTGGCTTTTGACCTAGATTTTCAACCAAGTGTTTTACCCTTTCCTCCATATATACACATTTTTATGCATGTGCAACCAGTGTAGATCCAGATTAGCCGGCACATCTGTGCCCTCTGATCAGGATCTGCACTAGTCACATTTTGGTCAGAAATGACCTAACGAATCATAATGCGAGCAGTGCAGATCCTGATCAGATGGCACAGATGGGCTGGCTGAAATGGCACGGATGTGCCGGCTAATCTAAATCTAAAATGATCCCCCACGCAATAAAGGTGTGTCTATTGAGGAAAGGGTTAAAATGAAACTTCTGATACTGAAGATTATCAGCCATCTGTAGTTTTTGAGAATTTTGCAACTTAATTTAAATTTTACACTTTTTTAAGTACTGGTGTTTGTATGCAAATTAAAATATAAAACATGCCCCTTTTGTCAGTCCCCAATACAAAATAAAATATAAAACATGCCCCTTTTGTCAGTCCCCAAAAGCTGGTCAAAATTTCGCATGCAAAGATCTGTGCACTTGTAAATGGCCCATTACACCAGTGGTGCTGTTAAGCAGGATACAGTGTGATAGAACTCAACATACAGCCTTAGTAATATTTGTGACCAGTATAGACCCACAACAGCCTACATAGTCTTGCTATTCAATAAAACAATTTCCTTATAAGAAAAAAAGTACCAATGAAAAAACTTGTCAATTTTGAGCAAGGTTACTCAGCAGGGTAGGTAGTCATAAAAGCCTCCTACAAGTAAAATATAGGACACTTAATAACAGATAAACAATACATTATTGTGTCACAATAGTATAAAAAAGCAATTAAATTTGTCAGATGCCTTGATGAAACGCCTGGCCACTGGCTATATGTTTAAAAAAATAATTTTTCTTTTAACCCTTTCATCCATAGACACACCTTTATTGCGTTGGCAAACGGTGTAGATCCAGATCAGCCGGCACATCTGTGCAGTCTCATCAGGATTGGCACTGTTTGCTTTTAAGGTTTTTTTTACCAAAATGCAACCAAATGCAGATCCTGATCAGATTTCACGGATATGCTGGCTGATCTGGATCTACACTGGTCACACATGCGTAAAAATATGTATACATGGAGGAAAGGGATAAAGTTCTTTCTTGTATAGCACTATTGTTGGTTATCTATTTTCTACATATCTAAAAGAATCTAAAGTAGTCAAGAAGTGGAAAAGACTTTTAATATCTACCAAGCAGAATGACTTTCACCACTGATAGCTAGCAAGAAGAATAGAATGAGCTCCAAATAGGCAGAATATACTGCATTCTAGCGCCCATGCTCCTATCACCGCCCTATATGTTTTTTCAACTTGCAATTCAATATGCGCCCATTATAACGAACAATTTTTACACTCTTTTCTACACTGCTATATATCAATGTTTTTAAGTTTATCTATGATGTGAGCCAGGCCAGAAAAGATCATTTTACAAGGAATATATACCATGTTAACAGTGTTGTTTTTTTTTCCATTTTGGTATGTCATTTTGTAAAAATATTAATCTTTGCAAAAAGTAATTTCTGGTTTTTGGTTTGTGCTTTCGATTACAAACAGTTCTGTGCTTTTTCTTGCTTCTTGATTATTCTGTAAGCTTTATGATACTTCCCTTTTTAAGCACCCCCCTTTTCCTGATTTTTCTTAGCGCCATAGACGGTAGATGGGGCAATTACTGTATGTGCTGCATTAATATCTAGCAAGTAGATTAACTTTCTCTTTCAGAACCGACTTTCTCTGAATGAACCTTCTCCAATTATCTCAGGCAAGCAAAATACACTATTACCATTATAATCAAGCAAGCGGAATGAACCTTCTCCATTAAGATCTGGTAAGCAGAATACACTTATCCATTAAGCCCTTAATCCATAGATACACCTTTATTGTGAGTGCAGACAGTGTAGATCCAGATCAGCCGGCACATCCATGCCATCTGATCAGGATCCACACTGTTTGCTTTTGATTGGGTTATTTCTGACCAGGATGTGACCAGTGCAGATCCAAATCAAATGGCACAATGTGCCAGCTGATTTGGATCAATATTGGTCATGCACGTGCTAAAAGGAGTATATTATATGAAGTAAAGGGTTAATATGAAACAAGCAGAATGGACCTTCGCCATGAATATCTAGCAAGCAGAACCGACTTTCTCCAATAATGATAGCAACTTTGTTTTAACGTCTCCAGATGACATAATATAGATGAATTTCAGCATTTGCAAAGGTTCAAGAAACATGTATACAAAAAAGAAGTGGTAAAAAAAACTACTTCAACAAATAAGCTTGTTAATTGTTCCTTCACATCACATTTTAAAGAGCAGAAAGATTAGAAAGCTAAGGAGGCCAAAATAAAATAAAATCATTTTAATAGATCATTCAAATAGTAAAATAGTATAAAATTAACTTTAATTCATGAAAAAAGGTTTTGAATATTACTCTCAACATTCAATCAATTTTGCACATTTATAAATTACGATGGTAAGTAATTTGTAGAATTTCAAAAAAACTATTAGGCAGTTTTGTTGCAATAATTTTTGGAGATAATCAGGCTGTTTTCCTAGATTCCTAATAATGCATAGCAGAAATATACCATTTCCATGGGCACCAATAACCATATTTTGGTGCCCATTGAGGTCTATGTCTTCGCAACCTGAAAATAATGTGTGTACGTATTACAACAACAGTTTTTTAATAACAGTTCTAAATAGCATCTTAGACCTGATGTCCCAGATATAACACTTTAAATCATCTGTTTTTTAGATTTAACACAAATCATTATATCAATAACAAATACATGTATATGTAATTTGACAGTATACTTGTGGTATCATTGTATTTTGAACAGGTCCAATTTTCATGTATTTCAGAAAGTGTGCACAATTAAAATCCAGTAGAACTGAACCAAAAAATAGCTTATCTTATCGAGATAATACATCTATCACCTATGCAAATTTATGCCTGCGTTAAAGGTATTATCTAAAGCTTCTGCAACAACGATTGTCGCTGCGAAATTTAATGATACCACAGTATTATAATCGAGAGCTCCAGTGTTAATGAGGCAATCAGATAAAAATTAGCAGAAATTTTATTTAAAATGAGCACAGAACTATTAAAGTAAGAATTCATTTTAATGCTACCACAGAAACACTAATTTTTATTTTATGAATTACTGTATTTATAAATGAGAATATGATGAGAAAACAAATAGTACTCTCATTTGCTGAAGACTTTTGTCTTTTTGTCTGAACTGAGAAATATGGTAGACTCATTGTGTTCAATTTAAATCTCACAAAAATAGAAACAAACAAGAATGTTGTTTCATATCTGGTGTTTATCAGAACAAATACATGTTTAAACTTTGTAAGCCTTTTTATAATCATAAAATCTTTTTTGTTCTACTTGTGTGATTAACAATGTATAATAATTTTCAAAAACACAATTTTTAAGTTTTACAGATTTTCTGTTCAATAAACAAGAATTATTGTTCTTTATAAGTGAACATTTTAAGTTCCATAATAATTATACAAACATTAACCCTTTCATCCATATATATACGCCTTTTAACGCATGTGCGATCAGTGTAGATCCAGATTAGCCTGCAGATCCGTGTCATCTGATCAGGATCTGCACTGGTCGCATTTTTGTCAGAGATAACCTTACAAATCAAAAAAGCGAACAGTTTAGATCCTGATCAGAAGGCACAGATGTGCTGGCTGATCTGGATCTAAACTGTTCCCCCTCACAATAAAGTGGTATCTATGGAGGAAAGTGTTATACAAGCACTTCAAAAGCATATGCTGCAAATATATTTAGTATCAAAAGATTAAATTTTGTACATTTTTCAAAAATCATGAAATCGCACTGACACAACATGGCCATTTTCAAAAAATGCCAGATTTTATGAAAATATTTAAACAATTTCATTTTTTTTACTACCAAAGTTAAGTGGAAGTGATAAGGCAGGTGTTTCTGACTTTCTTTTCTTTGCTTTCTTGGCAGCTTCCCTGACTGATGGGATAGATAACCACTGGTGTAGAATAAACACATTATTTGTGGGTGCAGGGAAGATTTATGTACTGGTTCCAAGGTTATAAAACTGAGAATGGAAACCAGTCTCAAATCTCAAGCATCTGATTGGCTGAAATGGTGACCGGACGCCATTTCAGCCAATCAGATTCTTGAGATTTGAGACTGGTTTCCAAGCTCATTTTTATAACCTTTGAATCTGGTATCATTTTACAATTCAAGAGTTGTGAGGAGATATTATATAAAGAAGCAGACAGAAACTTTTGTATTTCACTTGACAAAATGTTTGTTGTTATGCGATTTGTTTGTAAAAAGCATTTTTTTTTCAAACAAACTTCAAAAGTAAATATCCACAAAAATATTTGATTTTACATAACATGTCTGGACATATGCCTACGGCAGTAAGCTGTCAATCAGCTGTGGTCAACGGTCAGGTTCTGTCAACACCAACTGTAAATGAGGTGATGGGAGCATGTTTATATCCAGATAAACATCACTTCACCAAATCCTTTTTAATGTAAACCAAGTTAAACTGACAATTTTTATGCAACAGATTGTAACCATTTGCCCTATATAATTCATTAAATATACTTATATGATTAATCATTAAAAAAAGGCATTAAATAGCCATTCTTTATGCTTTAAGAGAACATAAACATGACAAATATCTCTCCAGCTGTCGGTTATTTCCTATGTATTTAGCTTGTTCACAAATATTTACTGTTAGTTGAAGGATTGTTGATGTTCACAAATCAAGTAAAAAATGTATGGCTTCTTAGAAGTTATCTTGTTGACAAGAACAAATCTTTGAATGACTTATCTGTCATACAGACTGGGCACAAGATTATAAAACTGAGACTGGAGACCAGTCTCAAATCTGAAGCATCGGATTGGCTTGGGACCCTTGACATAAGCAGATATTTTTCTACTGACATAAACTGAATATATAATTATTGTGACATTTACACCAAGCATAATGTCATAGTATTCATGCACCTGCCATGTAAATGTCAATACACTACAGTGAAGACTAGAAGTATTGCATGTAGTTCATAGTGAACACAATTACACTAGTAAAGATTTAAACCTCAACATGCATTAAAAAGTGTTAGGTAAACCCTGTTTCATCCATCAAATAGTTTTGATATTGAATTTCTACAAACACTATCATGTTATAACACCACGATCTGCTCTGTGGGTTGCATAGATTAGCGAAATATGCTTATCAGGAATATACAATCTCAGTTGTAATAAATACTACTACTATTTGTCCAACAACACATCTCTGTTTTAAGTATATAAATAATATTATACTCAGATTAAGTTCAAAAAATGCCTAAATGCATCCATCTTTACAAAACAAATTAACCAAGTATCAAAATAATTTTTTTATCTCTCCTGGTCTCCAACTCCTCTTAAACAAAAGTCAAATCTCAATCCAGTGTTCTCTCAACCGCTTCACACACCTTCCTTAAATCTCACTTTCTCAAATCTCACACTTTCTCAAGTTTTACTTATTCCCATAACCAGACTTAAATCCTCAAAAATCATTTTGTTCCTTATAGCTCAAGCCTTACTCACAACGTAATGCCTCCTTAATTGTTACATGTTCACTAAATCTCTCCTCCCTCACTTCTCAGTATTTCTTAAATATCAATTAATCCCCGATAGTATCTGCTCACTTAGCCTCTCAAAATACACAGTAACAACAACAACTTAAATATAAATCAAAATTCCAAAGAAAAAAGCATTAACCAACAAAGAAAACAAATTCTATTAAATGTCAAGATATTTTCTTTTTTTCATTTGCAGTCTTATATTAAACATTAACAACATTCTACAGTTACTTTTATGACAAAACAATTAGAGCATCAATTTTATAAAGGTTTTTGTGGTTAAGTAGCAGACAAAAAAAACGAAAACACCAAAAACATTAATTACTCTAGCAATAAATAATGCTCCCAACAAACAACACATTGCCTCCTGAAATCATGTTACACCACATTTATACAAAACATCAGAATTCCAGGTTTCTCTAATAATTTCAAACTGATTACGACAAGTCACTGACACTTTTAGTTTAGCTTTTCAATCATGGTTTCTATAGAAACCAAATCTTTGGAAGGCTGCCAAAAACATCTTGGCAGGTGTTAAATTTTTTTTTTACTTTCCATTGTGTTTCCATATCTTTTTAAGTCAGTCCTGTTTGTCACTGAGAATGGTGTAATAATCCTTTCAAGTCTGCTAGTGCAACTGCATGCATGTTACAACACAGCCTTGTAATGGCTTAATCTCCTTATCACAGTGGCAATATTCACAGGCTTGCCAAATTCCTCTCCGGTATGTAGGTCAGCATTTTCTCAGGAAACTCCAGTCACTAACATCTGCTTAATTGGCAGCACCAGATAACTCAAGTGAATAAATCACTGTTATGTCATGACTAATGCAGCAATACTGCAGTGCTGGTGCAATACAATACTGGAAATCACCTGGGATTCCATTATTTGTTTTACAGTGATTGGATATTGATCATCTGCTCTAACAGTCGCATCATCTCACATCCATATAAAATAAAAATAATCATTTCACACCAACAATAATCACTTCAGCTGAAAAAATCATATTAAAATTACATCACCTCAAACAACATTTCATTATAATATTTAATTATTAAACAACTACTTCAACAAGTAGAAAATCAAAATTGCACTTACATCACACTATTCCACTAAATACTTGTAAACATTAAATTGCGAGCTCAGGTATCTTAAACCTCTGCTTTTTCTCTCTATGACTGATTTTCCATAGTTTCTTATTTTTATAAATAATAATTAATATTATTTATAAATAATATAAGCTGTACAACTTAAACTTTTTCTGTCCAGTGGAGTTAAACACTCTCAACTTTCCCCCGCTGGTATAACAAGCATGCCTCTCCACTCAGCTATTTATTACAATCTGGAGGTCACATGACTTGGCAGTCATACTCCAATACACACATTAAAAAGAGTGGGTGATAAGATTATATCAGCTGTATAAGAAAGTTGATAACACTGGATGTTAGATGATATGGAGCAATATTACCCCAGGAAATAGACAATTAACCTTGAAAAATATCCTCTCTTGACACAATTATTTGTTTATCGCTGATGAGTCAGTCAAACCTTTCAACTGTTTAAGGAGTAGTCCATTTATCATGTCTGCTCCATGAAGCACATCTGAAAAACTTAAACAAAACTAAATATTGCTAAATATAGCTTTTCATTTCTTTAAATCTTTATGTGACAAATAGGACTTGATAACATTGTTAAATTTGTGTGGGAGAAGGTAAGATGGGGGCTGTCATTACATATCAAATAGGACATCTTGGGGAGGCAAGTTGAGGGAACCGTTTAAATCTAACATTAAAAAGTAAGGGATAAGCATGAACATAAATTTTAATCAACAGACAAAATCTACTAATATTGAAATTGGAACAGATCTAATGTTGCTGTTGTCCTTGAAATTGATGTCAGTTAAGTGATAATTTCTAACTTTCTGGCCAAAATCCCCTCGAGAATTAAAGATTGCTCCCAAAAATTGGGGTTCAAGCAACTCCACTGACCCTTTCTCTGGTTCTAACCCCTATACAGTTTAAAATGTGACAGCCATTTGCTGTGGGAACTATCAAAATTAAAAACAAAAAAAAAGCAAATAGTTGACGGACGATGGTCGACAGACGCCGGACGAAGACCGGTCACAATAGCTCACTACTGAGCCTAAGGCTTATGTGAGCTAAAAAACACTACCGGTGCTGCCTAATAAACGCCTCAACCACCACCAAAATTTTCCTAACTAATATTAATACTAACAACAACTATTATCATCATCATAATTATCTCCATCATCATCATCAGAACAACAACAACATAATCATCATCATCATCAACAACATTTTCATTGTCATCATCACCAGCAGCATCTAGCTTGGGCTACATAGTTGTATTCAAAACCTTTTAATTTCTAAGAGGATTACTTTTTGGAGTCCATGTACAAGCTCAGTCTGTCTGTCCATTTGATCCAAATCGGTAAACTTTTCAAAATTTATTTGAATTGCGCTAAACTTTCAAAAATCGTGAGGTGAGATAATTGTTTTGTTTCTGCCTAGTTCAGGCAGATATTATTATACAAAGAATTTTTTATTTTTGTTTGAATAGGGTTATATGCATGGAGATCATACCTTAAGGTGTACAACTTATCAAGCCTCAAGAGCTTTCTGTAAATAGCAATGACTCATAATCAGTCAAGTCAGACAACTTGCACTGAGGTTCCCACAATAAAGGCAAAACTAATCATCTGATAAGTTGCTACTCTATTCCAAATAAAATGAAACAGAAAACTTAAGTGAAAGCAGCAGAATTCTGTGATTTCCAGACCTCGCTAGATTTTTGTTGTCATGGATTCTTGATTTAAAACTCTTGTTTTTGCATTGAAATTTGAGAACTTAACCCTTTCCTCCATATATACACATTTTGAGGCATGTGCAACCAGTGTAGATCCAGATCAGTAGGCACATCCATGCCATCTGATCAGGATCTGTACTGGTCACATTTGGGTCAGAAATAACCTAACAAATCAAAAAGCGAACAAGGTCATAAAACTGAGCATGGAAACCTGTCTCAAATCTCAAGCATCTGATTGGCTGAAATGGCAACAACTCGCACTTTCAGTGATTTAATCAGCTTTTATTAGCATCAATAATGAAGTGGATGTCCATGAAATATGTATTTATAGCCTATTTTAGAGTTCTGACCAGATTTAAGGCTCTAAACTGACCCAATCATTATATCGGAGAGCGATAACCAAGTACTGACCATTTCATAACATGTCACATGTTGCTTTGAGGATGAGTTGTAAATAAATCCCGCTGTGTGGGGTTAGGAAGTCATTCTGCATACAGTCAGCATAAAAAGGTTATAATGGTAAAGGTTATGGGTTTATAGTCTGATTCGTACAAAACATGTTCACCCGACTTTCACATTTACCCCCTGATCACTGGATGTCAGTCACCGTTAACAGTCGGCGCTGAAAGCAGCCACGGAACATTGGCTTATATTCCTCACAGGTACCAATTTATTCACCTGGGGTGAGAGAAGCTTAATGAATCTTAATTTCTTGCTCAAGGAAATTAGCGGCCGGACTGGGGCTCGAACCCGGGACCCCTCAATCCATATACCACTGGACCACCGCTGCATAATGTCAATAAGCAGTAAATAGTTAAGCAATGCTTGGGCTTAACTTTGGACTAAATTATTAACTTTGAATGATTTTCAGCTATTAACTTTGAACAATTTTAGACTTGAATAAAACTATTCAACTTTGAACTGTTCAGTTTACTCATAACAATGCAAAATACAATTCCAACTTTAGTCACCACTAAGGGTCTGACACCATTTACTATTGTCTCTTTTTTAATTGTTTGCTTAAAGCAGTATACCCGTCAATTTGGTCAAAACTGATTGAAAGTAGATTCTATATTGCTTCTTAAGTTCTTCTATCTATTCTGTATGGATGAATCCAGATTTACTTTTTTTCCAGTTCCTACTTTCCAATTCCAATTTTCGGAAAATGTTAACTTTGAAAATTAAAATCTCTGCCTTTTGCAACATAAGTGCAAAATGAATTGGAACATCAAACACCAATTAAGGAATTGAAGAATGAAAAGATCGGAGATAGTTGCTTAATCAATCGGAGTCAGGAATGAAAATTGCAATATCGAAGTGTTTGTTGGATGTTTTTTTGAAACAACAGTAAGTCTGACTCACTGAGTTCTAGAATGACATTTTACTGGATCATTATGTTGATAGCATTATTCACAAGCTTTCCGTTAATTCTCCTATTAACCTTGACTCATTATGCAATTAACACACCAGTTATTGAAAATATGTGATATTACAAGAAAATTGTGGAGAAACATGACGTTATTAGTGCTCTGCTGTGAAGTGACAAAACAGTGAAGCATGGACGTCATGACGTCAGAGCACACGAGGGAAACAGTCGAAACTATTGACCGGTCAACAGTTCGCAAACATGGACTTTTTTAGAATTTCCGAAAACATTCAAAACTACCAAATTACATTTATATAAGGTATCAGTTAATAACATGAGCAAATCATCCTCACACGATCTAACTAATTATCTATTCAATGAGACCTTGTAATTAATTAACAAGAGTCTTAAAAAGCACTGTTTCAATGGTACAATTCGTTAAACATTAATTATGCATTTTTTACATTTCAACTCTATTCAAATATGTCTTAGGACTATTATGATCCAAAAAAATATTGCAGATGTGTAGAAATTATTTTGGACCCACTTGCCCTGCAGGTCGAGTGAATGATTAAGTGCACTCGCCCTTACAGATAGTACACTCAACCTTACATTTTAAATAAAATACTCTTTCTGTTGCAATTTTCGTTTTTCTATTCGTTCTAACTCTTTCTTACCGTCTCGCTCGCTCTTTCGCTTTTCATCATCACCCCTACCTTGTGTAAAAAATGTTATCTTCATTTGTTCCGGCATTTTGACATATAGCGGGAAAATACGTGCACTTGCAGCCTCGTTTTGATTTGGGAAACCCAGTGAGGATAAAAATAAATCGCTGCTGTTACCTTTACATCAGAAATACACCATTTTTATACCGGAAATCGCATTGTATTTTGTAAACAAAGTGAAAATATGTCATTTTCTGAAGAAAACACATGTGCATTGCTGAAAACTTTACTAGCCCGGTCGGTCGAGTGTTTCGGCGGCTTCACTCGACCCAACGGATCATTTACTCGCCATGTTGAGCAGTCGAATGGAATTCTACACCTCTGTATTGCATTATTATTATTCAATATTTACAATATATAAAAATCACATTGTGAACTTTGTATATAGTAAAATCATTTAATTCAATTTTAAATATTAAGGGCATAACTTTTGATAGAATATATTAGGTGATTTTAAAATATTTTCATTGGGTTTATTTTTTCAAACTTTGGATTATGAATTAAAACTATAATTCAATTACGAGCCTGATTGATTTTAGTTGTGACAACTTAGCACCTTTATGACTTGGCTAGCAAAAATTTGCAGAATCTTTCTTGACACTTTGCAATCTGATTAAAATCATCTCCTGAAAACCGCTACGCTATCAGGATCTGACGACGAGTAACTAAATCGTGTTTTTATCAATAACCCTTTGAACCAATCAGATTGCCGCCTACAAAATCGCAAAAGTGAAAGTCAACATAGTACAATGTATTTTAAACCATGGAAAATGTTGATAGACTGCGACACACGCGTCTTTAGAAAAAGTGAGAATGATAAATAAAAAATAAAACCCACTCACCGCCCTATTTTTTCCCAAAATAAGGAAGAGAATCTAAGAATTAATTTTCTATTGCCTTGTGATCTTTTTTTATAAACCCACCAATACAAGGTTTCAGTATGTTTGATTATTAGTATAATCAGAACTATGGAAATGACCTCATGTTAGAACAACATGAAAAGATGTGAAGAACAATTTTACATTCTATCAGAGAACAATTGAGTTGATCAAAAATATAAAGAAAACTTGCACAATCCATGTAGCCAGTTGCCCATGACCAGGCTAAATATCTGGCAACTGTGAAATTTATTCTCATAAGTTCAGCAACTCTTGTGAGATTCAGACTTGAGGCTGCACATTTATGGCTGCCATGTTTATCTACTCAAAATCTTCTTTGTGTTAATTATAAAATCACAGCACTGTACACACTTTCTTTTGATCCACAATGCACTTGATTTGATATCATTTGCATAATTATGCAACTTACTTCTTCACAACTGTAACCACTCTGGTAGTATCCATCCTGCTAATCTATATCCTCTAACAGTTAATTCCTGGCTTATTATTCCTCATGTATAAATTCTTCTGCTGACCTTATCATTCTATGACATTTCACTCTCTGTGGAAAGTTTATTTGGGTCAGAGACAGACTCCCTGCAGGTGGTGGCTTCACCACATAGCAAGACATTTCACACACAGGGCCTGGTGAGTGAGCTGTTTTTACTGCTAATATCTCAAGTGGATTAGATAGCAGGCCTATGGACAACATCAAACAGACAATCAAATACCTGTTAATTGGAGAAAAAAAGGCTGTAAAGCAATATGTGATAATTGGTTATTATATGTGACAAATACAATATATCCCACCTGATTTAGATCTAATATCCACCATTACACAAGCCATTTTATCTTTTGCACATGTCAATATACAAGATTTCACTCTTCTCTAAAGCATTTGATGTCAACTGTGTTGATTTAAGTGCATGAGATTTTGGTGTCAAGCAAGGATGCAGTATAAACACAGGATTAGTGTCATATTGTTCATTATCACCAATAGGGTTGTGGCAAAGAAAACTGGTCTGGATTATAATTTGCATCTTGTATAAAATTGTCACAACATAAGAGCTAGAGCTGAAGCATTTGCTTTAGAGAAGAGTGAAATGTTAAATATAAATCATTATTGTTATTGAATATTCTAAATAACTGAACAACAAAAAATATGTAGAAAAAACTTTTAACATAGTACAGCTTAGTGTCAGCCAGCTCAATTAACCCTTTCCTTGATATATACGCAGCACATCTGTGCCATCTGATCAGGATCTGCACTGGTTGCATTTTGGTCAGAAATAACCTAATGAATAAAAAAGCGAACAGTTTAGATCCTGATCAGATGGCACAGATGTGCCGGCTGATCTGGATCTAAACTGTTCGCCCTAGTAATAAAGGTGTATCTATAGAGGAAAGGGTTAAAGTTTCATGTTCTCTATCTCTTGTTGTGATGTTTCCTAATTCAGTTGTGCATCCAAGTTACAATTTTTATTTTGGCTTATTAAAGCACCTGCAAAGCTTGCAATATTCCACAACCAAAAGTGTGATTTTGGAGAGTCCTTTGAGTTAAATATTGGAGTAGGGTTTTAGAGTTAAAATTTTGGAGCTGAATTTTTGGATTAACAAACAATTGATGCAAATTAAATTAATTTTTTTTTTGTCAAATACACAGCCTGTCAATGTTCCACCAGTCCTGGTCAGTAAATAACCTTATGAATCAACAAGCGAATAGTGTAGATCCTGATTTTACAGCATGAATGTGCCACCTGATCTGGATCAACACAGTTGGCCCATGGGATTACAGCCATATATTCCATAGAGTAAAGTTTTAAAGCTCACCTTTTTGTCAAAAATAATTTCTTATACCCTGATTGGTTGTGCTTGCCTTTATATATACCTCAAGCAGTTGTTTGATAACAAATCAGGTAATTTTCATGCAAAAGTTAAAAAAGGTAACATGGATGTGCAGGTCAAGTTGTAGTTGAAAAATTTAAATTATTTGTGAATATTGGCATCAGACAACCATAAGTTAAACACAATCATAAAAGTTACTCTGAACTTTTTGGCAATATTTATGTCAATGTAAAACAGTGATTATCAACCTTAAACTGTCTTGAAACTCAAATGCCAACCTAATGCTCATTTTGACCTGTGTTGTAATAACATGACATGACATTAGATCAGATAGGATTCAGCAGTTGGCAGTTAAACCCTTCACCTGATATTATCTTAGCAAGTACTACTCTTCTATCAACATTCAGTTTTTATTTGTCAACTATGACAAATAGTAAATACAAATTTTAATATGGAACTACACTTATGATCCTTCTGATCAGGATCCAAACTGTTCACATAATTATAGATTCAGAAGTTTGTTTCTGTCACTAAGAAGCAAACAATGTAGATCCAGATCAGATGGCACAGAAGTTCTGGCTGATCAGGATCTACACTAGTTGCAAATGCTATAAAAGGGTAATCAGGAAAGAAAATACTTTGATTGCATAATAACAATTTTATTAGAATTTCAATTTATGGTTAAATTAAAAATATTCAAAGAAATTTCATCATTTTAAGACTTAGTTTACAGACAAATTATTAGAGGGCTTCAAGCCATATTTGTAACATTTCTTTATTCCATATTTCGACACTTTAATCTTTATTATAGTTGTCAAAGTTAAATAGTTACTCAATAAGTCTTAGTTAAAATAATAAAAATATAACCTTTTTCTTATCTGATTTAGAAATTGGCTAGGACCCTTGTTTAAAAGTTTTTAATTCACTCTTAGAAAAGCATGTAATGTAATAAGGAAATTATGCTAATAATTTACCAACATATTAGGTGTTAAACATTTATATTTTAAAATATATTACGGGCCTTGTTTAGTTACTAATATCCTTTCCTAGATAACATCAATTAGTTTGTTTACTAATTACTTGCTCGGTCAAAAGTATTTTAGCCACAGGTCATTTCATGTCTTCACCTGCATCTTTCAATTACATTGGACTCGATCTTGTCATGTTTAAGCAAGACGTTATGTAACTGTCATTGTAGTTTTATATATTCTTCATGTCAAACAGTCATCTCGAACAGTAATTAGTCTGCATGAACAGTCTATGGTATTGCATAAAAGCCAGAGATATTGTTCTGTATTTTTGGGGAGAAGAAGTGAACGGCCGGACGGCCGGAATGGGCCACGTAAGGCGTTTAGGAAATGTCACTTAGAATTTTACTAGGAATATTTATACTTATGTGAAAGAACTATGTATGTTTTACAAGTAATAGATAAACTGTTAAAAACTGATCTACATATAAAGTAATTTTGGAACGTGACCAAGTGTTCGTCTTATTACACCCTAAGACCTTTGTAAGAAATAACCACTACGTTACAACGTCTTCTTTGTGGAGCCTGGTGCCAGGATCTTACTTCTAGTGGTCGTCGCGGCATAACGAGGAGGAAGTCTACTATACAACACAGCACAGAGAAAACCACTATACGACACAGCGCAGAAAGATCTACCTTATGTCACGCCAGTAAACCAGAATGACGCAGAATGTCACAGAAGTCAGAATGGAGGCTTACAGGTTAGTTCCATTTGCTAATAAAATCATAATCCAATCATGATACACGGAACTGGTATTAAAATTCAAAAATGTAGGCTTTCTTTAAAGATAATACTGGGGAAGGGGGTTATTTTTGGATTGTAGATTTTTATTTTTGGAGATCGAAAATGTTAGTCAAGGTGCCGAATTCTTGTTTATTAATTTTTTGAAAATTTAACTGTTAGATCAGTAATTAATTTAGGCTCTATTTGTTCTTAAAAAATTTCCAAAAATTACAGTGAAAACTTTACTTGTTAAAAACAATTTTTTTGCTTAAAACGTTAAAAACCGACAAGTTTACTTGCTACATTAGTTCAAGTGAAATTTGACAATCTAAAAAATTTTGCACACACATTTTTATTGCAATTTCCAATATTTAAAAAAAAAAAAATTAGGAAAATATTTTTGTAACAACAACGGTTGTAGGTCTAATTTTGGCATTAACTGCTTAGTTGTTTTTAAAAAGGAAATAAGAAGACAACTTTTTATGTCATTAAGTAATATAAATATTCCGAAACACTGGTTGTATAGTTTAATTACCAGCTTAAAAAATAGAAAAATGCACACAAAAATATTTTAAAAAAATAGGAAAATGTACTAGAAAAAAACTAAAGTAATTAAGACTATTTTTGAGATTAACTATCAGCGTAAAAAAAAAGAAAAGTATTAAACATATTTTGGTATGAGTGTTGTACATGAATGATAGGTTGTTTTTATGGTGCAAGGTATTATTACTAGATTATGTGATGTAACTGTCGCGTTGCAAGCGTTGAGACCGTTCAATCTTTGTTTATAAGTTTTGTTCCGAGCGTATCGGATATGTATATATGTATATATTTGAGAAGAAAACAGTAAAACGCTGTTGTTATCCGCGATTATGACGCGATGAATTTTAGTTGATTCCGAGAGTACCGGAAGTCGATGTTTATGACTATGTTTATGCCAATGGCTATGATCATGCCTTGGCTATGTCTATTTTTATGTTCGCGTTTCAGTAATGTAGTATACTGATGTAAACCGTGAAAATGCGCTATAGCATTAATTGACTTAAGTTTAACGTATGCAGCCTTGTTGCTGAATCGATCAGCGGTAAGCCTTTTTTTTTTAAATGTACGGGTATGTCTTCCTACATTTCGGGCTTACACATTAATGTGTACGTTACTTTTAAGCATTGGGCGCGAGTGCGCTAACGATGTCGACAATTTTTGAGAATAATTGTCACGTGACTTGTAATTAAGTTGTGCGGTCTCGACACGTTTCGCGATTATATATCACTGTCATCGATTTAAATCGTTATGTGCTTGTATGCACGTATTTTGAAATAATGTTACTGAAATGCGATTAATCGATGTTGTTTATCTTAAAGTTGTGCGTCCATATGCACGTGTCATTTAAGGTATTTTTTCTGTCTGAGCGGTATGTCTGATGAAGTATGCTTGTCAATATAAGTATGTAATCTTTCTTTTAAAATGATTTTTCATTATTTCATGTACCATGAATACGGAGTGTAGGGTTTTGGCTTTTTCTAAGATTTTTGTTTTCATTAAGCATAAATAGTTTACATTATAACATATTTTCATTTTACGGCACAAGTTCATTAGACAGATTCTTATAAGAACATAACATTTATTATGATGATTTAATGGGTATTTATTAAATGGGGTTAGTAATGCCAGTGAATTGTGTCATTGTGCGGAAGCGGGTTTAATTGGCTAGGAACAAATCGCAGAGCATGATGTTACAGCTGGGTCATATTGCTCTCCCGTTAGTATGCTCCAATGAACGAGTCAATCTTACGGTGGGTTAAGCAGAGAATGGAATTACCTTCTGGACAATTAACATATATTGGACATTTCATATAATATTTATAAGATCGGATTTTCCAGCTTTTTCTTATAGTGTGGATATTTCCAACTGACATTATCTTGAGGTTATTCGCCAACATCTCAAGAAGTGTAACAATACAAGTGATCAGAAATTCATCTTAACAACTTTCCACAACGGACAGGCGACGAAAAGATGATGTTTTCACTCAAGCAAGGATTGACGCCCTGTCCCTGGTGAGACGCTGATGGAATGAGCAACGACGTCGATTCTGTGACGCTTCCTATGATTGGCATGACAAAACGATTGTGCGGAAGAATCCTGAGATGAACTTGGCATGCAGGGCGATAAGGAAGCCGTACTATCGTAATTCGTATCGTTCCATAATTATTAATACTATCATACGTAGTAATTATGATTTCAACACTGTTTATTATTGTTTAAATTGTGCACAGAATGCTCGAACAACTAACAATAACTTTTAAAGGCAAACTCCATAAGTCAAATGCCTTGAGTATTTTCATCTTTTAAACACACAGAATGTTTCTATGATTAATTATGTAGACAATTACAATGTTTTGAACATGTTAACCACTCAGTTCAGTTTGCTTTCGGTAAAATATGAAGGAAATTGGAAAAGTGTGCTTTTTCCTAAAAATATGTACAATTTGTAAATGTATGATAACAATATTTTGTTATATACTGGTGCTCTACATTTTCTTTCTATTTACAGAATGTATATGCGTTTTTGAATGATACTCATGCAAGAAAAGGAAACCCAAATGACACACGGAGGAGATCACGGAAAAGAAATCAACATGTACAAATGTTTGCAGAAGTGTTTTGACATTATGAAGATGTGATTTTCATATTCCACCGTGATATTAGTGACTTTCCGTGTTTAAATTGTATGTCAATGTATTTATTCTTGTATGTCTGAAACCGAACATCAGTTAAAGCATACATATGTACTAGTATTTAATATTAGGGTTTCCTGTACACGCACAAAAATAACAATTTATATTAATAATATGTGAATGCTTCTTGCAGGCAGTAGTATCTATATCGTAATGAAACATTTATATTACACTGAAACGGAAATATATTATTTCGGTCTGAAAAATAACAACACAAAAATGTTATTTAAAAATTAATATTTTCTCCTGACTTGTCAACTGATACTGCTGGCTGAAATATGTACTTATACAACTCTCTATCTTTTTTTTTTTGGTTTTTGTAAAGAAAGGAAGGGATTTGTAATGTAATAAGGAAATTATGCTAATAATTTACCAACATATTAGGTGTTAAACATTTATATTTTAAAATATATTACGGGCCTTGTTTAGTTACTAATATCCTTTCCTAGATAACATCAATTAGTTTGTTTACTAATTACTTGCTCGGTCAAAAGTATTTTAGCCACAGGTCATTTCATGTCTTCACCTGCATCTTTCAATTACATTGGACTCGATCTTGTCATGTTTAAGCAAGACGTTATGTAACTGTCATTGTAGTTTTATATATTCTTCATGTCAAACAGTCATCTCGAACAGTAATTAGTCTGCATGAACAGTCTATGGTATTGCATAAAAGCCAGAGATATTGTTCTGTATTTTTGGGGAGAAGAAGTGAACGGCCGGACGGCCGGAATGGGCCACGTAAGGCGTTTAGGAAATGTCACTTAGAATTTTACTAGGAATATTTATACTTATGTGAAAGAACTATGTATGTTTTACAAGTAATAGATAAACTGTTAAAAACTGATCTACATATAAAGTAATTTTGGAACGTGACCAAGTGTTCGTCTTATTACACCCTAAGACCTTTGTAAGAAATAACCACTACGTTACAAGCAAGAGAACAACCTATACCGGTAACTTTTTCAAATTACCTTTGTAAATATATACAAAAACAATATTTAAAAGGGCGTGGCCAAAAGTGACACCGAGACCTCCATCTGGATAAATATAAATTTACAAGTGACTGGATCATTAACAATGTTACCTATATATTTAATTAACCCATAACTCCACTGGATATGGTTGTTATCCTATGGGCAAACAGTGTAGATGCAGGATCTGCACTCACTGGGTTATTTCTGACCAAGAATAAACAGTGTAAACCTGATTATACTGCATGGATGACTGGCTGATCTGGATCTACACTGTTCACCCATGCTATATGAGGCATGTATGTAAAGTAAAGAGCTCAACAATTTAATGGTTTCAAAAAGATATCCAATAATTTTAGGGAACTAAGCAAATAGTTTTCATAACTTCCCAATATAATAGTAAACACTCCTGAATTCAGGTTCAATTAAGTTAGCAAATATTTGATGCTTATTATGAAAAATATTTTTACCTCCCTTTTTTTTTTACTGAAATGTTGCCATTAGTTTGAGTTTCTTTACTCTATATATATATGCATTTGATCGCATGTGCGGCCAGTATACATCCAGATCAGCTGACATATCCATGCCATCTGATCAGGATCTGCACTGTTCATGTTTTGGTTAGAAATAATCTAATAAATAAAAAAGGGAACAGTGCAGATGGCATGGATGTGTGGGCTGATCTGGATGTATACTGGCCGCACATGCCATGAAGTAATATAAATGGAGGGTGAAAAACATTTTATTTAAGCTAATTATCAAACATACATTGTTGTTGTTTTTATTAACTCATTTTATACAAAAACAAATTCCAAAAGACATGGCAAAGGAGTGTTATAGTTTCTAAGTATCGAGTTACAAGTTGAAAACTGTTGAAAACATTGAGTTTCAAATGGTAAACTTTGAGGTATGAGTTTAATACATCAAATCTCAAGTTGAAAACATTGAGTATTGAGATTAAAATTTTGAGTCTCGAGTTGAAAACTATAAGTATCAAGTTGAAATTGTTGTGTATTTAGTTGAGATTTTTTAGTTTCAAACCACAAACTTCAACATACTGTATAAAAACACGGTTGACTCCAAACTGTTTAGGGGTTAAAATGTTTTTATTTATCAGGGATTGAAAAGTCTTCGAGAGTTATGGTGCAAATGGCAGATTGCATAGTAGAATACATTATTACTGGTCCATTTAAATAATTGGTCTTCAAGGATTGCATACTAATATTATAAAGCATATTTTTCATAAATTCATAATGTGTAATAACATGTAATATTTCGTAAAATATTTGAAAAATGTCATTATTTTTAAATATGAAATTTTAACAATAAGTTTAATATCAGAATATTTTTTCTGTATAATTCAAATATGCAAATAAAAGTTAGTTAAATTTTAATTTTCAACAATAATTTAGGGAAAATGAGCAATCATTTCCTGAAACTATTTTAATCATTAGACAAAACAGAGTTAAAGGTTTCAGCCAGCTTAGCAAGAAGAATTTAGCACCTATTGTCAAGTATTCAGAGTCAAATTGTAGACTAAATAATCTTAAGTTAAAGCTCTTAAAGATGACATTTCTTACACCTGAGCTATTTAACTTTTAGCTTAAGTCAGTTGTGTTTACAGCAATCTGTGAGGAATAGGACAGCGAGTTGATAATTATGAAGCCCTAAATATGTTGTTGTCATCATTCTTAGCTCAGACTTCAAACAATAAAGTTGTTAATGCCTTTTCCAGATATGTACATTTGTTGTTTGTTCCATCTTTCATTTTCATGTAAAAAAAATTTAATCAATTTTCAAACATGAAAATAAGCTTAAAAGTTTCAGTTGTTTAAATTAAATTAAAATGTAAAAATCTGTAAATATCCATTTGAAGCAATTAAGTTAATTTTACATACCCTTTTATGAAAGCCAGTTTAACATTATAGAATTAACCTTTCACAAAAGCAAATATTTCCCCAAAATGCTTAATTAAAGAATAAAATAATAACTTTTGATACAATTTTGATCTGCTAAAACTCTCTATGTATGTATTTGATGTGATGTTTACTGAAATGATTTTCATATATGCTTTAATCAATGATGTTTGTATGATCAATCTTAGCTTTGTTCACACTGTATACAGTCCGGTGTTTCCCAGTTGGGTCATCAGGGCCAACCAGGACCACAATGAATCATGATAAACCATGTTAAACCGATAAACCATGTCTAACCGGTGATAACTGCACAGAATATAACAGAAGATAGCTTAACAATTAAGATAACAATCAAAGAGACTAGCCTTGTACTCTGCATCTCTTCTAATCTTCTCCATCAGTATAGCCAGTTTGAATTGTTATTCTTATACAATTCTTTACCAATCGACCAGATAAGACATCTATTTAAAATAAATGAGAGAAAAGGATGTTATTATGGTTGTTGCTAGCAAATTAAGAGTTATGGTTCCTGCAACCTGTTACAGAACACTTTGAATCTGTTATCTGTTACAGAACACTTTGGACACTAAGAAATGGTATTTTCATGTTCCATAATTTTGGGGCATGGGAAATGTGCAGTAACTCGCTTAACTGATTATGCAGGTGCACATAACAGCCATAGTCAAGTTTTTTTTCGTTATTTAAACTGTTTTTGTCTGTTGAAAATGAGTAAAAGCAAATGATTTTGCAGTCTTCCCTAAAGTTGAAAAAGTGTCATTTGGTCAGACACGATGTGATAATCTGTCTGACTGAAACACTCATTCTGATAACATTAGAAATCATGTCAGACCTGCCCAAATTTTACGGGTTCGTCGGTCAGCCAACTTTCATGCATGAGTAGTTTAGTTACGCCTGAAAGATTTCGTAGTTGTGTGGCATAAAAACTTAAAAATGTCTGGTAAGATGGATCAAGAGCAAGGCCCTGGAAAATTTGAAACCATCCCAGATGATGTTATAAGACAATCCCTATGTTTAAATAAGTTTTTAGTAGGTTGAATAATAAATAACGTGTAAATATTTGAATTGAATAACTGATAACAGTTTGAAATTGCATTGCCTATCGAAATTTAAAAAAACATACGCATTGAACTTTTTGTAGTTGTTGTAGTTGCTACACCTGTTATTTTTTCGTTAATCGAGTGCATCGCTAGACTCTTTCGCAGTGACGACCCCTTTCGTAACTTCTAGCCAAGTTGTTGTATGTTGAGAAAGCAAATACTAACACAGACTAGAATAATATGTTCTTTATAACTCACTTATAGTGCTAACATGTGACTCTGGTTTCAGGTAAAAAAAACAGGGACGGATCTAGATGTGGTTCAGTGAGTTTGCTCGGACCCCCTTTTTTGGCCACAATATTTCATGTTCAATGGTTCCCAGATAAACGAATGAGTTTGGCCAAACGAGAAAACATTAGGCGGAACTAAGATTTATAGAATTTTGGCAGGGGATCTGAGAATATAAATCCTGCGTATCACAGACAATATGCCAAAGGCAAAATAAAAAAATGCAGGAAATATATCTTCGTGCTAATTGGACAATATCCAGAATCTATATTGGATGAGATATTAAAAGCCTCATCTTAAAAATGGCCGAAATATTAAAAATGTAATAATTTTAGAAGTACCCTTTCCTGTTTTATAGGTAGTACGTGCACCGATAATCGAGAAAATAACTGTCCGACTAACAATATTGATATGATGCACTAAGTCTAATCTTATTGTGTTGGTTATTAGCTCGAGTATAAAAGCAATAGAGGAGCTATTCTACTTAACCCCGTTACAAACAAGACCCATAACTCTCGTAACACTTCTGTACCGCTGAGACAACATTTTAATACACTTGAACTTTGGTGTATCACATGAGCTTTTCTGACCTGCTTACACAAGTTCATAAGCATTAATTTTATTGACGACATAAACCTAAGGGTTGCCCATTAAATATGTATTATAGCTTAATTGTTTAAAGTTCTGACCGGATCGAACCTAAGGGATGCCCGTTTAAAATGTATTATTGTTAAATTGTTTTGAGTTCTGACCGGGTCAGAGCATTTCATTAACATAAGGTAAACACAATAGCAGTAAGTGTTATTTCCAAGAACTGACCACTTCATCACCTGACACTTACTGCTTTTACCGTTTCATTGGGTTCAAACCGAGATTTTTTCCGAAAAAAAAAGAGTAGATTAATAACTTTTTTACTAGTTTTTTTTGTCCAAGGAGTTGAATCAAGGTCTATTAATTGTAAGAATGTTATTTTAAAACATTTTTCTGTTAATACTATCCAGTGTAAGGTAAAAGAAAGATCCGCGTTAAATAAAAATAAATGTTATGACATTTGCTCTCTGGAAACAGGTTTCATTTCAAAAACACAACATGTGCAATTGCAATCAAAATCTGTCAGATTTCAAGTTCAGAATATACCAGTGGTCATTACCAATACATCCAACAAACATGTCAAGCTGAAGCGTGGTTGCACGATCGGCAGGTTAATTAATGACACTTATGGGTCGCTAGATCCGGTACAGATAAATTCAACCGAAGATTTGTGTATATCAAATCACCATAACAGAAAGCTACCTCGTGGTCATTCACGTAAACATGTCAAATCAACCAGGTATGCTGTTAAGGATGGCATAACATTGCGCCAATCCAATACATAAACTGCACAGTCTAGACAGCCGATTAGTAGACTACAACAAAAGAATGCAAGTCATGATCGAGCAAGTATTAGACACACATTCAATACACAATCTAATACAGATAACAGAGATTATGACAGTCACGCAAATGCCAACAAACACATAAGAAATAGCACTACTTCTAATACTAGTACCTATTCAGAGCAAACAGTCAAACCAGATAATCATACAAGCAAACCAGATACAAATGTCTTAACAGATTTTTCCAAAGAAACTAAGACGACAAATTTCCGAAATAAAGGATGTATAGATTATTCAGCTTTAAATTAAACAAGTATTATCGGTTCGCGAGGTTTTATTTGTACAAGGTTTTATTGCTTGATAAGGTGATGTCACGGTCTCGCGTCACTAGCGCCGCGTTAGTTGTTTTTTTTTCGAGTGTATAAACATGTATGGGTTAACATGAATAGAAAACAGTAATACACTGTTGTTTATCGCGATCTAGACGCGATGTAATTTTAGTTAAGTATATATTTCCGAGTGTATCGGGTGATATCTAAATAAAATACAGTTTCCTGTTATTGAATTTGCGCATTTCAGTCTTAGATGCGTTATATCATGAATTGACTTAAGTGTTAATTCGTTATTTTGCAACGTTGTTTCTGAGTCTCTCAGCGGTGAGGTCGGTGAACCTTTTTAAAAATTAAGTCGTTAATGTGACTTAGTTGCTGCGTATGTCAGCGGGAAGCATTTTAACTTATACAAGTACATGTGTACGATACTTTAAGGCATTGGGCTCGAGTGCGCTAACAATGTCGACAATCGAAAATGATTGTCACGTGATTCGAGAAAACAAAGTTGTGCGGTCGTAGCAAATGTTGATCTTTCTGTTATGTTATCGCGAGTCTATCGCTGAAGTCTATCGTTGTCACTAATTGTGCGCTAACGATGTTGACAGTTGAAACTGTCATGTAAGTCGTAAAATTAATTTGTGCGGTCTCAGCACATGTCATGTTCTTTTTCAAATGTATGTATTGCGCCGCGAGAACATCGCAGTCAAAATGGCATTTATAATATTTTGTGTGCTTGAACGCACATGTTTCCGTTTTTAGACTGGCGCGCATGCGCCAGTCTCAAGTAACGATGCCGTGAACACTGCGACGCGCCGTCGTTAACTTCGGGTGTATCATTGCGACCACGAGAGCGTATCAAGTAAGTGGGGTTTTGTGGTCACCGCGAGAGCAGGCCGAAATGTTCTGCACAAGTGTGAAGCACAATGCAGCACACCATTCCACGAATGCTGAGCGATTGATAGTAAGTTTCCGTGTAATTTTGGAGCATCCATGCCAAAAACGCCAGCTAACAAATGTAGAGTGAAATCACGACCAGCTACGGCAGTGAACAAGCAACTGGACATGCATGAGTAGTTTAGTTACGCCTGAAAGATTTCGTAGTTGTGTGGCATAAAAACTTAAAAAGTAGTGCATTTTAAGAAAATACAAATATTTCGAGAAGGAATGCGAACTTTGAAAGATAATGCTACAAATAAAATTAAGAAAACAATTTAATGTTGTTGTTCGAACAACTATGAAAGGATATTAAAAGAACGATTAAAAACAAATCAGTCACGTGACAAGCGGGAGATAGCGTGGGTTGCCATTTTGGTTAGGTTGGAGTAGTTGTGGATCGAGATTTTGCTCAGCTTTCAAGGACCGGGCCGGGCCGGGCCGCCCCGGCCGCAGTGTTCTCCCCAGCTATCATAACGGTTGTCGCGCCCGACAACCGTTAACAAGCTTTGATCTATTTCCAACAAGCGATAAATTCGCCGACATCCGTTTATTCAAAATCGACATAATTTTCTGTTTCTTGCATTGTAAACACAGGTCGCTTTTCAATACACACCTCATTCAAGGTTAAGCAATGGGCGATCTGACCAATCACAATCGATTTCTTTACTATCAGCTGGATAACTCCGCCTTTCCACGTGGTAGAATTCGCAAGTATGTCGGTGTCGTTTGATCGTATTTTGGCTCTGCCGACTGTTGATATTCTCAATTAATAGCGGGTGTGTTTGACATAATGTTCAATGATTTTAATGAGATGCGATCATGAGTAATAATTTGGTTATTCTTTGTTCTGTGATTAGAAGACAAACACTTCGAAAATTGTACTGTATACATGTATGAAAATAATTGCGCGATAATTGATTTGTTTAAACAAATCTATTGACAAGTTGCAGTTAGAACTTAAATTGCAAAAGAAATGCATTATGTGGCATTTTACTGCGCTATCATGGTAACCATCAGTTCATTTTCGTCGGACACATTTTCAAGTATGCATGCGCGAAAGAACGACGACTCGTCGATTATATCTTATTCTATCAAGAGAAACCGGCCTTGTGAGGCTAATGCCAACTACATCGGGCATTCTGAACTTCAAAATTCTAGAAATGACATCGAGATCATTCCGGATAGCCCTTCAAGAGCAACTCTGACGACGCCAAGTACCCCTTCACGTCGTGAAATTAATCCGACGCCGGACGCGGTACCCCAACATGCCGAGACACTGAAACAACGCCGGCTACCTCGAACAGCCAGTTCGATCCAGTCAGGTGTCGATCCTAAGTGGAAGAAAGTCTACTCCTGGTTGCAAGAAGTTGGCAATGGTTTTAATATATATGTGGATGAGATAAGTAACCAACGAACAAACCTTCAGACATAAAGGAACAGATCTGAGCACCAGACACGGCGACATCGCCTAGCCAAGAGTGCTGTACATGGTCATAGACGTGCCATCCAAGTTCTCAATAGAGAAATTTTCCGGCAACGCATATAAACCATAACTATCCACAAATGACCCTCTGACTGCCTAGACATTTACATACACTTATTTTTATACATATACAGACATGTAGCACAATTACATATACACATCTATTAGCATCGTGCTTCCTCCTTTTTTATTTTTGGAGTTTTTATGCACACTAGTGCTATAGACAGAGACACACACAATGAAAGTCAGCTGGATCTTTCGATGCACTGAATTGAAGATGTATATTAAGTTAAGGGGAGATAATTCAATTCAAACAGCTAACTTTCGAATTAAGGGATCCCCGAAAGGATTCATGTTCGTGGAAGTAAGATACATATGGATGAGATAAGTAACCAACGAACAAACCTTCAGACATAAAGGAACAGATCTGAGCACCAGACACGGCGACATCGCCTAGCCAAGAGTGCTGTACATGGTCATAGACGTGCCATCCAAGTTCTCAATAGAGAAATTTTCCGGCAACGCATATAAACCATAACTATCCACAAATGACCCTCTGTATATATTTACTTAGCCTTGTGACTTGCATTAAATAAATAAAATAACTCAATTTCATGCTACTATAATAAAAAGGGAAAGATGCATATCAGGAATCGCCACACTCATAAAACACAGCCTCCCCCTGCAGCAAAAAGAAGAGAGGAAAATAAATGATTTGTTTGTTGATTGTTTAACAAAAAAGAGAACCGTATGGGTTAGCGCATTGGAACAGTCAGTGGCAAAATAATTTGCTACTGTGGGTTTAAACCAGGTTCTAGGGGTGCACTATATAATTTATTATACCTGTTTGTGTTAACTGAATACCTATTATGATATTATTTATATATATATGAAGCTGTCTATATGTTTACTGGTATCGTAAATTAATTTGATTTCAGATTGTGAGTGGGGTTTTTCCACCTTATCAAGAGTGAAGACAAAGCTTAGAAGCAGGCTTAACAATTCAACATTAAATTCATTGTTAATGATATCCATGGTAGGTCCTGATGTACTGAAGTTTGATTATAATATGGCAGTCAGCACTTGGGCCCAAGAAAAAAGAGGCGTCTGAAAGTTTAATCCTAATCCTGTCAGTTGTAATGAAACACTGAGTTTGATATGTGTGAGATATCTTGGACAATGACAGTGAAAAACTAACTATACAGAGTATATAGCTGACATTGTAACTTGATGAGATCAGATCAGTTTATGTAATTAAAACACATGTTGACATACTGTTTACATTGTTTCAAATTATTTATGTTTTTTAACTTAGTACCTTTCTTGGCTCTAAAGAGAAAAAAACATCTATGTACTATATACAGTTGTTGCAGTAAACTTTGGTACAAATATAAAACTGTATAAAATGATAGTTAAACAATAAAGTTTCGCGAGCTAAAATCCACGAACAGTCCAGCGACAACCCTTAAAAAAATCCTGGGGAGACCGTAAGTAAGTTGGCGAATATATTTGTTAATGCATTGTTGCGATCGACGTAAAAATTAAGATTTTAACTGTTTCAGTCTCTTAAGGTACGTGAGCCTTGTGCATTTCATTGTTGACACTACTCAGTTGTGGCGGAGCCTGATCATCGTTATTCTAGCAAAATTTAACCACTAATCATACGCTCCTGCATCAAAAAGACCCCCAACCTAAAAGTGGAAAACCTTATTTCCTTGCATCAAAATACAAGTACCTGCATCTATGGAAATCCCTGAATATACTGAATTATTTGCTAATTTTGATGATAGTAACTGTCACAAAGTTTAACGAAAAAATCACACATAGTTTCATATGTTTAAAGTAATGATATCTGTGCAGGGCAAGTTCGATTCAACCAGCGCGCCAGTCTTTCAACGCTTTCAGCGCTGTGATTATTTACGGTGTTATTGAAAAGCGATAACAACGCTGCTGCATATTTATAAGTTGAGCGTCCGTACGCACATGTCAGTTTTGTTTTATTATTTATTGTTGTTTGTGATTTTTTTTCAATATAAGAATGAATGTATTATAATCCTTAAATGTTTTTATTACATGCACCATGTAAATGCACTGGATATTTTTGCATTTCACACGATTTGTATTTTTCTAGTTTTAATGGTTTCATATTTTCAATAAGCGGCACAAGTTCATTGGGCAAATTCTATTACAAAACATTCATTATAATTACACAAAATTAAATAACTTAATGGGGATTTATCAAATGGGTAGTAATGCCAGTGAAGTGTTGTCATTGTGCGGAGGAGATTTTGATTAGCAATATAAGGGACAAAGCACACCTCCAGTTCACAAGCACATGAAACCCTGCTTGCTTCAACAAGTCGAGTCACTAATCACTATACCGATGGTCGGAAGGTCGTTCGAAAGTAATTTTAATCATTATTTCCATAATTCCATTGTGTGGACTCTCAATAACTCCATTGTGTTGACTATAAAATTCATTGTGTGGTCACCCTAGTGGCTTGGTTGTGGTCTAAAATCACAATAATTGTCCACTAGATGAGAAGAGGCCACCTTGGATTCCAATTTCAAATTTCAAATCGTTGCATTCGTCGTTGGAAACAAATATACATTTATCGTCGTTGGATTCCAGTAAATTCAAATTTCGTTGGACACGATTATCATTATATTTATATTCATTGGACACAATTTCAAATCGTCGCATTCGTCGTTGCATTGCATACGTCGTTGCAAACATGTGTGTATTTAACTGCATTCGTCGTTGGAAACAAATATACATTTATCGTCGTTGGATTCCAGTCAATTTCAAATTTCGTTGGACACAATTATCATTGTATTTATATTCCTTGGACCCAATAAAATCGTCGCATTCGTCGTTGGATTGCATACGTCGTTGGAAACAAATATATATTGTGTGTGTTTTCTCATAATGAGTATTTAACTGAGTATTCCATTGTCGTGGACCCAATTTCAAATCGTCGTTATCATTGCATTCGTCATTGGAATCAAATATATATATTGTGTGTATGATTATTGCTTAAAGTATTCCATCCGTCGTTGGAAACAATATATATATTGAGTGTGTTTCCTCATAAACTTTCATTTCGTCAACCGCCGATCTACACTAAACTTTTTTTTCCATATTATTTTGCTCATTGTGTATGAAATTCAACTTTATTACTATTGCTTCAGTTGCTTTTCTTATATAAAATGTTTTATTTCTTGAGTACCATTATTATTCTAAATATATAAATACAGTCGAACTTCGATTGCTCGAACACCGTTCGCTCGAACACCACCCTTCTCTCGAACAGTCCGCCCGGTCCCAAACTAGAACTCTATATGTCCTATATTGTTCTACTTCCGATGGCTCGAACTACCCATAACTCGAACAGTCGAACACCAATCAAGGTCCCCCCAGGTAGTTTTCAATGATTTTGACACCGCTTGGCTCGAACAGACAATTATCGGTAATCATCAAAGGTGCGAACAAAGGCGTGAAAATGTCTCGCCAACTAGGACAATGCGCGATTAAATTAAGTCGTGTAAATAACACGTTAAAACGGATGAAAATATTTTGATTGTTGTGTTTATTTATACCGCAATAAATATCATTATAATCAAACTGATATTCGTTTTTTAGAAAATTGTAATTGTTTTGTCGTATATATAAATGTAATAAGGAATTTTAGAAGGTTTTTTTGCGAGTACGACATGTAAAATATTATTTTTGAATATAAGCGAACGAATTATACAATGGAAGGCATGTGAAGTGATGCAACGGTTCTACGAATCGCACATCAACAGCAACAAAGAACAACACTAAAATAAGAAGTATTATGTATTATTATGTGTAAGCTAAGTTAAGCAAACAGAAACCCATTCCCACATGCCAACCACAGATCGCTCGAACTACCGATGGCTCGAACAAATCTTCCGGTCCCGTCGAGTTCGAGCCATCGAAGTTCGACTGTAAATAAATAACGCCAATGAGCCTAGCGTCATGGGTAACAAACTTTTTTTCCTCGATTTTTTTATATAAACAATGGAGATATTGTAATATATTAAGCAACTACAGCGATATCAGATCAGTTCGTACTCGGTGAACCTATCATCAGTGCAAGCTTGCACAGGACACACAGCCTGCGGATAGGGTCAGCCGGTGTATCGTTTGGTTGCAGACGTTATATAACTATAGTTATATAAACTTAGAGACGTTATCGTTAACTTTGTTTATAACGGTAGTTATGTAAACAGTTTAGGTCTACATATATACTTGACTAGCAAGCCAGCAAGTGCGGTATTCTTAGTGTGCATTCTAGTATGCATGCTAGCGCGGCAGTCATAGTAGCTCGTCCGAGCGACCTACGACGAGGGCTCCTAGGCCGACATTCACGTTTGAGTGTTGTTCCTGTTGTACTTCTATGCAGTAGAATAACGTGACAGGTTGGTCGCTCTTTGGTCGTTTTTTTTAAAAACAATCATCAAAGACCCCATAGACATACGTGAATATTGGAGAATGGCACGTGTGAAAAACGATGTTAACAAATTAAAACAAAACTATTAAAAGTTGTGCCAATTAGCATCATAATTAAAGTCGCTCTTTTATTTATACCGAGCTCAAATGAAGTCGGAAAAGAAAGTGGCAAACAAATGACAAAAACTTGTCTATTTCAATCATTTAATGAGCTCATTAAATATTCTTTATTTCTTTAACGACACAAAAGGAGTTAATAGATAAATTATAATTCGCTTAAATAACCAAAAGCAAACAATAACAATAACAAAGCACAGTTCCGATCTCTGCAACAAAATTACTACTAATAATAATCGGAAACTTTTTTTTATTTCCATTTTTGGTTATAGCAATTATATTAAAATATTTTATGAATGTAATAAGAGTGTGCGTATTTATTTATGATGAAGAAAACACTCGTTTCAATCGGCGAAATATCAACACGTTTTTGCGATTTTAAATCGTGTAAAAAGGAGGTCATTGTAATTTTATTGAAATAAAAATTACACCAACGTGTAGATCAACTTTTCCCCTTTTCAACAACATATTAACACTTAAAATCGGACGACTAATTCGTCCGTACGAACTAAAATACAGCGGATGGTATTAATTTGCGTTCAACATACCATTCTACCTGGTCCGTCTTGGACCATGATCTGTGTTTTATACACTGGATACCGATAACGATACGCGACGACAGCATTATCGATAAAATATGCGCGTTTACGCTATAGTTTCATAACCCCTTGATAAATAGACCCTGGGTTGAATATTCCGAATTTAATTTAAAATTCTAATGCTAAAGACATGTCTTAGATTTTAAAGAAAAAAAAGTAACATTTGCATATCAGAATGGCCACATCCAGAAGACGCATCCTCTGCACACAGCCAAAAGTAGCGATGGGTAAAATAATCAATTTTCAAATAGACACAAGTTTTAGCTTTCCAAAAAACTAGTCGGTCATTAGCAGATAAGTTAATAGAATAAATAATATTATGTATTCGTGCTTGCATTTATTTTTTGGACCAATGAAAGCCAAGGATTTGTCCAGTTTTCAGTCGACCAATGCCACGTAGATTGTATCTGACAAGCCATTTGTGAATTTAGTTGAAGTTTCAAGTTTCAAGTTGTTTTTTTTCCATTTACATTTCTCTGTATGTACAATACATAAACAAGAGAACTGATAGTGCTTGTGTTGTCTACCTTACTGTACTTGTCAAAATAATGTTATTGTTTAGTATCGACAAAAGACCGAATCCAGATCCGTTATATTGCAAGTGTATGGGGAAGCAGACATTGGAGTAAGGGGTATCCCCGGAAAGCTTTTACAAGTTAAACTCAATCTGGATTTCAACTGCGACTAGTCCAGCCGTTCACTATAGATCCCAAGAAAGGAACGCATGGATAGATGTGGTTTTGAGAGGGAATCGGGGAATCAAAATAAATCAATTCGTATTTCTTTGAAAATACATATATTCAAGGGCAGGTTTTGAATATTTGGGCGACGGGAAATTTGTAACATAAATTAAATAGTTAGGGTTTAAATGATAAAAATACAGATGCACATACAGAATGGTTACCAAGTCTGAATTTTAAAACAATTGTTTAATTTTTTCTTAAAATAGATGAAAAGGTCACTTTGAAAACCACTTAACACGACAAATACTAAAATATTGCAGGCTCGGTTTGGTTGAGTCTGTTAAAGACTTTTAAGCATTTCAAAAACATAAAATACCTCATCGTAATTAGTGCTCCAACTTGGACATCAAAAGAACAGAGAAATAGATAGATCTCAAAATCAGGCAGTTTTTGTGCAACAAGCTCAAAACTAAACACTTTTATGCAAATCTTTGAGAAAGAGCATTGTATATAAATGTCCCTCTGAATGAGTAATTGCGAATAAAAGGTCAAATGTAATGTTCATAACTAATAACTAATGAAGAGATGGATAGTCATTAAACCAACCATGCTGATCTCCTATGTTTACTTTATACAATGGTCATGTCACATTCGCTAAAAATCCGGTTACCTTTGAGAACATTCACCAAAATTGCACTGGAAATCGCAAACAAATTGCAAAATCGCTGACCTCCTGTGTTTACTTTTAACAATTGTCAGCTCACATTCGCTAAACTTCCGTTACATTCACAACATATGCACAGGAAATCGCGAAAAACCGTCTTTCTTTAAAAGACAGTATTTTGACAATTAGGCACAGTTCTGAGTGTTCGTACGTCCTAAATGCTTGTTTAAAACATCTTCTCTTATGTTATCAGCCTCCACTTTTTCACGACCGTATGTTTGGTGATTTATACCACAAGAAAGAAAAAAATAATGGTAACGCATGGATAGAAGTTTTCATCAATTTTCAAAATGATCGCATGGACATGAGTTTTTTTGAAACCCGCATTATTTCATCTGACATGGAATACACTGAAATTGACATCATTAAAACAAACAAACAAAAACAAGAAAATGTGCAAGAACCAGCGATATATTGCATGTTGAAGTTCTAAAAATTGTTGAAGATCAGAATAGTAAATATAATATCTTTGAGTCCCTGTCATGCTTCTCACCCCATCCCCCACCACCCCCCACCCCCACCCCGCCCTATGACAGTGACAAAATTTTGTTGTTGAACATAGTTAGATTTTGGAATACAATTACAACTTGATTGTCCTTGCTTTCTCTTTACTTTTTGACAACAAGAAAAAGTCGTCGCCACGCGCCGAAAACCAGGTTTTCATTTAATACTTATACTTTTGTAAAGAAAATATCTGATATAAAGAAGCTGAACTTCTTTTTTTAGCAACAGTGACCTTGATCTTGATCACAGACTTCTTAGCAGAAATCCCGAGTTGCGTCTTGGTATCAGCTACCCAAAGAAAGTTCGGTGTCAATAGATCACAGCTAACCCAAGTAATAAGGAGAAACCTAAATTTGTATTTTTAGCAAAAATGACATAGACCTTTATCACAGACACCTGGGTATCAATCCTAAGTAGTGTCTTGATATAAGCTACCCACAAACCAAGTTTGGTGTCAATAGGCCAAAGAAAACTCAAGCTATTGAGCAGGAACTGAATTTCTATTTTTAGCTACAGTGACCTTGAGCTTTATCACAGGCGCCTGGGTAGCAATCTCAAGCTGCATCTTGAAATTAGATACCAACACTAAGTTCGGCGTAAATATACCAAAGCAAACTCAAGTTATCGAGGGGAAACTGAATTTCTATTTTTAGCAACAGTGACCTTGACCTTGATCACAGATACCTGGGGCAATCCAAAGCTGCCTTTTGATATTAGCTACTCACATACTAAGTTTGGCATCCAGAGGTAAAAGCAAACTCAAGTTATTGAGGGTAAGCTGAATTTCTATATTTAGCAAGTGACCTTGACATTTATCACAGACACCAACCGCAAGCTGCCTGTTGATATAAGCTACCCACAAACCAAGCTAAGCGTCAACAGGCAATTTGGCATCAACAGATAACATTCACAAAATACTAAACAAAAAATCTAAGTCAAAAAGGGGCATAACTTTTGCAAAACACAATCAAAACCCCTATGAAACTTGACCTGATAATTGGTACTGTGATGTCAAACAATTATGTAAAGTTTTAAAGCTATACCTTGAATGGTAACTGAGAAAAGACAACTTTCACAAAAAACTTAACACAATTTTTAAGTGAAAAAGGGGCATAACTTTGTCAAAATAAGTCAGGGATTATGTAACTTGTCCTCATAATTGGTATTCAGATGTAAGATAACTATGTTAAGTTTCAAAGTTGTACCTTAAACGGTTACTGAGAAAAACACAAATTTCACAAAAAACTTCACAAAATCTTTTAAGTGAAAAAGGGGCATAACTTTGTCAAAATACAGTCAGGGATTATGAAACTTGTCCTGATAATTGGTATTGATATGTCAGACAACTATGTTAAGTTTCAAAGTTGTACCTTGATCGGTTACTGAGAAAAACACAACTTTAACAAAAAACTTCACAAAATTTCTAAGTGAAAAAGGGGCATAACTTTGTCAAAATACAGTCAGGGATTATGAAACTTGTCCTGATAATTGGTATTGATATGTCAGACAACTATGTTAAGTTTCAAAGTTGTACCTTGAACGGTTACTGAGAAAAACACAACTTTAACAAAAAACTTCACAAAATTTCTAAGTGAAAAAGGGGCATAACTTTGTCAAAATACAGTCAGGGATTATGAAACTTGTCCTGATAATTGGTATTGATATGTCAGACAACTATGTTAAGTTTCAAAGTTGTACGTTAAACGGTTACTGAGAAAAACACAACTTTAACAAAAAACTTCACAAAATGTTGACGCCCGCCCGCCCAGCCGCCCGCCCGCCCAACGACATAACCCAATAACCAGGATTTTTCTAAAGAAAACCTGGTTAAAAATTGTGTTAGACGAAGTAGTAGAGTTTGACAAACCTAACAATACTGTCAAGTAAATTATTAATAATTTTTGCAAAAATGATAAGATTTATCACCAGCTAATTAATGCATTCCTTCAAAACAAAGGATATATAAATAAACTAATGTTTGTATGACATCCAATAAAAATTAAGCGTTTTCATTTCAAAGTGGCTTAAATTTTTAACTTCAGTGTCATGTGTTTTTTGGTTAAAAAGTTATGCTAATGACCGACTAGCTTTTTGTAAACTTTTGTTTACAGTCAGCCTTTCCCGCCAAAGTCGATTATTCGTTAGACTCTAAGAAAACATAAGCGATGTCTTGCTTTTGACGAACAAATTCAAGATAACGGAACGAATCTATTTCAGATATGGCATCATCCTGAACAGTTGTTTGATTCAATATAAAGTATCAGTTCAACTTATATGCAACTAATATTTTGCTTTAAAGGTTTGCATCACGTGACTTTTTAAAAAAAAGACGCATAACATTATTTCTATACCCTGTAGAAAATACAACACACTTATGTTTACAAAATTTAACATGTCGTTATTGAAAGATTTGATGTAACAACAACGTTCAAATATTGTTTCATCAACATTTAGAAGACTTTTCTTGCAAACAGGGTGAACGGAATAGCATTCTCAAGCGTTAGATGGGCGGCTTTGTCTTAAGTGCGGAACAGGTGGCATAGTCTAAATTATCCGTTCTGGACCGTGAGTCACTGTTAACCGGTTTTCAGGCTAAAGATCTCAAGTTTGGTCGATTATAATATGTCGGTCATCAGGATGACCGACAAATACAAACAATTAACGAAAATGAGAACCCGATGGTTTACTTCCTTGGGACGGTTAATGGCAAAACAACTTGCCACTGAGGTTTAAACCAGGTTCTATGTTGTACAACGTGACACTTGCCCCAACCGGTTCTCATCAGAGCAAACAAGTAAAAGAAACAATTTTCTTTCTTTCTTTTTTTCACAAATGAGAATGAACCGAACTTACCAAATTTTGGACATAGCCTTTTACCACCATGTCTTAAATTACTATATCATAAAATGGTGTTAAAAAATTACTTAAAACTTCATTTTCATAAAAAGCGGAAGGACTATAAAAAATTAAATCTAGACTTTTTAAAGTGTGTGCAAAAGACAACGGCCCAATCTTCTCAATTTGGTTAAACAAATCCATTGAGACCGAATTTGTACCTTCACATCGGAACAGGCAATTGTTACACCTATTTTTAAACTAAAGAAAAACATTATATTTTTAACGTGTATACTAAGCTTGTAAGTTTTTGTAGTATAGTATACAAAATAGTTAGTAATATGACTATTTGGAACAATTTAATATCCTGGTGGACAACCGGCAAGACTTTTAATCTCATGAAATATAGAAAAGAGTTTAAAAGTTTGAAAGAAGGATAAAATTATGACAGGAAATTAGATAAATAGTTGGGACAAGCACCGAATGACTCAACTCAACAAAGTTATCATAAGTTTAAAGCAATATCGTTTGCACCCTTCAGACTCGATGTGATGAAGCTTCATTACAGCTATGTTCGGAGTAGTATAGACGGCATGTAGCACCACTAATTGTGCGCAACAAGGAATTGTCTATATATGCGATGGTCGTCCTTCGACATCTATAAAAAGTCAGTATGTGCTTGCCGTCGAATTATTGAGACTAAGACGGCACGCTATGGTCCCTTCTTGAGGAGGAGGAGGGATGACCGTGTTCTAGGACATGACCTTGACCTTGATCCCATAAGTGCATGTTTACGTGACCTCAACGAAAATAGGTCGTAAACAGCGTCATCAATCAAATCTTATCTTGACAGATTAAACTAACGTCTTCGGGAGATCAAAGGCGTTCCTAACCGCATGAATGTCCTAATGGGTTTTTTTGTATTACAACGCAATCCATCAAATCTTATCTTGACAGCATGAATTAGCGTCTTTCGGAGATCAAAAGCGTTCATAACCGCAAGAATGTCCTTTATGACAACAGCTCGGAGACCTTCGTACTTTTAAAAACCAGGCGTACGTTACTTCGGTGAGAACCGTGAAACAGTCGCAGAATAGTGCACTATTGATTCTTGATGGGTCAAAATGTTATTATCTGTTCTAACACCGAGATTCCTGGAAGTCTGCGAGGATGTCAGAAACAGTCACAGACCAATAAAATTGACCTTAGAAGGTCTCTAGAAATAACAAAATAACATTATCATGATTTTCAATAAGATTCCTGGAAGTCAGCGAGTTTCTCAGAAACAGTCGAAGAGTAGAAGAATTAACTCGGGAGAGTCCTAAGATGACAAAAGTGTATTTATCTCTACTTATAGAAAGATTCCTGAATGTCAGCGATGGTCTCAGAAACAGCCGCAGACTATTGCAATAGACTCAAAAGGGTCCTAAGATGTCAAAAATGTCATAATCTCAATTGGCACCAAGATTCCTTGAAGTCTGCGAGGGTGTCAGAAATGGTCGCAGACTAGTCTTTGAAGAGTCCTTAAATGTCAAAAATATGAAAATCTCGATTGGCACCGAGATTCCTGGAAGTCTAAGAAGGTCTCAGAAACAGTCGCAGACTATTGCAATAGACTTTGAAGAGTCCTTTGATCTCAAAAATGTCATAATATCAATTGGCACCAAGATTCCTGGAAGTCTGCGAGGGTGTCAGAAACGGTCACAGACTAGTCTCTGAAGAGTCCTGAAATGTCAAAAATGTGAAAATCTCGATTGGCACCGAGATTCCTGGAAGTCTGCGAAGGCCTCAGAAACAGTCGCAGACTATTGCAATAGACTTTGAACAGTCCTTAGATGTCAAAAATGTCATAATCGTGATTGGCGCCAAGATTCCTGGAAGTCTGCGAGGGTAACAGAAATGGTCGCAGACAATTGCAAAACATTGTTATTGAACCTTTTACAATTACTTTGGATTCAAAAAGTGTTTGTATTGTTTTTTTTTCTATTTTACATTGCAGATGGCCAGGTGTAAATGGTGTCGGGCCTTTATCCACGATGAACAAGATTAAGAGGAACACGAAGAAATTCATCAACAACTCGACTTGTTAAATGGCATTGTAAGTTTAAGCTTCGTTCAAGCGATTTTAAGGACTTTTAAACTGCGTATATCTAACTTTAAACGAAATAATCTCTGTGTTTAAATTGTTGATACGAATTTTGAGACAAAACAAATAGCAACATATGTGCATCACGTTTAGAAGAAACAATTGTTCTGTTAGGTATTTTTTGTTGCTGTTATTTATGTTATTGCTGCTGATGTTGTTATATTGTTTCTAATCTTTATCTGCCTCTTTTATAATTTTATTTAATTTTTTTAATATTTTTTTTCTTTCAGCAAATTACAAAATTTATTTATCTTTTTTTCAGACTGAACAACTTTTAATTAGTTCTTTAAACACCGTTACAGAGGAACAAAATACTGAATCAAACACAGTAAGTTGTGTTATATCAAATATTTATACTCCCTTGACCTCGTTCGTTTTTTTTCTGATAACTACAATATTTTGATGATATCTGTTACTAAAACGACTAAATTACCTAAATCAGGCAAATGTATTTATTATTTGCTTCATTTTGAAAAAGATAAATTTTATAAAATTATTAAAGTATATTTAATTACTCATTTTAGGGTGAAAAGGATGGCTTTATCTGTGGAATGTGCAACACAAGCTTCGCTCGCAAAGATAACATAAAGCGGCATGTCATCGCTTGCAAAGTTGCAAACCATCAGAATAACTGCGCGTCCCATACGTGAGCAAACTGCTCTAGAACTTTTGCACGCAAAAATAATATAGAACGCCACGAGAAGACATATGTTGGGTGGGAACATGTCTGCCCGAAATGCAAGAAAAGGTGCGCGTCTGACTATGGATCCCACCGCTGCCACCAAATTTGTAACGTGTCGAATCAGGTGTACTTTGTTATGGGAATATTTACAGGGGGGAATTCTCAATTTGGACGGAGTATAAAAATGACTCCAACAATGATTGGTAAATGTACAAGACATTACAATATGTACACTATGACACATTGTTCGAAAATGTGGGATCGCCTCAGATAACTTGCTAGAGGGCCTTAAGCGATTTGTGTTGAGGAAGAGTTTTGATTAGAAGACTTTTGTGCATTACCACTTTGACCTATCTTTTTCATCGCTTGAACCTCCCCTTGCAATGTTGACACTTTTTTCTGCAGATTGTCTAGTTTTGCAATATTTCAGAAGACTCTTTTGAGGCAGGTGCCTCTGGTTGAACCACATGCAGGAAGGTTTTGCTCTTCTGTTCTGCCTTAACATAAGCCTCCAGTTCAACAGCATGTCGTACTGCATCATTTAGGCTGGTTGGTCGCGTCTGCTTAATGCGCAAACGCATGCCAGAGTTAACCAACGAATCAATGAATTGCTCCTTTGCCAGCGTTTCCCGTACATCATAGGGTGCAGTTGGATAGGCAAGATTGGTAAGGCGACGAATATCTTGTCCTAACTCGGACAAGGATTCAGTAGCCTTTTGACGGCGTCCCCGTAATTGGACTCTGTACAATTCAGTTTGGTTCGGAGGAGCGAACCGTTCTTCCAAGGCAGATACCAACGCATAATAGTTATTTGATCTCGATGCCGGGTTTCCAAAGACACCCTAGGCTTGACCGCGAAGAGACACTGCAAGGTACAACCCTTTCTCCTTATCAGTCCAGTTATTAATCGCAGCACACGTGTAAAAATGTGCTTTATAATCCAGCCAAGGGCACGTACCATCATACGTTGCTGGCTTAACTTTAGCTCCCTTTGACTCAGTACTGGGCCTGCGGAAGTCAACATGTTTTTTTTCTTCTTGACAATGGCCTATATGATGAACTATCATCCTCGTCGGTTGCATAATAATCAGCAACAGGAATACTGGAGCTGGGAGGATAGTCAGTATTTGGCGACATGTGCACATGTGCTGTGTCGTCTGGTGGTTATACACTGAATTTAGGAGTAGTCTGTGGTCTTGCTTTCTCCCTTATTCGCAACTCTAGCTCATGTAGAGTTTGATTTATTTCATCCATTTCTAGATCATAATCGGCAGTGATGTCTGCCATGGTAAAGAAAGAAAAAAAGATAAAGAAAAGTGATAACATGTTGCTTAAAAGATGGCAATCCCACCGCTGCCACCAAATTTGTAACGTGTCGTGTCAGGTGTACTTGGTTATTGGAATATTTACAAGGGGGATTCTCAATTTGGACGGAGTACAAAAAACTCCAACGATGATTTTTAAATGTACAAGATTATACAATATTTACACTATGACACGTTGTTCGAAAATGTGGGATCGCCTCAGATAACTTGCTAGAGGGTCTTAAACGATCAATGTTGAAAGGTGCAATGAGCTGGGAACTTTGTGAATTGATGGTGAACAACTGTGAGGCACGTTGTGTTTTATAGTGAAACACTTGGTCAAAAGGAACTTCAGTACGCGTATTTGCCAGCTGATTGTCCTTATCCAAGTATACTGTTCTATCGGTTATATAAATGTGTGCAGTGACACTGGCTACCTCATCCGCACTAGCATGTACGGGCTTCTGTTTCTAGTGAAACAAGAATTGTCGGTATTTTCCAATACGACAAGGTGGACACTTGGTCCTGTATAAGATAGTATCTGATGACACTTTACGAGAGGGCGATTCACCCTATTCGGTACGGTAGCTAAAAGACAACTGATAAGACGACTTTGGCGCATACAGTTGAGCAAAGTGCACAGTGTATGAGCCGATTACCTATGATAACCGATTGAGCTATTTGAAATTGACAGGGTCACTCTGGAGTGACAGTGTTTGGGTGCCTCTGTTATTCACGACATTCGCACTTGGTAACACCTGGTAAATGAACAGATCATTTGTGTTATACACAGTGGTTTATAATTTGACTAAATGAAGTTTAAGACTTAGATGTTTGGTTTGGTTTACCAATGGTATAGTCAATGAAAGAAGCTACCATTGGTATGCCAAGTGTCCGCTTTGACAAATATCAGCCAATGGCATTGCCAATGGTCTGCCAAAGGTCGTGCCAGAGGTCTGCCAAAGGCCTTGCCAATGGTCTGCCTGTGGTTCTTGCCAATGGTCTCCCTGTGGTCTTGCCAATGGCGACACTGTCACCGTACACTTGGCAGTGAACTAAGGAAACTGTCCTGAGCTATTTTTAGAAACGCTCTGCTGGAGAGTTGGCAAACGTATGCGAATTTTCTTCTCTGTTGCTCTATTTATAATGTCATTGAGTTGACCCGGGCCCGGCTTTTGATGCCAGATACCAGAATGTAATTTCAGTTGCAGATGTGAATTGTTAGTTTCGCATAAAAGGAAAATACAAACAACGTGTCAAAACAAAGAAACAAATAATTCAATAAAAGAAAGGTTGATTTAGTAATTAAATCTATATACAAAAGGTATGGATTTGACCGATAATTCTGAAGATTCAGGCGATTTTGTGAATACTAGGGTGTGGTCTAATAGCTAAAGTTGTTTGGTGACATGCCCGGATATTGAAGGTGTCAAAATTGCATTGAATTACATAAAGATTGATGAATTGTGAAGCTGTTTGACGAATTTGCAATTGGTTATGATTGTGAATAATTATTTCTTGATGTTGGATAATCATCCCATCTAGGTTCTACATTGAACGAGGTAAATTAAATGATTTTTAGTAGTGCTCGGCCGTTACAAAACGTCATTTGCAGTGGCATGGCAAGCAACCTGCAAATAGACAGCCGCCAAAACCATCCTCATCCTCGGCATTGTCAACTTCAATAACAACATCAGAACAAAGAAACATACCAACACCAATTGCAACATCATCCTCGTCACAATACAGATATCGGCGCTGCCCAGAAACCTTCGAAAACAGACATGTTTTGTTCTTGCATGGTATGAAAGAACATTATGATCAGTCCGGAGGGGCTTTACAGCAGTAGCCTTGGGGACGAAACGAGCTTCCTCCCTGGCAATACGATGATAATTTACGCCAGGTGTAAGAATCAAACTCTCCAATCATTTTAGAAAATCATCGTCAGGGTCCCGTACAATCTGTCTTCAACTTTCCACTAACAAACGATGTCAGTATGAATCAGCTGATGGGATATGCATACGATATCTATCATCAACAACAGAGGGCCTTTCGTGTCAACTTAATATTTGGAGTCATTTTACAAAACAGAGAGACGAGACAATATCGATATTTCGTACCCTACAACAACAACGCTGTACTAGAGCGACCACTTTACATATCTAGAAGAACGGACCTCCAACGGCAACAAAATTGCAACAGAAAGACATTATGACAGAACTGTTAAGAAATAGACCAGATACCAAATGGATCCCTGTGCTGGTCACTAATGTTCATTTTACAGTGTATAGCACCTACTACCCTCTCGGCCGCGGGGAGCTTCCACGCTACCTACTGCGAAAGGATAGCATCTATCCTTTAGTTAACAAGAGCTGTCAGAGGAGACAGCATGCTCGACTATTCGAATCATTTGAAACAAATGCAATTTGAAGATTAAAACAATAATGGTAATTTACTTTTAGTCAGATATCAATCACTTCAGTAATGTTACAGAAAAAGAACTGAAATGAAAATATAATGGAAGTTTGAAGTTGATACCTTAAGTATTTGCAAAGTTATCGATGAAGTGCACTTAAGTGAAAATATAAGTGAAACTAGAAATGTGTCCATAGGGCATGGATGACCCCGCTATGCATCGTTTTCAGACAGTCAAGTGCAATGATGGGAATAATAGCATTTCAAAGACACTGATGTTCGAGTAATTATAAGAATATGCATAAACTTGAAGATCAAGTAAATTATTTGTATTTGTGGCACTGTTGTCTTCTCATTACGGAAATGTCTTTGAAGAAGTTGGTGGTAATGCAATGTAATGTCATAATGAACATTTGTGCCAAGTTATTTTGAAAACCCTTCATTCGTAAAGAAGTTATAGCCCGAACAAGTAAATTCAAGTTTTAGTAACTGTGACATTGACCTTGGACTTACAGGCATGGACATGGTACGGGACACACCACCTTGTCATGATGAACATTTGTGTCAAGTTATTTTGAAATCACTCTATTCCTAAAGAAGTAACAGCCCGGACAAGAGAATTCTATTTTAGTAACAGTGACCTTGACCTACAGGCATGGGCATGGTATGCGATACACCGCCCTGTCATGGTGAACATTTGTGTCAAGTTATTTTGAAGTTACAGCTCGGAAAAGAAAATTCTATTTTTAGTAACAGTGACCTTGACCTTGGTCCTTCAGGCTTGGGTATTGTGCGGATACACTGCCTTGTCATAGTGAACATTTGTGCAAAGTTATTTTGAAATCCCTCCATTCATAACAAAGTAACAGCCCGGACAAGAGAATTCTATTTTTAGTAACAGTGACCTTGACCTTTGACCTGCAGGCATGGGCATGGTATGCGACACACCGCCCTGTCATGGTGAACATTTGTGTCAAGTTATTTTGAAATCCCTCAATTCATAACGAAGTTACAGCCTGGACAAGAAAATTCTATTTTTAGTAACAGTGACCTTGACCTTGGATCTACAGGCATGGGTATTGTGCGGACACACCGTCTTGTCATGGTGAACATTTGTACCAAGTTATTTTGAATTCATAACAAGAAAATTCTATTTTTAGTAACAGTGACCTTGACCTTGGACCTACAGGCTTGGGCATGTACGTGAAACATCGTCTTGATATGGTGAACAATTATACCAAGTTATTTAAAAATCCAGTAAGAAATAACAAAGTTACAGAGTGGACATGATTTTGCAAGAAAATTCTATTTTTAGTAACAGTGACCTTGACCTTGGACCTACAGGCATGGGTATTGTACGCGACACACCGTCTTGTCATGGTGAACATTTGTGCCGTTATTTTGAAATCCCTCCATTCATAACGAAGTTAAGGGCCAAGTGTATATTTTGCTTAACACAAAATGTAAGTGAAAAAGGGACATAATTTGAAAAATATTGGAAGCAGGGTTATGGGTCTTGTTGGCTATGATGTAGATTTTGATGGTGAAAATATATTTCAAGTTTCAAGGCAATATCTCAAGTAGTTATAAAGTTATGGGCAAATTGCATATTTTGCTTAACACAAAATATAAGAAAAAAGGGGCATAACTTGAAATATATTGACAGCAGAGTTATGGGTCTTGTTTGTAATGATGTAGAATTTGATGGTGAATATATATTCCAAGTTTCAAGGTGATATCTCAAGTAGTTTATAAGTTATGGACCAAAGTGCATATTTTCCTTAACGCAAAATTTAAGTGAAAAGGGGCATAACTTGAAAAATCTTTGTAGCAGAGTTATGGGTGTTGTTGGTAATGATGTAGAATTTGATGGTGGATATATATTTCAAGTTGATATCATAAGTAGTTTTCAAGTTATGGAAAGTGCATTTTTTTGTTTAACGGACGCCGACGGGGACGCCGACGCCGACACCAGGGCGAGTAGGATAGATCCCCTATTCTTCAAATAGTCGAGCTAAAAATCAGCCTACTGGTAAGCCCTATCAAGACAATCTTTGCGCATTTCGATGCCTAGCTATGCATCGTGGCCACGATATCAAGTCTATAGAAAGTCCTGCCAAAGACTTATATAGGCAGTGGTCTCAGGAATCAATAGAGGCATTTGAAGGCTTTAGTATCGAAGCCTTTCCCGAGTTTGAAACCCTATTCGAAGTAAACATGAAAGTCTACAGTTTGCAGGAAGACGGGTTTGCAAAATCCATCTACAAATATATATATATATATATATATATATATATATATATATATATATATATATATATATATATATATATATATATATATATATATATATGAAAACCATCTCTCCTACATCAGAGTTTTCAAAATATACCCGCAGAAGTACCAATGCATGACCTGCGATCGACATTTTAATCATGCCGGAACACTTCATCGTCACCAGCGTGTTTGCAGCAACAAGACCAAATACGTCTATCCGGGCGGATTTCATAAAGCACAGGATTCTATTTTTGATCGTTTGAGCGATTTCGGTATCGACGTCCCCGAACAGGAACGCCTCTTTCCGTGGTTCATATGCTACGACTTTGAGGCCGTGTTAGAAAACATCCACGATCAACCGACCCAGTTTCTTGAGTGGAGTCATAAACACGTTCCCTACAGCGTGTCCATATGTAGCAACGTCCAGTGTCACACGGAACCAATATGCATCATAGAACCCGACCAAGACCAACTGGTGCAACGTATGGTGTCTACGATGAAACACATTGCCTAGCGGGTGTTTGTACTGGCGGAAGATAAATGGGGATGGGTGCTAGATGCTATCGATGAAAAGATCGATGCAGACGATAACGACACCTGGGAAGCCGATGAGAACTGTGGCGATAATGTCTGTGACGAGGCGGCTGAGGGTGAGCCAGGCAAGAAACCCATATACCCCTTATGCAAAGTGTATGGTCAGATGGAAACCTACCTGTGTCAGGTTCCGGTGTTAGGGTTCAACTCAGCCAAATACGATCTGAATTTAATCAAGCGCTGCTTAGCCAAGCATCTGAACCTACACGAGAACGCCGATACTTTTGTGATCAAGAAAGATAACTCTTATACTTGTTTACGGAAATTTATTTAAAAGGAATAAATATTTTGGACTTATTTACTCCAAGTAAGTGTAGATTAACAGTCTTCATGATTTGATGCTATTGGTATGTCCGCTAACTCATCAGGAAGAGAGAAACGTGACAGAGAATCGCCAGGGCTTACTAGCCCTTTGTGCAAACGAAGCAAGATGGCGACAACAGATAATGATGGTATTTCGTGTGCTTCACCTATTTTAAGTCCGTCAGGTCTCTCCGAGAGAATGGACAAAATGATGGAAATACTTATGGCAGTTAAGAAAGGCCAGGAAAGTTTGCAGAAAACGTTTGACAGTAAAATTGAGAGATTGCGAAATGATGTTCTCTCAACAATTGATGACAAAATAAAGGCCGTAAAAGTTGATATTGACCTACAATTCGCCTCCCTAGAAAAACGAATTTGTGACCTAGAAATTCAATTCCAGTCATTCAAGGAGACAGACTGTGCACCGGGCGATTTTACCGTTAATAACTGCGACATTACGGTAATTGCATCCAACGTACCTGAGCGGGAAGGAAAGTCACGGTTAGATAATGCGCACGATTTAATCGACGCACTGGGTGATGAGATTTCGGCACAGGTGACAATTAAAGACGTTAAAAGGTGTAATAACAGAAATACTGGGAAACCACCACTACTGAAAATAGCATTTTCATCGGTAGAAGAAAAAGTGAGTATTTTGCGGGCCAAAAAACTGTTGAAAAACAATGCCGCATACAAAACTGTGTATCTTCATAGCAGTAAAACTCCTCACACTGAACGTATTTTGGAATTGAATGCCAAAACACTACTATCGGAATTACCGAATGGACACCAGTTCCGAGTTACGGCGAACGAACGTATCGTCAAGAAGGATACATCCAGCGATGATAATCCTATTGGCCGAAATTCCTCTTCCGGTGTCAACCGCCGATCGTCTGCTTCCGATCAGGATAAGTCCGACTCCCGGATTTTAGAACTTTCTCTGTCCATCGCTCATATTAATGTTTTTGGATGGACAGAATCCAAACATCCGTTGAGAGCAAAGCTAGTTGAACATATTGATGCCGATATCGTCTGTGTTAACGAAACCCATTTAAAAAATGACCAGACTTTACATTTTGATAATTACCGCTTCTATGGACATAATCGCAAACAACTACATGTGAATGCCCCTAAAGGCTCGGGTGGAGTAGGCATTTTTGTTAGAAACTGTCTATTTAATAAGTTTTCTATTGAGATCATTGATAAAAGCTATGAGGGAATATTAGGTACTTCTTTCCAGAGTAAAGACACTGATTACAAATTTACAGTCTATGCAGTATATATGCCCCCAGAGAATTCAACATGGGGCAGGAATGCAAATGACTTTTACGCACATTTATTAGGGCAAATGTATTTATTGTCGGACAACGATGCATTTTTTGTTTGCGGGGATACTAATTCGCGCTTAGGGAATTTATCAGAAATTATTGTAGATGTAGACCTCATACCACAAAAGGTTGTGATTGAAAAATGTGTTAATCAGCATGGACATACGTTTATATAATTTTTAACTGAATCTAAAATGTGTGTTTTAAATAACCATTTTTTGCCTGATTCAGATAATTTACATCAGTATCCTCTAAGGGAAAGTCTGTAGTCGATTATGTATGTACACCACGTGACTGCTTTAATTCTTGCAAAGATTTTGAAGTTATCTCCCCTTCATCAATTGTTGATAGATACAATTTGCAATTCCTTTATTGGTCAGCGCAGCAAACTGCCCGATCATTATTTCTTGCGCTTTGTATACATTTATAAAACTGTTATCTCGGATAGCAGAAACGTTAGTGAACATAAAAATGTCAGGCCTATTTTTAATCAAAAAGTTTTTAAGTTGAAAAGAATTCCTGAAGACTTTTCTGTTCTGATCTGGCAAAAAAAAGCGCTTGAAATGTTGATTCGTAATATTGAATTATGTAGAGAAAATCAAGAAAGTATTGATTTGTTGTATGAAGATTTTGTTCAGAAACTTTTGCATGAAATGAACAAATGTATTCCTATAATTGACTGTACAAGAAAAACTCGAAAACGTTGTAAACAATTTAAGCCTTATTGGGAATGATGAGCTTGAAATTTTATGGCAAAATGTCCGCAGATCAGAGAGGGAATTTCTAAAATTTCGGGGTGACAAAAATACACAAAATCGACTTAAGTTGGCCCAAGACGCATTTGACAGGCGATAAAGGTCTGCTGAAAGGCAGTATAAAAGATCATTGGCTTTTGATATTGATAGCGCGAGCACGAATAATCCTAGAGAGTGTTGGAATCACATTAAGCAGCTATAGGTCCTAAACGTAAAAGCTCTATCCCACGTGAGGTTTATAATGATCACGGAAAAACGAACGGCTAAAAAGCAAAACGTCACCTTTGCTTTGTTTGATCTCCAGAACAGTGATCTATACCAAACCATCAAACAGAACATCGTGGGTTGTCCCAGCATTATCTTTACCCGGCATCACTGTGTCGGGAAAACCTTGATACGAGGTAAGAAAGAGTGTGGTTCCATTCTAGGGTTCGATGCCCAATGCTCTTTTCCTGCAGTCAATAGGTAAAGAGATGCCGGTAGGTCCTTTCGTTCGTCGTCGGGGTGACAATGACTTCAGACCGGAGCTGAGAGATAAATACGTGTCAGCCTATTACTGGATGGAGTGGCTCAAACTTACTCAAGGAATGAACATTGCGACAAAATGAATTCTGGCAGAGAAGTGAGAGTTGGAAAATACTTAGTAGATGGGTACTCACAGCCAAGAACCTTCATGAAAAAGCAACGGTATACCAATTTCACGGGTGCTGTTGGCACGGTCATCTGTGCTATCTAACAAAAAATATTAAAGACGAGAACTGGAGAGCTAGTAAAGGGAAAAAGTATAAGAAAACTCTGGATATCACAGCCTCCTTGAAAAAAGAAAACGAGGTGATAGAGATGTGGGAATGTCAATTCAGGTTTTATTGTCAACGCAACCCGTCTATCTACGACTTCATCGCCCCTTTTCTGCACCACAGATATCCCGTACGAAATCATTGGCGAGCACATGCAGGAGCACGACGAAAAATATAATCTTTCCAAGACTCCGAGAAAACTTCTCGTCGGTGGCATGGGAGCGAAACAAATTCTTCTCGCCACACCTTTGTTGCAGTGGTACATTAACTATGGCTTGATCGTGACCAAAATCTACCAGGTGGTCGAATACCAAAAAGGTAAAATATGCATATCAGGAATCGCCACATCCAGAAAAAACAGCCTCCCGACACAGTCAAGAAGAAGAGAGGGAGAGAGCATGGTTAATAAAATGATCAGTTTCAAAAAAGACAACACTAACAATTAACAAAAATGAGAACCCGAGGTGTTACCGCCTCGGAACGGTCAGATCAAATTGCCACTGGGGGTTTAAACCAGGTTCTAGGGTGCACCAACCTCACACTTGCCCCAACAGGTTCTCATATCACAGAACAAATACAAGTTGTCTTGGTGAAACAACTCCAACCCACTTATTGGCTCAACAATGTTGCATGCAAAAGCACACAAACATATAAGACATAAGAACCTAATAGCATTGCAAAGCCAAAGGGCGTGTACTCAATGATCTTACCGAGACCAGAGCTCCTGGAGTAAAATCAGCAAGAAAACGATGACAGGGATAAAAGAAACAAATCGAGCTTCTAAGTACTTTTAAGAAAAGATTTCCCCATAAACCTTCATAAACTCTTAAACCCCTGCCACCGTCGTGCAATCAAAGAAGTAAGCATAATGATCAACTGTAGAAGGGTTAATCACAAGGCCTGCAGAGTGCTGTAAAATGTTGGTAACCTTTCTTTTTAAATTTACAGATGTTTTTTTACAAATAACCGGGGGAAATTAACATTGCCCTTTATCTTCTTAAGTTTATAAATTAAATCTCCATAAAAAAAACTGGCTGTGAAATATCTTGTTGCAATAGTGATTTTAAACTGCACCTGTATTTATGAATTAGATCTGGGTATCGACGATAAAATTTGCAAAACGTTTTCCTTAATTTGTGTTACCAATAACCCTGTTTTAAAAGTTTTTTCTGTGATGCAAAGATTACGTTCATTGAAATCATTAACGTCGTTGCAAGCTCTCAAGCTGTGAGATATAAACCCCGTAAGATGTAGTACGGGGAACATCGCCGTCTAATAACGGAAAATTTACTATATTACAATTAAATCATCTCTTTTATCATATATTTTAGTAGTGACGTAACCATTTTCAATTGACAGATTTAGATCGAGAAAATTTGCTTGCTTTTCTGAAGTGTTCGCTTTATTAAGTTGTAGTTCTTTAGGGTAAATCTTATTAACCAGTAATGGAAAATGGTTATTATCTATATCTAATAAATCATCAAGGTACCTCGAGGTGTTGTTAAAAGCTGTAATAATATCATGTTGATGTTCAGTAGAAAGGGATAACATAAAGTCTCTTTCATAACAGTATAAAAACAGATCAGCAACAAGGGGTGCACAATTAGTACCCATTGGGATGCCTATTACTTGTTTATAAATAGAGGTACCGACTCTAACATAAATATTATCCAGTAAGAAAGTTAGCGACTCTATTAGGTCTTGCCAAGTCCATAAAGTATAATTATCATAAGAATCATCTGTAAAAAATGCCCTATGTTCATTAAAAGCGATGAAGGTTTTATTTTCTCTAGCAAACGTTTTTTCAATGTTACATATGACCGACAGGCTTATAGCAATATTTAAAAGTTAAACACTCTCATGATTTTGGTGTATTTTCAATGATCTGTAAATCAGAGGTGATTTTATTGTAATTAAAAATTGTATTTCTAGTTGGTTTGTTGTATCTATAACAAACCATAGGCGATTCAGTATTCTTGAAATAATTAGGAACAGGCGATTGAACTGTTTTATCTTTAAATATACTATAAAGGTCAATAAAATCTATTCCTTTATTTATAAAAGAAATTGTAAGGAAATGTCTTTGATGGTAAGATTCATAGTCAATGTGTGGCCTGAGAACATGCCGAGTATAACACTGAATAAAACTTGCAAGCTCGTAAAATGGATGGGTTCTTAGGACGATATCGTCGGCTTCCTCGTCCAGTTTCTGCTGACTTGATAAAGAAAGAGAAGCCGGCCTAGATAGCATAGCGTGTCTGTCAGATGGTTTTAAAACAATACTAAGGTCATGAATAGAACAAAGAATACGTGATTTTTTTTTAATGTTTCCATTAGATCTGCTTCCGTGCGACCACGATTTTCTTTTACGTATTTCAAGCAATTTAAAGACGTCATAAGCAGGATTTTTTAGAAATGTTGCCTTCCTGATAAATATTATCATTTAAACCAAGTGGGAAAGAGTTTGTGATTTTTAAATCCATTTTTGTTCCGAAACGAGTCTGGCCCTGATTTTAAATGCTCTAGATGCAGCGCTGTCAAATGTAAGTTTTTTTACTGGTTGGACGGATATATTTTGTAAACGGTGTCCTGAATGTTTAAAATGTTGGTATAAAATGCTCACAGCTGTTTCAAAGAATGTGAAAGATGTGAGTAATGCCAGACGAGCTGGAGACAGCGATCCGGACACAGCCATACTAATAAAGTCATTGGGAATTCCTCATACGGATCGTTGGTTATGGACCAAACAAAGCACAAACAGATAAAGTATGTCCAAGGCGAAAACGAAACTAATCTGGAAATTAACGATACTTTATTTCGAAAACTCGACTGCCTCGATCAAAAAGATCAATACTACGAGATTGAAATGGCTAAGAGAAAGATCAAATTAGATCTACCCATTCAACTCGGGTATTTCATTCTTCAATATGCCAAACTGCGCATGCTCGAGTTTTATTTTGACTTCATGGACGTCTATATCGACAGGTCGGATTTCGAATATTGCGAAATGGATACAGACACCGCCTATATGGCCATTTCGGGAACCTGCCTCGAGGGGATTATTGTCGGTCATCCTGATGACCGACATATTATAATGGACCAAACTTGACCTTTGAAGGGTAACATCGGTTAACAGCGGCACCGGACGTGGTCACTTTAGACAACGCCGCCCGTCTAGAGCTTGAGAATGCTATTCCGTTCCCCCTATTTGCAAGAAAAGTCTTCTAAATGTTGATGAAACAATATTTGGACGTTGTAGTAACATCAAATCAGAAACTGAGCTGATATATAACGACATGTTAAATTGTATTTTCTACAGAGTGTAGAAATAATGATATGCGTCTTTTTTTAGAAAGTCACGTGATGCAAACCTTCATAGCAAAATATTATTTGCTTATAAATTGAACTGATACTTTATTTGAATCAAACATCTGTTCAGGATGATCCCATATTTGAAATAGATTCGATCCGTTATATTGATTTTGTTGGTCAAAAACAAGACATCGTTTATGTTTTTCTTAGAGACTAATGAATATCCGACTTTGGCGGGAAAGGCTGTCTGTAAACAAAAGTTTACAAAAAGCTAGTCGGTCATTAGCATAACTTTTTAACCAAAAATGTATTCCAAAACCTAGAGTTCAACAACAAAATTTTGTCACTGTCCTAGGGTGGGGGGGGGGGGGGGGGGTAAGCAGCCTGACAGGGACTCAAATTATTATATTTATTATTCTGATCTTCAACAATTTCGTTAGAATGCTGAACTTCAACATGTAATATTGCTGGTTCTCGCACATTTTCCTGTTTTTTGTTTGTTTGTTTGTTTTAATGATGTCAATTTCAGTGTATGCCATGTTAGATGACATAATGCGGGTTTCAAAAAAACTCATGTGCATGCGTTGACTTTGAAAATTGATGAAAACTTTTACCCATGTGTTAACATTAAAAATTTTCTTTCTTGTGGTATAAATCACCAAAGATACGGTCGTGAAATAGTAGCGGCTTATAGCAAACGAGGAGATGTTTTAAACAAGCATTTAGGAGGAAACGAATGCTCAGAACTTTCCTTAATTGTCAAAATATTGTCTTTTAAAGAGAGATTATGCGTTTTTGCGCATTCCAGTGCAAATGTTGCGAATGTTCTCAGAAGTTAACGGAAGTTTAGCGAAGTGAGGTGATCATTGTTTAAAGTAAAAAAGGGATCAGCGATTTTGCAATCTGTTTGCGATTTCCAGTGCAGTTTCGGTGAACGTTCTCAGAAGATACCGGAGGTTTAGCGAATGTGACATGACCATTGTTTAAAGTAAACATAGGGATCAGCATGGGCAATATTTTCATCTAATATCACAAGCGTAGTCAATGGGGCGGCGCTACGCTAAAAGACAGTCATCAATACGATCAATAAGCTGCGGACGACAGAGATAAACGACTAGGATGGCCACAGGAGGTTAATTGCACTTTATGATTACACGTTTAGCGTGGAAGCATCAATAATGATTTTGTTTATTGAACTTGTATACTATCAATTTACAGGATAAATGGCGACACGTTACCTCAGTTACAAGTACTTCGTTAGTCAAGTTTGTTGAAAAATCATTTCAATCCATAATTACAAATGTAGTTGAAATCAGATAATCATCCTCACAATTTTGCATTTCACGAGCGCATTATTGAAATAACCCGAGCTGCGAGAGTTTAAACCTAGTTGGCTTGATGACTACCCATCTCTTCATTAGTTATGAACATTACATTTTATCTTTTATTCGCAATTACTAATTCAGAGGAACATTTATATACAAGTATTATGCTCTTTCACAAAGATTTGCATAAAAGTGCCTAGTTTTGAGCTTGTTGCACAAAAACTGCCATGGTTTTTTATATCTATTTCCCTGTCCTTTTGATATCCAAGTTGGAGCACTAATTACGATGCGGTATTTTATGTTTTTGATATGCTTTGAAGTCTTTAACAGGCTCAATGAAACCGAGCCTGCAATATTTTTACATTTTTCGTCTTCGGTGGTTTTCAAAGTGACTTTTTCATCGAGTTTAAGTAAACAAAACTTAAACGTTTGTTTTAAAATAGAAACTTGGTAACCATTCTATACGTGCATCTGTATTTTTATCATTTAAACTTTAACTATTTAATTTATGTTACAAAACTTCCGCCGCCATAATATTCAAAACTTGCCCTTGAATATATGCATTATTAACGAAATACGAATTGATTTATTTTGATTCCCCTATTCCCTCCCAAAACCGCATCTATCCATGCGTTCTCTTCTTGGGGTCTATAGTGAACGGTTGGACTCGTCGCAGTTGCAATCCAAAATGAGTTGTAAAAGATTTCCGGGGATACCCTTGACCCCAATGTCTGCTTCCCCATACACATGCAATATAACGGATCTGAATTCGGTCTTGGGATACTAAACAATAACATTATTTTGACAAGTACAGTAAGGTAGACAACAAAAGTAAATACAAGCACGAATACATACCTACTTATTCTATTAATTTATTTGCTAATGACCGACTAGCTTTTTGGAAAGCTAAAACTTGTTAAACCTGGCATGCGAGAGAAGTATCGACTTGGACTAATGGGCTTTTGCACCGACACAGATGTAGAAGCTGACGCTCAACATCATTGGTTTTCACGCATCTGTTGTTCCAAACATGCAAAATATGACAAGAGAGCACCGGGGCCTTGATAAATTAGAATATCAAGGTGACGAAATGATTGGTCTCTGAAGTAAAACCTACATTGTAAGGAAGACAAGGTTTTTAAATCCATCCAGCCGTAACATTGCTGCCAGCCGTCTATTAGCTCGAGCCAAAATGTTAAAACCAAGGAAAAGTCTTCAGAAGTCGCGACAGACTCAGGAATTTAAATTCAGCTCCAAAGGGATAAGCAAGAGATCCGTGAAGGCACCGATGTCCGCTTTTCGTCAGGTTCTTCAAACGGGAATTGTTCAGTGGCAATAACTGCGGTTTCAGAGTGAGAAACAATGCGGTGAGAGGGGTTTCCTACTTCTATTGTAAGAGAAAGATGCTAAACGAAGGCATTCACACGGATCCTCTCGACATAACACTGTGTCCTGTGCGACATCAGAAAGATGAAACCGAGGATGAATCCGTCTCTGATCGAGATCTTATCGATATGCTGGCTAAGCATTTTGAGGATTGAAGTGTATAAAGTTTGATACATCGGGACTGTTTTGTCATTCATCAAGATGTATCCCTTCCCGGAATGTACGTCTATATCTGTGTCAGGAGCTACGTGCCTGGGTGTGTGGATTGATGCAACACAAAGAGGAGGTGTTTGTTAGTCCGCCGCAGAAAGTGTTGTACTGCTACGGGATATACCAACCTTTGTTTGAAGTAATGGAAAAAGAGCTTCCATTTATCACTTTTCATCATGGTTTACTTACGGAGGACGAGCTGAATGCACTATCTGAAGACAAAGTATGCAATCTCGTGACGTTAGTCGATTTGATGGAAAGTGTGATGTCATCACCGGAAATGGAGAATTTATTCGTCAAGGGAATGCATCATCGTCATCTGAGTATATTGTACTTTAACCAAAATTTTTACTGCAAAGGAAGACAGCCGCACGATCAACTTAAATACACACGTGTTAGTGCTGATGAAAAATCCGAGACATATCCGAGTTGCAATGCTTGGCAAGACAGGCTTTCTTGGGAAAAAGCGCGTTTATCATGGAGGCCTATAAAGACGCCACACAAGAGCCTTGTGGTTGTTTGGTCCTAGACTTCTCTCCTTCCGCGGTGGAAGCGTACCGAGTGAGAAGTAAAGTATTTCCGGGAGAAGACACCGTCGTGTACCGACCCAAATAAATATAAAAAGTGTTGTTAGTTTAATAGTGTTGCCCAAACGAACCTTGAACGAAAACGCGTCAACATGCAGAAAATGATCTTGCTGCCGTACGACAGATACCAACGACTTATGACATCTAGTCAAGTCAACTCGAGTATCGCTAAACGTCAGGAAGCGGTGTCAAAAGAAGAAGTTACTTCGGAGCAATCACTTCCGTAAAGTCGGAGAAATCAGAAGTGGCATCTAACACACACTCTTCTAAATACATCGAACAGTTACTTTCATCGTTTCCTAGAACTTTGCAAGGTAGGGCACGTGCGTTATTAACTTTTATTGTGCCTCACTTCAGTTGGAACGCGCTAGGAGAAGTGATCATCGCTGACGAAAAAATACCAAAATCCAACATCGTTGATCTGGTCACAGCTAAAAGATAACAAGGATTTTCGCCCAGCTGGATTGGAGCAGTTTAACCTTTTGCTTAAAAACATAAACGTTCCTTTCAGTCTACTGAGGATCTCCCGACGAGATCAGACGGGAGAAGGAAAATCCCTCCACCACCCGGTAGCCCAGTGAGAAGGAAACTGAACACTTCGACAATATCTAAAGTGAAATGGCTAAAACTTTAAAGTACGAAGATTACCTCGCGAACGTATTATGACCCAAAACATCCTGCGGCCTACGCCGGAGTCGACAAGCTTTACAGAGCTGTCCGACAAGAGGGAAAATTTGTTTTGGGACGGGATAAAATTAGAAGCTGGTTGTTGAAGCATGACTATGCCGTGCATATAGAAGACCGCGGAAAATTTAAACGAAGAAGGGTCGTGGCTCCTATTGTGGATTATCAGTGGGACGTTGATACTGCCAACATGGATTATTATAAGAAAGAAAACGATGGATACGCTTATTTTGTGCTGGCTATAGACATTCTGTCGAAGTTCGTGTGGACAGTACCATTGCGTACCAAGACGGGAAAAGAGATTGTGCCGGCATTCAAACAAATGTTTTCTCAAGGGAGAGAACCGACTCAAGTCAGAACTGACAAAGGGACGGAATTTGTTAACAAAGACGTTAAACAATATCTGAAAAAAAGGCGTGACCTACTTTGTAACACAAAACATTGTTAAGGCATCCTTTGCTGAACGAGCCATCAAGACGATCAAAGCGCGTCTTACTCGTTATATGACCCATAAACAAGTCCCACGCTGGATAGACATTCTTCCAGATGTGACAGAAAGTTATAACAAGACCTATCATCGATCCATCCGACGCTCTCCAGCGAGCGTTGCAAACAAAGACTCTGTGGAGTTGTGGAAACTTCAATACAGAACGACCCCTGTCTCTTCATCAGTATCAAAGTCGCACAAGGTTGTCGCCTACCAGTTCAAAGTGGGTGATCTGATCAGAGTGTCCTTCATACGTCGTCCATTCCGGAGAGAGTACGACGAACGTTGGTCGAGAGAACTGTTTGTGGTGAATCAACGTTTCATGAGAGAAAATATTCCGCAATACGAACTGAAAGACTACTCGGGCGAAATAATAAGTGGTAAGTTTTATCAAAATCGGTTGATGCAGGCTTACGAACAGGATACCTACCTGGTAGAACAAATAATACGGTCGAGAAAAAAGAGAAGGAAAAAAGAATACTGTAGAACTGGATTTGTTCGCGTTGGTTTTATTTTCGCTAATATTCGCGAATCGCTTGCCTCGCGAATTCATAAATATCGCGAATATATGATGAGTTTTGATAAATCCGATACTAATTATCCGAAAAGAGGCGACTTAAAATAGAACTGTTAATCTCTTCTAACGCCACATATAATTACTTTTGATCCATCATTCATTTATTTGAATTGATTATTTGAATAAATTTGGCAAATAATATAAACGATTATTTCCTTAAACTTTGTTAAATTTTGAGTAATTTATTATAATACAGGAAACAATATAGCTATTGTCAGAGTTGTTTGTTATATTTCGCACTTAACAAAAGGCAGCTTGGCTAACATTATTATGTTTATTGATAGTTTAAATTGCTTAATATCTCAGTAAGGACAATGGTTTATATCTATGTGTTTAACTATGAAATCGTGATCATGGTTATAACTTATACTTTATATTTTCGGTTTCGAGTCTGACGACGTCGCGAATTTATGAATACGCGAATAAAGAAAATTGCTGATTTTTTACGAAAATCGCGAAATTTTGACCTCGCGAAATTAATGCGTTTTACAGTACCTACTTAGGTGGAAAGGCTGGGCGCCAAAGTTTGACTCCTGGATTAGCGATAGGACTTGAAAAGTTTAAAAGGTGGGGTATCGCCTAATTCTTCGTCATAAAGCGTTTGTAAAAAGAATAGAAAAGCATTTGCCTTTGTTCGAATTACTCGTTCAATCCTCGGATGAACAGCGCGTTGCAATTTTGAAATCACTTACTGGACCTCAACTGCGAGCCATACTGGAAGCTATATATAACGCGCTAAAGGGGACGTGTCCTATACCGATTAAAGATAAGAAGAAACTGTTCCAACACAGACATATCATTCGGCGTTTGGTCTCAAAGGAACTCATCCGCCAGCAGCAACAGCGTCTTTTAAAGAAACATCGACAATTGATACCACTGTTTCTAAAACCCGTTATAGTCTTCTTGAAAAGGAACGGCGACTGAAAGGTATATTTACGTTTAAAGCGATGAAAGCAACGAATACTTTATCGATAATACGACGTACAAATTCAAAGTACAGTTAAAGTTACTTTGTACATGCCAGGTAAATGGAAGGTAGCCCTGGTGCATTTTCATGCCACGGAAAAAAGAGATGCGTCGATCAAAGCGGACGAAGGACTTTACATTTACACGGATTTATGCAAAGAAAATGTTGTGTACGGAGAAGAACGTCCGCTTTTACGGCGACTTGAGAAAAACAGCAAAGCAAAGTGGGACTATACCTTTACAAATCCATTTTATGTTTCTGTCACCAAGCAGGAATTGCGGGAAATCGAGATCTATATAAAGCGAGAAAATGACGAGAATGCCACAGAGTTGATGAAACCAGTGTACTTGGCACTTCATCTGAAACAGTATCCTTTCTTTTGACTATGAAGCTCTACGTGCCTAATATACAAAAGTGGTTGGATTTTTTCGAGCGAGTCAGCACCGGTAAAACTCAGTTATCCCAGTTGGGAACCGGAAGGCGACCGCAAGTCATAACAATCGACCAATCAAAACCATTTTCTCTGAAAGCCGTTTTACCGGCAGAACAAACGGCGGATCAAGCCAAATCCGAAAAAAGTTGCCGATGCACTTCAGTCTACGACAGGACAATGAACGAAGCGCAAGGCTTCCAGCACACCTACAAAAGAAAAAAGATGCAGAAGACAACATTAAAATCAAAAGGTGGTCGAAAAAAACAAAAAGGACAAGGCAAGAAAGGATATCAAGATATATTTGAAATCAAGTAAGAAAATCATGTCTGTGTTTAAGAGGAGTTCAAAGAAGGATTAGTGTCTGAACTAGCCTTGTTTGACTTACCTCCTGCCCAGACCAGTGTCTCGGAAGTCTACTATGAAGAAATTAGTCCGTTGTCTCAAGTGTACACAGATGGTTCCTTCGAATTTCGGATCAGTGGACAGAACTCTATGGATTATTTGGATATGCAAAATTCTCAATTGTACGTCAAACTGAAAGTTCAGAAGTCTGACGGCACTGCTCTAGCAGGCGAAAAAGTCGGACCCGCCAACTTGCTTTTGCAAGCCTTATAAATGGTGCAAAAGAGAACATGCTGAGCCTAACGCACTTTCTAACTGGAAAAAACATATATTTAAAATAATAGACACTCGTATATCATTTTATGAAAGAAACATTGCTTTATTACCACCTCGACCTCGTTTTAACTTTCGTCATTTAAAAAAGGAATTCAAGACTTTCATAACAAATTTGTTTTAACACCCGCTGATAAGGCTTCTAATAATGTAATTATAGTGTGACGGGTGCACTATATTAATATTCAAACTGAAAAACTGAACAGCACTAATGCTTATGTACTGACTTCTTCTTCTGAGAGTGATATTGTTACTGCACACACACTCTACAAATTACAAAATTTAGAATCAGTATTGAGCCGAAACAAGACAAAGTACCTACAATGTATTGGTTGCCTCAAATGCATAAAACACCGTACAAAGCAAGATTTATTGCTAACTCTAGTTCTTGCACTACTACTAAATTATCCGTGCTCTTAACTTCTTGTCTTACAGCTATTAAAGAATTAGGTTTTGCGATAAGGATTTTGAAACTTCTGGCAAAAATTTATTTTGGTCGATTAAAAATTCAAATGACGTTTTGAAAAAGCTTAAATCAAATAATTTTCAGGCGTTCTGTTTGTCTACTTATGATTTCTCAACTTTATATACCTCGCTCCTTCATAATTTAATAAGAGACAAACTAACCAGTCTCATTGAAAAAACGTTTGCTAGAGAAAATAAAACGTTCATCGCTTGTAATGAACATAGGGCATTTTTTACAGATGGTTCTTATGATAATTATACTATATGGACTTGTCAAGACCTAATAGAGTCGCTAACTTTCTTACTGGATAATATTTATGTTAGATTCGGTACCTCTATTTATAAACAAGTAATAGGCATCCCAATGGGTACTAATTGTGCACCCCTTGTTGCTGATCTGTTTTTATACTGTTATGAAAGAGACTTTATGTTATCTCTTTCTACTGAACATCAAGATGATATTATTACAGCTTTTAACAACACCTCGAGGTACCTTGATGATTTATTAAATATAGATAATAACCATTTTCCATTACTGGTTAATAAGATCTACCCTAAAGAACTACAACTTAATAAAGCGAACACTTCAGAACAGCAAGCAAACTTTCTCGATCTAAATCTGTCAATTGAAAATGGTTATGTCACTACTAAAATATATGATAAAAGAGATGATTTAATTTTAATATAGTAAATTTTCCGTTTTTAGACGGCGATGTTCCCCGTGCAACATCTTACGGGGTTTATATTTCACAGCTTGTTCGCTTTTCAAGAGTTTGCAACGATATTAATGATTTCAATGAACGTAATCTTTGCATTACAGAAAAACTTTTAAAACAAGGTTATCGGTATCACAAATTAAGGAAAACATTTTGCAAGTTTTATCGTCGATACCCAGATCTAATTCATAAATACAGGTGCAGTTTAAAATCACTATTGCAACAAGGTATTTCACAGCCAGTTTTTTTATGGAGATTTAATTTATAAACTTAAGAAGATAAAGGGCAATGTTAATTTCTCCCGGTTATTCGTAAAAACCATCTGTAAATTTAAAAAGAAAGGTTACCAACATGATATTTTACAGCGCTCTGCATGCCTGGTGATTAACCCTTCTACAGTTGATCATTATGCTTACCTCTTTGGTTGCACGACGGTGGCAGGGGTTTAAGAGTTTATGAAGGTTTATGGGGAACTCTTTTCTTAAAAGAACCTAGAAGCTCGATTTGTTTCTTTTATCCCTGTCATCGTGTTCTTGCTGATTTTACTCCAGGAGCTCTGGTCTCGGTAAGATCATTGAGTACCCTCCCTTTGGCTTTGCAATGCTATTAAATTCTTACGTTTTATATGTTTGTGTGCTTTTGCATGCAACATTGTTGAGCCAATAAGTGGGTTGGAGTTGTTTCACCAAGACAACTTGTATTTGTTTTGTGATATGAGAACCTATTGGGGCAAGTGTGAGGTTGGTGCACCCTGGAACCTGGTTTAAACCCCCAGTGGCAATTTCATTTGCCACTGACCGTTCCGAGGCGGTAACCCCTCGGGTTCTCATTTTTGTTAATTGTTAGTGGTGTCTCTTTTGAAACTGATCATTTTATTAACCATGCTCTCTCCCTCTCTTCTTCTTGACTGTGTGGGGAGGCTGTTTTTTCTGAATGTGGTGATTCCTGATATGCATATTTCACCTTTTTATTTTAAACAACCGAAGTCACGCTGCAGAACAAAGCGACGATTACCTGCAACTACAATCCAATAGAGCTTACCTTCAGACGTTGCTGAATAACGGGCTAAACGCTCTTTCGTCTCAGCTACAGACGCAGCTGTGGCTTCAGGACGACTCCGATTCACCGGGTGTTACTGATCCGAGTGGTGCGAACAGTGGGCTTTTCGAATGAGCTAAATCAATAGCGACTTTCAAGGTGCTAGATCACAGGGACCCATCTTTCACCTGTTTTCAATCGAACGTTATTTGCTTAATCAAGTGGATGTTCAAACCAAATTGTACAGATCGCCGGCCAGTTTTGCATTTTTGGCTGCTGATAACTCAAGAGAGTTCAAAATCGACATCGAAGACATTTTCGTCTTGGCAAAGAAGATTCGAGTGAACCCCGCAGTTATCTACGGACACTCCAAAATCCTGGAAAAGCAGAATGCGCTCTATCCATATACAAAGGTGGAATGTCGATCTCAGAGTATCGCGACGGGTAGCACCTCCTTAAACTGGGAAAACATGTTTCAAGGGAGAAGACCGGAAAAAGTGATCATTGGTTTCGCCAAAAGCAAGGCGTTGAATGGAGATTACACCACCAACCCTTTCAATTTTGAAAACTGTGGAATCAAACATATCGCCGTGTACGCCGACGGTCTAGCAGTTGTGGGCAATCCTCTGAAAACGGATTTTACAAGCACTGATGGAACGACTGTGATGAGAGCCTACACTTATCTGCTACTTAGTGCCGGGAAATGGAGACGGGACGAGGGCAATGCTCTAGACAAAAACCACTTTATAAGCGGGAGCACACTCTTTGCCTTTCAGTTGGAACCGGACTTTTCACATCACGGAGAATTTATGTCTCTGGTGAAGAACGGCAACGTGAGACTAGAAGTACAGTTAAAGACCGGACTGACGGGTGAGTGCATATCATTGCATACAATGTTTTTTTTTCTTTTAGTTCTTTGGCCGAATTGAAGATTCTTTATGTGATAATAAATTTTTACAGCTTCAATAAAAAACAACAACAAAAAAACACAAAAAACCCACACAAAAAAACAAAAACAACATAAAAAACGTCATATCAGCAGTTTCATCACTTTAAATATGTTTTGTTCTTGCATGCTACTCATCTTTCTAACGGCTATTGAATCTCGTTAATAAATTTCGTGATGTAAAAAAATTTAAAACAATGTTGTTTTCATTATTTCAGAACCGATGAGCTACAGACCCCGGGTATTTTAAAATCAACCAACATCGAGATATTTTCGTACAGTAATGAATACGCCTCAGCTGGAATGCATGATTGATTGTGACCAGATGTTATGAGACAAGGTCATTGGTGTATACGGCGCGGACCAGCTTCCTCGCAGCTGCTTCAGAAAAGCGTATGGTTTCATCGCTAACACCAAACCCTATCCTCTTCCTGGGCCTTGGTGTGCTTTTTACGACGATGGGCTAGGAACCGTTCTGTTCTTCGATAGTTACGGTAGAATTCCGAGTCAGAATAGTGTGTATTTCGAACGCTGGATACACAGAATGGCAAAGACTGTGCAAACGAATCGTGTACAGATTCAGAGTGATGACTCAACCGTGTGCGGACTTTATTGTATAATGTTTTACGTCACATACTGAATGGAGATACTTTGGATGATTTTATTCAGACATTTGATTCCACCAATACCCGTGTAAATGATTCTTTTATATATTATGTTGTCACACATGCATTCCCCTGCTGCTTCAGCAAGAATACAGGACAAATATGCCACTCTCTTTGCCAAAATGTTTGAATATATGATTCGAATATTTTGAAATGTATATTTTTATCTGAATTGTGCTTGATTTGTTTTTAAATGCTGTGTACATAAAATTATGATAAGAAATAAAAGTGTGTGAGGTTGATCTTTGTATATATTTATATATTCTCTCGCATGACTGTAACAGTAGAAAAGAACTATAATTAAAAAAGTAGAGTAGATTCAAGCGATTGTTTTTATTTGAAATTTGTCTGTCTGTCTGTCTGTCTGTCTGCCTGCCTGCCTGCCTGCCTGCCTGCCTGCCTGCCTGCCTGCCTTCCTGCCTGCCTGCCTGTCTGTCTGTCTGTCTGTCCGTAAATTCTTTTTTTTCAGTTTGCTCTTTTCTGTTGTATATTATCTGTTCTATTTGTCACTTCATCGCGCGTATATGTGTCTTGTAGAAAAAATGCTACTTTGAAATTTATTTCCCATCGGAGTATTTTGAAATGATTTTAAATCGTTTTATATATAAACATAGAATAAAAAAAACAAAGATGATGAATATACAAAGTAAGCAAAGAGTGAATAGGAACAAGAGAAGCCGTTATACATCAAATCAGTCAGCCACAATAAAAATAATAAAATCGAAACACTTTTTTAACTGATTTATTCCTTGAGATACAAAAGCTATCGGTAAACATAAGTATCAATTCCATTTTAAGTCGAATCAAACACAGACATAAATTCTTTTAAAAGCTTTTTTCAAGCTCAAAAAGTTGTTGGGTCCATTTAATCATTCTTGCTTTCCATGCTGGTGTTTTCATTTCCGTCTCTCTCTAGTCTCGGCAGCAAATTTTGAGTTTATACAATTCCACGAGCTCCGGTGATGTGTCTTCCATGGTCGAAATAGACGCATTCCACTTCCTTAGTATATCCATTTCGTCTACTTCACAGAGAATTTCCTCAAAATATAAGTCTAGCGTTTGATGTATCGAAAGGGTTAAGCAGGCATGGTCGAGTTGAAATAAACTTCCGAATTGACATCCCAAACACTTGTTCTTAAAAACGTGAGCCATAATCCATAATGTCCTTGGCATAGAAAAAATCGAAATAGGCTTCTAGCAATGTTACTTCCATCGTATCTGTGCCAGCAACGAATTTATCAGCTCTCAGGTTTCGTATATCTTAAGTTTATTCCAATACGCACGAGTCTCCGCAATAGCAGTATCTATATAAACGTCGTCAACTGCTTCAGCGTTAGCCGCTGCCTTAGGCTGCGGTCCACACAAATGATTGTGGCAGTACCGTTGACAAAGTGCCTTATATCTAGAAACACGTATCCGTCTCTATTGCAAACTGTGGCATAGATGTTCTCGCAAAGATGTTTCACGAACACGCAACCATTT